>QLOH01000428.1:355000-924836 GCA_026901365.1 Sesbania bispinosa
GGATCCATATACAATCAAATTGTTGCTTTATCTGAAGTCCTAGGAAGAACTTAAGTTCTCCCATCATGCTCATCTCAAACTCAGATTGCATAAGTTTAGAAAATTCCTTGCATAATGAAGAATTAGTAGAACCAAATATAATGTCATCCACATATATCTGAACCAGAATGAAATCTTTGTTAGACATTTTTCTGAAAAGAGTTGTATCTACTTTTCCTCTTTGAAAACCATTTTTGATTAAAAATTTGCTCAATCTGTCAGACCAAGCTCTTGGGGCTTGTTTCAGATTATAAAGAGCTTTTTTCAGTTTGAAAACATGTTCTGGAAAAGTAGTATCTTCAAAGCCAGGGGGTTGTCTAACATAGACCTCTTCCTCAATGAATCCATTGAGAAAGGCACTATTTACATCCATTTGATATAAGGTGATGCCATTATTTACTGCATAAGTGAGTAAAATCCTAATGGCTTCAAGCCTAGCTACAGGGGCAAAAGTTTCAGTGAAGTTAATACCTTCTTGCTGATTGTAGCCCTGAGTAACAAGCCTGGCCTTTATTCTGACCACCTTTCTTTCTTCTGACAACTTGTTTCTGAACACCCATTTGGTTCCTATTATAGTTTTCCCATAGGGTTTAGGTACAAGTGTCTAGACAATACTCCTAGCAAATTGGTTCAGATCTTCTTGCATGGCTAGGATCCACCCTTCATCATGCAGAGCTTCCTCAATACTTTTAGGTTCAATTTCAAAAAGAAGTGCAAGATTGTTCAAGCTTCTAAGCCTTGATCTTGTTCTAACTCCTTCTGAAGTGTCACCTATTATTTGCTCTCTTGGATGATGAGTTATGTATCTCCAAACATGATTGTGAGCGAGTACACACTCTGTCTGAGACTCAACAATGTTGGTCTGAGAAGGTCCAGCTTCAGACACAGGTTCAGTCTTTTGCTCAGCAAGTCCTTCAGATGATCCTTCAGATTTTACATCTGGATTTATCTGCATACCTGCAAAATCCTCTTCTAGATCTGACAGTTCCCTATCAGTCACTTTAAAGTCATTGAATCTTACATGAATAGATTCTTCCACAGCTAAGGTTATTGAGTTATATACTTTGTAAGCCTTAGAGGTTTCAGAATATCTAATAAAGAAACCTTTATCAGGCTTAGCATCAAATTTTTCTAAATCATCTTTGGTGTTAAGTATAAAACACTCACATCCAAAGATATGGAAGTAGGATATGTTGGGTTTTCTTCCTTTCCACAGTTCATATGGAGTTCGTTTGAGAATTGGTCTAACCAAAATTCTGTTTTGAATGTAACATGCTGTGTGAACAGCTTCTTCCCAAAAGGATCTAGGTAGATTGCTTGAAATGAGCATGGTTCTCCCCATCTCTTGCAAGCTTCTGTTCTTTCTCTCAACAACCTCATTTTGCTGAGGTGTCCTAGCCACAGAGAAACTGTGTGAGATCCCATTCTCATCACAGAATAGTCTGAAGCTTAAGTTTTCAAACTCTCCACCATGATCACTTCTGATAGCAGATATGCAGATTCCTTTCTCATTATGCACCTTCTTACAGAATTTTGTGAAATTCTCAAAGGTTTCCTCTTTGCTCCTTAGGAATATAACCCATTTAAATCTTGTATAGTCATCAACAATGACCAATCCATACTTCTTTTTGCTAAGACTCTCAGTTCTAGTTGGACCAAACAAATCCATGTGAAGTAGTTCTAAAGGTCTGCTGGTTGAAACAACATTCTTACTCTTAAAAGAGTTTCTAGTTTGTTTCCCTTTCAGACAATTTTCACATAAAATATCAGATTTGAATGAAAGCATTGGTAATCCTTTAACCAGATTGTGTTTGGTTAGCTTTGATATTAATCTCAAGCTGGCATGCCCAAGTTTCTGACGCCAAATCAGTTTTTCATCTTCAATTGAAACAAAACACTTCACATTTTGACTTGCAGGTTCCTCTAGATCAATCTTGTACACATTATTGTGTCTCTTAGCAGAAAAGAGGATATGATCTGAAGAATTTTTTACTATACAGCCTTCTTTAGTGAAAGATACAACATATCCACTGTCACATAATTGACTTATACTCAGAAGATTGTGTTGCAGTCCTTCCACTAGAAGCACATTCTTAATTAGGGAAAGAGGAGTCATACCTACTGTCCCAATACCAGTGATCTTCCCTTGCTGATTTCCACCAAAGGTGACCACTCCACCTGCCTTGGATCTAAGGCTTTGGAACAATCACCTTTCTCCCGTCATGCGTCGCGAGCATCCACTGTCCAGGTACCATTTCTGGTGTTTCTTTTGTCCTGTTAAACACATCTGAAACAGGAACAATTAAACTCTTAGGTACCCATACCTTCTTGGGTCCTCTTTTGTTAGTTTTGGGTCTTATTTTCCCTCTATGTCTACATTGGGACTCCACATGTCCAGGTTTGCCACAGTTGGAACACCCATTACCTTTCTTGGGTCCTTTATCAGGTACTATAAAATTTAAGGATTCAGAAGAAGATGTTTCTGAATAACCTAAACCACTTCTGTCTAAGGAATGCCTTTGAGAGCCTAATAGTCTGTTCAGATTATCAGTTCCTTTGACAAATCTGGCCAGATCCATAGTTAATTCTCTAATCTTGCTTTTGAGCTTTTTATTCTCTTTTACAAGATTATCAGAATTACTAGGATCTTGCTGAAGCAGCTTTTCTTTGAGAGCAAGATTTTCTTTTTACAAATTTTCATTTTCTAAAGCAGCTTGAGTAAAAGCTCTTGAAAGTTCTTTAAACTCATTGAACAGCTCTCTGCTACTTTCAACAAGGTCATCATACTGATCTTGTAGAGTTTGAGGAATTACCTCAGAGTCTGAATTGTCTGAAGAAGGTAGACTTGCCATCAGACACAAATTTGCTTCTTCTGAAGCGTCATCCTCTTCTTCTGAAGCGGAATCATCCAAATCTTCCCATGTTGCCATCAATCCTTTCTTTTTCTTGAAAAATTTCTTCTTCTGAAAGGTTGGCTTCCTTAACTTGGGGTAATCAACCTTCATATGACCTGGTTGTTTGCACTCAAAACAGGTAATTTTGTCAGTGTTAAAGGATTCTTTACCTGACTTACCTTGTTTGAAGTTGGAAGGGTGAGATCATCTGGATCTCCCTTTTCTTTGTAGCATATTCTTAATCTTCTTGCTAAGAAGAGCAAGATCTTCATCTTCTGAACAACCTTCAGATTCAGTATCACCATCTGAAGTGTCCTCTGCTTGCATGGCTTTCATGTTACCATGCCTAAGCTGTCTGGCCTTGGAGTTCAACGCCAGTGATTTCTTCTTGGTGTCATCCTCCCCAAGTTCTAACTCATGGACTTTGAGAGAGCCCAACAGTTCCTCCATTCTAAGAGAGTTTAAATCTTTAGCCTCTTGAATGGTAGTAACCTTGGGTCTCCAGAACTTTGGTAAGCTTCTTAGAATCTTTCGATTGTTATCTCCAGATTCAAAGGTTCTTCCCAATGACCTGAGTCCATTAGTTATCGTCTGAAACCTTCCAAACATTTGATCTATGGTTTCAGACTCTTCCATCTTGAACATCTCATATTGATGTACAAGCATACTGATCTTGGATTGCTTTACAGTCTCAGTTCCTTCATGAGTTACTGCAAGAGTATCCCAGATCTCCTTGGCAGATGAACAACCATGAACCTTCTCATATTCTGACTTGTTCAAGGAACATATCAGATAGAGTTTGGCCTTGGCATTTAATTGAACTTGAGCATTCTGCTCCAAGGTCCATTCAGCTTTTGGTATGGGCAATCCAGCATGCATGGGAACATAGTCTCCATTAGTAACCACATCCCAAAGATCAATGTTATTGCTTTCAATAAACAACTTCATACGATCCCTCCAATAGTGGTAATCCACTCCATTGAATGTTGGGGGTCTCGTGAGGGAGGCTCATTCAGTGATGTACTGTCTGTTGCTTGTATAAGTTTCCATATGGATCTTTGTCCTCTGCACTGATTAGGTGCTAACCCCGAGGATAAGCTCCGATACCAACTGTTGAAAAACAGGGAAACACTAAAAAGAGGGGTTGAATAGTGTTTCAATGGAAACTTTTTTGATTCAAATATTTTGAAAGTTTAGCTTCTGAAAAATCTTCAGATGATAAGTATCAGTCTGAAGGTTTTGATTATCTTCTGAAAAACTTTCAGGTTAAAAAGATTATAAACTTGACTTGATTCAGATAATAAGTTTTCACTTGAATACTTTTTTAATCCCCTTGTTAGAATAAAAACAGAATTGAAATAGCTTAAGGGATAGAGAAAACTTAGCCAAGAATTTATCCTGGTTCACTCACCACCACCGTGAGCTACGTCCAGTCCCAGGGCAAAAACAAGCACCTGGATTTCCACTATTCTTGGAAGAATACAAGTATTCTTTTCTTTCAAGCCTCTTCAGGCTCTACAACAAGTATTGTTTCTTTCACCGAGCCTCTTCAGGCTCTCAGACACTTATCCAAGTGTAACCCAAGTATTCTTTCAGACAAAAAGCCTCTCCAGGCTTAACAACCCAAACTGTTCTAAATTTAAACAAGAAAAGGATTTAGTTCACTATCTTCATATGATAGCTACGAATTATAGAGTACAAATAACTGAGACTTTCTCAGAATATGAAAATGAATAATTGTACGAAGAATATCAGAGTTTGATTTTTGCAGCATGTAATTTCTTTGATTGAAATGCTTATCTATCTATTCAATTATTCATGAGACGTATTTATAGTCTCCAAGAATAAATGGTCGTTTCCAAATAGCATTTAATGCATTCAGAATACGTTTGACACAGTTGTGTTCAAAGCAATCTGAGTAGAAAAAGGTGCAGCAGGTCTGTGCATACAAAGCAATCTGCAGGAGCAGCAGCGTTGCAGAATTTCCTTAAATGTGCTAAACATTTGAATGAGGAAGAAAAGCAACTCTGACTCTTATGCTGAAGTAGGTAAGATCTTGATTTGAATGTTCCTCGTACTCAGCAACGTCTTCCAAGGACAAACCATTGTCCTGAAGACTTCATCTTTCAGATGCAAGGGATGCTTCAGATTAACTTTTCTTCTACACTCTTCAGATGATGTTAGGTCTTCAGACGATCTGAAGCTTCAAATGATGTTTAACACTTTTTATGATCTGAAACAAAACAGAATATTGTGAAAGTATATTGCCACCAATCCATCTGAATTTTTATATTTGTTCATTAAAACACTTTAAGGGAATGGGACTCAAAGTACTTAAGTATATAAATTTTTGAGACTCAACAATATTCATCTCTTCACTCGAGATGAACAAGTATAAATAAGAATATGTAACTATCAGAAACAAATTTTTCTCATTCTTTGATTTTTGTTTTTAAATCTAAAACTAGAATTACTTCTTTCTCTTAAGAACTTGAAAAGCAAACTTGTGGAAGCAAGCTTGAACATTCCACCTATGGTTTCTTCTACCAAGTTTTTCTCTTTTTTCTTCATCTCCTCATCTCTTGTAACGTCTTTCTAAATCTTTTAGGTTATGTGTCGATGAATCTTGATCTGAACTTGATGTAGGTGATTTTGTTAATTCAATTCAATTTTTACAATTCAATTTATCAATTGCTTGCTTCTACTCTTAATGCTTTAATTGGATTGGTCACTCAATTGTACGAATAAAAAGTGATTCTCAAAATTGGAAAATTGGGGAAAAACTTGTATATGAAGCAGGAAACATGAGAACTTGATTGCCTAGGAATAGGAATTGATTCTTTTATGATCTTTATCAATTCTTGAATTCAATGCATGTCTCTATTAGGTCCACCTAAGGAATTAGGGTTCTTAGTTGATGACATGGGGTCAATTCCCTAAGGAATTGGGTTTTGACTATAACAGTGAATTGGATCAATGGTAGAATTATAATAATTGAATTAAATGACATTATCACTTGCATGAAGGTAGGATTAAGTGAAATCAACCCTAACCACTTTGTTGATATTGTTCTTCACATTCAGTGCATTCCTATTTGTGCTCTAAAACTTCAATCAAGTTTCTTTTGGTTGAATTTTTTGGTTGAATTTTCTGCATTAGTTTTAAATATTCCTTGATACACTTGAGTTCCATTTATTAAACTATACAAATTTACTGTAATGTTGGTAGTTGATTTCTCAATCAATATGGATATATACGATACTCAATTCATCACTTTTTTCTACTTAATTGGTATACTTGGCCAAAATTCATAACATATATTGGTTGGGAAAGAGGCAAAACTGGAGAAGGAATAATAGGAGATCAGAGTTGGTGAGGAAAAGGAAGGTGATTTTGAGGGTTGTTTTTGGTGGAGAGGTGGACGAATTTTGAAAGGTTAGAAATGGAAGAGGAAGAGAAATGAGAGGTGGCACAATTAAAGAGAAGCAATGGATAAATGGAACGAGATTGAAAAATGTGCTTGTAAGGAAGGTGGAGATAAGATAATGGATGAATAATGGTGAAATAGAGTCATGGGGTCATACTTGCATATTACATGAACTATAGTAGAAAGGTTATGTATAATCCAACCATCTCAAAAATTAAACTTATAATTTGTATTAACAACTATACTAAGAAACATATTCCATTTTCCTATTAGTTACAATTTATAGAGTTTAATATATATACAGTGTCAGTATAAAGAAGTTTTACACAGACATCCAATGATTTGCTGCCACATCATTTATTGAATTTAATAACACATAAGTGTCATACTCATTAAATGATATGGCGGCGCACTATTGGATGTCTATATAAAATTTCTTTACACTGACAGTGTATATCAATTAAATACTAACTTATATACTTTGGACTATTTCACGAAAATAAGTCGGATCACATGGACCTAAAAATCCATTTTTGAGCATACTATCACGACTATTTTACACGTGTAGCAGTTGTTATTGTCATCTTGTTACAAAACTTTAATAGTCAACGCAAGAATTAGGAAAAATCATTTAAATAACAAAATAAAACAAAAGTGAAGAAAAAAGTAAAAGGAAAATGTGCATCCCTTTCATCATCATTACGTCACATGAAGTAAAAAAAATCCAAAAAAAAGCGGAGAAAGGGAAAATAATTGACGAGAGAGGAAAATTAACAAAGAATTTTGGAATGACTTATTTTTTTTTCATTCTCATGCATCCATTCTATTACTTTAACTTTAAATTGAACTTGATACACAGAGGCTTAAAATGTCGGCTATCTTATTGTCTTCTCTACTTTGAAATTGATAATTCACTTTTTCTTTAAATTTCAATCCTTCATGCACATGGATTTACTTTAATAAATACAAAAAAAAAACAAAAACAATAGATAGTAATAGTAATGAATAGTCATAGTTTGGTAATAAAATCCACAGACTCAAACTATGCACCTGCTTTCACTTTATTTGCATTTCTCGTATGCTTGCTTTTCACCTTTTTAATCCTTTTTTCCCTCTTTCTTTTTGGGAGAAGTGAAAGTCAAAATAAAACGATGCACATAAAATGAAATGTGTTATTTCTTGTTGGTGGTAGAGTGAGATGGATAAACTATTCCCATCACCCATATATATTCCGCCACGTACCCTTATAAGAGCGAGTTTGAGAAGAGTGGTTGTGGTAGATATGAAGATGAGTAAACAAAATCCATGAAAGAAGTTAGATCATGATATAGGTTAAAGCTTGATATCTTTAAAAATTATAGTAAAACGAGATTTGACTCAAAGTATTTTTGTCACATAATTTAAATGGAGCTACACACATGTAAAAAATGAAATAAAATACAAGTGATGTCATTGTAATTGGTCCAAATGGCAAGGAGTTTTGGTTTTTCTTAAATAAAATATTGGGTTTAACTCGTGCAAGTGGAATAAATATGTGTTGATATTGGTTTTCCCCCTTAATGGTTTCACTCGGCTTGCCTTGGATTAGTCGAGATTCAATATGATTTTCAAATATTAAATGTCATAGGAAAAAAAACAAACGCAAATAGTCTATCATTGAAAACATTAAAGCAATTATTATATGAACTATAGTAAAAAGGTTATGTATAATCCAACAATCTCAAAAAGTAAACTTTTAATATGTATTAACAACTATACTAAGAAACATATTCCATTTCCCTATTAGTTATAATTTATATACTTTGGACTAGTTCACGTAAATAAGTTAAATCACATGGACCTAAATATCCATTCCTTAGCATACTTTCATGACTATTTTACACGTGTAACAGTTGCTATCGTCATCTTCTTACAAAACGTGAGAATAAGGAAAAATCATTTTAATAACAAAATAAAATACAAGTGAAGAAAAATATAAAAAAAAGGAAAATGTGCATCCCTATCATCACCATTATGTCACATGAAGTAAAATATCCAAAAAAACGGAGAAAGAAAAAATAATTAACGTGAGAGGAAAAGTAAAAAAGAATTCTGGAATCACTTAGTTTTTTCATTCTCGTGCATCCATTTTGTTGCTTGAACTTTAAATTAAACTTGGAACTCAAAGGCTGAAAATGTCGTCTATCTTATCGTCTTCTCTACTTTGAAATTGATAATTCACCTTTACTTTAAATTTCAATCCTTCATGCACATGGATTTACTTTAATGAAGACAAAAATAAATAAAAAATAGATAAAAATAGTAACAAATAGTCATAGCTTGGTAATAAAATCCACTGACTCAAATTTTGCACCTGCTTTCACTTTATTTGCGTTTCTCGTATGCTTCCTTTTTAGTTTTTTTAATCCTTTTTTCCCTCTTTCATTTTGGGAGAAGTTAAAGTCAAAATGAAACGGTGGACATAAAATGAAATGTGTTGTCGGTGGTAGAGTGAGATGAATAAACTATTCCCATTATCCATATATATATTCCGCCATGTACCCTTATAAGAGCAAGTTTATGAAGAGTGGTTGTGGTAGATATGAAGATAAGTAAACAAAATCCATGAAAGAAGTTAGATCATGATATAGGTTAAAGCTTGATATCTTTACAAATTATAGTAAAAGGAGATTTGACTCAGAGTATTTTTGTCGCATAATGTAAATGGCGCTACACACATGTAAAAAATGAAATAAAATACAAGTGATGCCATTGTAATTGGTCCAAATGGCAAGGAGTTTTGGTTTTTCTTAAGCAAGATCACGTGTTTAACTCTTGCAAGTGGAATAAGTAAGTGTTGATATAGGCTTTCCCCCTTAATGTGTTGATATAGGTTTGCCCCCTTAACTCTCTCTTTCTCTCTCTACGTTTCTCTCTCTAAGCAAGGGGAAGAAGAAATAAAGTGAGAAGCCCTAACTCAAATCAGCATTAAAAGCTGATTCACACATTCTCACTTCAGCGGGAGGGAAAGTTCCCTGGGAGACTCATGTTCTCACTCAAGCGAGAACTTGCTCACTTGAGCGAAATTCCCCTAGTAAAAACCCCCAACCCCTCTGACTTGGCCTCGCTCAAGCGATACCCTCCTCGCTTGAGCAAGAGTAAGTTAGAGAGCTACTCCAAATTATAGATTGAATTGTGCTTTAGCGAGAGGCTCTCGCTTAAGCGACCATATCAGTAACCAAAATTTCTAATTTTTACTGATATGCTCGCTCAAGCAAGGCCTTCTCACTTGAGCGAGAGCACCAGAATTCAGAATACTCATTTTCCACTCTTAGCCCATTTTTCCCCAATTCCTTTTATAAAAATCTATTCACCTTATTACTTTTATTCATGAAAATAGTTAAATTTGGGATGTTACAATTCTACCCCCTTAAAACAATTTTGTCCTCAAAATTGGCTAAAAGAAAACTAAAAGTTACCTCAAACTCCAACGAACAATTCTGGAAATCGAGAACAAATGTCCTCCTCCTCCTCCCAAGTGGCCTCCTCGGGCGACTGACCTGCCTAAATCACCTTCATTAACGGGATGGTCTTATTCCTCAAGGACTTGATACTCCGGTCAATAACCTGTGCAGGCCTAGTTGGAACTCCCAGATCTTCTCTTAGCTGGATTGATTTTGTGCTTATGATGTGGGAAGGATTATGGACATATTTTCTGATTTGGGATACATGGAAAACATCATGAATACTGGACAGGTGGGGTTGTAAGGCTATTCGGTATGCAAGAGGACCAATCCTCTGCAGGATTTGGAAAGGACCTATGAATCGGGGATTTAGCTTCTTGGCCTTGATTGCTCTTCTTATGCTTGTGACAGGAGTGACTTTCAAAAACGCATGCTCACCTTCCTCAAACTCTAGGCCTTTCCTCCTCCTATTTACATAACTTTTCTGCCAGCTTTGGGCAGTTTCCAGTTTTCCCTAATCCTATTGATTTTTCTCAGTGGTTTCCTGAACCAACTCCGAACCCAACAAATTCTTCTCCCCCACCTCACACCAACAAAGCGGGGATCTACATCTCCGACCATATAGAGCCTCATAAGGAGTCATACCTATACTGCTATGAAAACTGTTATTGTAGGTAAACTCTTTGAGTGGCAGGTACCTATCCAAGTTTCCTTTTTCCTCTAACACACATGCCTTAAGCATATCCTCTAAGGTCTGGATGGTCCTCTCAAACTGATCGTCAGTCTGAGGATGGTAAGCAGTACTAAGCCTCAGTTTAGTACCAAAAGTTTGATGCAATGCATTCCAGAATCTAGAGGTGGACCTAGGATCCCTATCCGACACAATGCTAGAGGGCACACCATGGAGTTTCACAATCTCCCTGATGTACAAGTCTTCTCAAAGGGTAGGTAGCCCTAATAGGTAGGAAGTTGGCCGACTTGGTCAGCCAGTCCACTATGACCCAAATGGCATTAAAGCATGCAGGGACTCTAGGCAATCCCATCATAAAATCCATAGCTATGGCCTCCCACTTCCACTCAGGTATTTCTAGGGTTGGAGTGTTCCTGAGGGTTTCTGATGTTCTATCTTAACATGTCGGCGCACTAGACACCTTGAAACATACTCCACTACCTCCTTCTTCATACCATCCCACCAAAACATATTATTCAAGTCCCGGTACATCTTGGTAGTCCCAGGATGCACCGTGAACTTGCTCCTATGAGCCTCCTCCAAAATCCCCTATCTAGTACTACCCCCTTAGGGACACACACTCTTCATTGGAAGAGAATCATTCCATCTCTCGATACGGTGAAACCCGGTTGTCCCTTTCGGGCCTGGAGGTCTAAATCTAATACCTTGGCTTCCTTGACTCGAACACTTAGCTTATTGGTGACCTCTAGCCTGAAAAGTCTAAAACTATTCCTCTCAATACTCATATCCAGCCTAAGGTTTCTAAACTCCTCCAGAAGCTCCATCTCATGCACCATCATAGATGTTACATGCAAGGACTTCCTACTCAAGGTGTCGGCCACTACGTTGGCCTTGCCCGGATGGTACCTCTGCTCAAAATCATAATCTTTCAAGAATTTCATCCACCTTCTGTACCTCATGTTGAGTTCTTTCTTATCAAAGAGATACTTAAGACATTTGTGATCACTAAAGGCCTAAAACTTCACTCCATAGAGGTAATGCCTCCAAATCTTGAGGGCAAAAACCACAGCTGCGAATTCTAGGCCATGGGTGGGGGTAATTCTCTTCATGGGGCCCAAGTTTCCTGGAGGCACAGGCCACCATTCTCCTCTCGTGCATCAACACACAACCTAAACCCTTACCTAATGTATCATTATAAACCTTAAAGGGTTTAGACAGGTTTGGCAACACTAAAACTGGGGTAGTAATCAACCTCTCCTTGAGATATAAGAAACTCTTCTCACACTTCTCTTCCCACACGAAAGCATGACCATTGCGAATCAACCGAGTGAAGGGCAAGGCTAATTTGGAGAATCCCTTAATGAATCTCCGGTAGTAACCGGATAGACCTAGAAAGCTCCTGACCTCAGTGATGGACTTAGGTCCCTCCCACTCAACCAAAACCTCTATCTTACTAGGGTCTACAGACACCCCCTCCTTGGACATGACATGGCCTAGAAAATGAACTATATCCATCCAACACTCACATTTCTTAGGATTAGTAAGAATCTTCTTTTCCCTCAGAACCCATAGTACAATCCTGAGATGTTGTTCATACTCTTATAAGGTTTGGGAGTAGACAAGGTTGTCATCAATGAACACGACAACAAACTTATCTAGGTAGGGCCAGAAAATCCAGTTCATGTAATCCATGAACATGGCAGGAGTATTGGTTAAGCCAAAAGGCATCACCAAGTACTCATAGTGCCTGTATCTAGTCCTAAAGGCAGTTTTGGGAATACCTCACTCTTTATTTTGATCTAATGATAACCTAACCTTAAGTCTATCTTAGAGAAAACTAACGCTCCCCTAAGTTGGTCTAGTAGGTCATCTATCTTAGGTAAAGGATACTTATTCTTAATGGTTACCTTATTCAACTGCCTATAGTCTACACATAATCTCATACTCCCATACTTCTTTTTAACTAAGAGCATTGGGGCTCCCCAAGGTGGCACACTAGGTCTGATGAACTTTTTCTCAATTAATTCCTCTAATTGTTTCTTAAGTTCGCTCATCTATAAGGGTGACATCCTATAGGGGGCTTTGGAGATAGGCCCTATGCCCGATACAAGGTCTATTGAAAACTCAGCCTCTCGGTCCGGAGGTAAGGTGGTTACATGACTAGGGAAAACATCCTAGAACTCCCTGACCTTAGCTACACTACTCAAGTCGGACTTAGACTCTACAATTGAGGAAAGTAGCAAAATAAAACATTGACTCCCACCTAGACAAGCATTCGGAGATTTGAGTTAAACTAGAAAATAAACATGATGGTTTCTCCCTCAGAGGAAGAGTAAGAGTAGGAAAAGAAACTTCTTTATTGAAATAATCAAACATAACCTGATTGTGAGACAACCAGTTTATGCCCAGAATAATATCTATACCACTCAAGGGTAAACAAATCAAATCGACCTCAAGGGTCCTCCCCTGTATTACAATAGGAGATTTCAAACAAAAAAGGGAGGTGGGGATTGCCTCTTTGGTCGGGGTAAGGACGTTTAAGTGAAAGGGCAATGGGGTAGCATGCAAACACAATCTTTCCACACAAGCATAAGCAATAAAGGAGTGGGTTGCCCCAAAATCATACAAAACAACTAAGGGAATTTCATTTAAAGTACACTTACTCTGCATCAGGTTATCAGCCTTAGTTGCCGTCACGCCACTGAGGGTGAAGACCCTCCCGGTAGCTTGGGGTTTGAGCTGGTCCTTCTTCTTCTTTTGACAATCTCTTTTTCACGTGGCCTGGCTCCCAACAGTAGAAAAAGACCCTCTGGCCCATTAAACACTCACCCTGGTGGCCCTTGCCACACTTATGGCAAGTTAGAATGCTATGAGTAGAGGGGAGAGCAATCTGTTTACCCTTGCCTTCTTGGAACTATGCCCGAGTATTCTTCCCGGTAGTTGGTTCTTCTCGCTTCCTCTTGCCATCCACTCAAGTCCTCACAACTGGCTTAGGTGTTTTCTCCACCAAGCATTGCTCCACCACTAGGCAATTGGTGACCAAAACGGGGAACTCCCTCTGTTGGAAGGCAGCCACCACCCTTTTTTATTTTGGGCTTCAGGCCCGACTCAAAATGAGAGCACTTCCAACCTTTATTGGGTTGGCTTGGACGAGGGTATGGTACTTTTCGAGCTCCTCTAACTTGAGGGGAGAGGAAAAGTAACAAAGAAATTTGGAATAACTTAGTTTTTTCTTTCTCGTGCATCCATTATGTTACTTGAACTTTAAATTGAACTTGAAACTCAAAGGCTGAAAATGTTGTCTATCTTATTGTCTTCTCTACTTTGAAATTGATAATTCACCTTTACTTTAAATTCCAATCCTTCATGCACTTTGATTTACTTTATTGAAGACAAAAATAAATTAAAAAATAGATAAGAATAGTAACGAATAGTCATATCTTGGTAATAAAATCCATTGACTCAAACTCTGCACCTGCTTTCACTTTATTTGCATTTCTCGTATGCTTACTTTTCAGTTTTTTGTAATCCTTTTTTCCCTCTTTCTTTTTGTGAGAAGTTAAAGTCAAAATGAAATAATGGACATAAAATGAAATGTGTTATTTCTTGTTGGTGGTAGAGTGAGATGGATAAACTATTCTCGTTATCCATATATATTCTGCCATGTACCCTTATAAGAGTGAGTTTGTGAAGAGTGGTTGTGGTAGATATAAAGATGAGTAAACAAAATCCATGAAAGAAGTTAGATCATGGTATAGGTTAAAGCTTGATATCTTTACAAATTATAGTAGAAGGAGATCTGACTCAAAGTATTTTTGTCGCATAATGTAAATGGCACTGCACACATGTAAAAAAATGAAATAAAATAGAAGTGATGTCATTGTAATTGGTCCAAATGGCAAGGATTTTTGGTTTTTCTTAAGTAAGATCACAGGTTTAACTCTTGCAAGTGGAATAAATATGTGTTGATATAGGTTTGCCCCCTTAATAGGTTCACATGGCTCACCTTGGATTAGTCGAGATTCAATATGATTTTCAATTAATAAGTATCTTAGGAAAAAAAACAAACACAAATAGTTTAACATTGAATACACTAAAGCAATTACTATATGAACTATAGTAGAAAGGTTATCTATAATTCAACCATCTCAAAAAGTAAACTTCTAATCTGTACTAACTGTTATACTAAGAAACATATTCCATTTTCCTATTACTAATAATTTGTATACTTTGGACTGATTCATGTAAATAAGTCGAATCATGTGGACCTACAAATCCATTCTTGAACATACTTTCAAGACTATTTTACACGTGTATTGGTTGCTATTGTCATCTTGTTACAAAACTCCAATAGCCAACGCGAGAATTAGTTAAAATCATTTAAATAACAAAATAAAACACAAGTGAACAAAAAAATAAAAGAAAAAATTGCATCCCTACCATCACCATTATGTCACATGAAGTAAAATATCCAAAAAATGCGGAGAAAGGGAAAATAATTGACGAGAGAGGAAAAGTAACAGTGAATATTGGAATGACTTAGTTTTTTCATTCTCGTGCATCCATTCTTCTACTTGAACATTGAATTGAACTTGAAACTCAAACGCTGAAAATGTCGTCTATCTTATTGTCTTGTCTACTTTGAAATTGATAATTCATCTTTTACTTTAAATTCCAATCCTTCATGCACATGGATTTACTTCGATGAAGAAAAAAAATAATAGACAATTATAACAACAAATAGTCAGAGTTTGGTAATAAAATCCATAGACTTAAACTATGTACCTCTTTTCACTTTATTTTAATTTCTTGTATGCTTACTTTTCACTTTTTTTAATCCTTTTTTCCCTCTTTTTTTTTTTGTAGAAGTGAAAGTCAAAATGAAACGGTGGACAAAAAATGAAATGTGTTGTTTCTTATTGGTGGTGGAGTGAGAAGGATAAACTATTCTTGTTACCCTTATATATTCCGCTACATACCCTTATAAGAGCGTATTTGTGAAGAGTGGTTGCGGTAGATATGAAGATGAGTAAGCAAACTCCATGAAAGAAGTTAGATCATATAGGTTAAAGCTTGATATTATTACAAATTATAGTAAAAGGAAAAGTACAAGAGAGTTTTGGAATGACTTAGTTTTTTCATTCTCGTGCATCCATTCTGTTACTTGAACTTTAAATTGAACTTGAAACTCAAAGGCTGAAAATGTCGTACTATGTTATCATCTTCTCTACTTTTAAATTGATAATTCTCATTTAATTTAAATTTAAATCCTTCACACATGGATTTATTTTAATGAAGACAAAAATAAATAAAATCAATAGATAATAGTAACGAATAGTCATAGTTTGGTAATATAATCCATAGACTCAAACTATGCACCTGCTTTCACTTTATTTTCATTTCTCATGTGCTTACTTTTCATTATCTTTTAATCCTATTTTCCCTCTTTCTTTTGAGAAGTGAAAGTCAAAATGAAACGATGGACATAAAATGAAATGTGTTGTATCTTGTTGGTGGTAGAGTGAGGTGGATAAACTATTCTCGATATTCTTATATATTCCGCCACGTATTCTTATAAGAGCGAGTTTGTGAAGAGTGATTGTTGTAGATATGAAGATGAGTGAACAAAATCCATGAAAGAAGTTAGATCATGACATACTATTCCTGTTACCCTTATATATTCTGCCACGTATTCTCATAAGAGCGAGTTTGTGAAGAGTGATTGTGGTAGATGTGAAGATGGGTAAACAAAATCCATGAGAAAAGTTAGATCATGATATAGGTTAAATGGAGCTACGCACATGTGAAAAAGAAATAACATACAAGTGATGTCATTGTAATTGGTCCAAATGGCAAAGGGTTTGGATCTTTCCTAAGTAAGATATCGGGTTTAACTCTTGCTAGTGGAATAAATATGTGTTGATATAGGTTTGCCCCTTTAATGGGTTCACTTGACTCTCCTATGATTAGTTGAGATTCAATATGATTTTCCTGTTTTAAGTGTTTTAGGGGAAAAAAACAAACACCAATAGTTTACCATTAAAAACATTAAAGCAATTATTATATGAACTATAGTAGAAAGGTTATGTATAATCCAACCATCTAAAAAAATAAACTTCTAATATGTGTTAGCTGTTATGCTAAGAAACATATTCCATATTCCTAATATTTATAATTTATTTACTTTGGACTGGTTCACGTAAATAAGTCGAATCATGTGGATCTAAAAATCCGTTCCTGAGCATACTTTCATGACCATTGCACACGTGTAATGGTTTCTATTGTCATCTGGTTACAAAACTCCAATAGCCAGCGCGATAATAAGGAAAAATCGTTTAAATAACAAAATAAAACACAAGTGAAGCAAAATAATAAAAGGAAAATGTGCATCCCTACCATCACCATTACGTCAGATGAAGTAAAGTATCCGAAAAAACGGAGAAAGGGAAGATAAATAACGAGAAAGGAAAAGTAACAGAGAATTTTGGAATGACTTAGTTTTTTCATTCTCGTGCATCCATTCAGTTACTTAAACTTTAAATTGAACTTGAAACTTAAAGGTTGAAAATGTCGTACTGTGTTATCGTCTTCTCTACTTTGAAATTGATAATTCCCATTTAATTTAAATTCCAATCCTTCATACACATGGATTTACTTTAATGAAGACAAAAATAAGTAAAATTAACATATAATAGTAACAAATAGTCATAGTTTGGTAATATAATCCATATACTCAAACTATGCATATGGTTTCACTTTATTTGCATTTCTCGTGTGCTTATTTTTCACTTTATTTTAATCCTTTTTTCCCTCTTTATTTTTAGCAGAAGTGAAAGTCAAAATGAAACGGTGGTCATAAAACAAAATGTGTTGTTTCTTGTTAGTGGCAGAGTGCGATGGAAACTATTCATGTTACCCTTATATTTTCTGCCACGTATTCTTATAAGAACGAGTTTGTGAAGAGCGGTTGTGTTAGATATGATGATGAGTAAACAAAATCCATGAAAGAAGTTAGATCATGATATAGGTTAAATCTTGATATCTTTACAAATTATAGTAAAAGGAGAACTAACTAAGCGTATTTTTGTCGCATAATGTAAATGGAGCTACACACATGTAAAAAATGAAATAAAATACAAGTGATGACATTTTAATTGGTCCAAATGGCAAGGGGTTTTGGTCTTTCTTAAGTAAGATCTCGAGTTTAACTCTTGCAAGTGGAATTAATATGTGTTGATATACGTTTTCCCCCTTAAAGGGTTCACTTGGTTCACCTTGGATCAGTCAAGATTCAATATGATTTTCGAATTTTAAGTGTTTTAGGAAAAAAAACAAACACAAATAGTTTATCATTGAAAACGTTAAAGCAATTATTATATGAACTATAGTAGAAAGGTTATGTATAATCCAACCATCTCAAGAAGCAAACTTATAATCTGTATTAGTTGTTATACTAATAAACATATTCCATTTTCCGATTATTTATGATTTATATAATCTGAACTGGTTCGTGTAAACAATTCGAATCACGTGGACCTAAAAATCCATTCCTGAGCATACTTTCATGACTATTTTACATGTGTAATGGTTTCTATTGTCATCTTGTTACAAAACTATAATAGCCAACGCGAGAATAAGGAAAAATCGTTTAAATAACAAAATAAAACATAAGTGAAGAAAACATAAAAAAAATAAATAAAAGGATAATGTGCATCCCTACCATCACCATCACCATTACATGAAGTAAAATATCCAAAAAAACGGAGAAAGGGAAAAAAAATTGACGAGAAAGGAAAAGTAACGGAGATTTCTTGAAAGATTTAGTTTTTTCATTCTCGTGCATCCATTCCGTTACTTAACCTTTAAATTGCACTTGAAACTCAAAGGCTGAAAATGTCGTACAATGTTATCGTCTTCTCTACTTTGAAATTGATAATTCCCATTTAATTTAAATTCCAATACTTCATGCACATGGATTTACTTTAATGAAGGCAAAAATAAGTAAAATCAATAGATAATAGTAACGAATAGTCATAGTTTGGTAATATAATCCATAGACTCAAACTATGCACCTGGTTTCACTTTCTTTGCATTTCCCGTGTGCTTACTTTTCACTTTCTTTTAATCCTTTTTTCCCTCTTTCTTTTTAGGCGAAGTAAAAGTCAAAATGCAACGGTCGACATAAAATGAATTGTGTTGTTTCTTGTTGGTGGTAGAGTGAGATGGATAAACTATTCCCGTTACCCTTGTATATTCCGCCACGTACCCTTATAGGAGCGTGTTTATGGAGAGTGGTTGTGGTAGATATGAAGATGAGTAAACAAAATCCATGAAATAGGTTAGATCATGATATAGGTTAAAGCTTGATATCTTTACAAATTATAGTAAAAGGAGAATTGATTGAGCGTATTTGTGTCTCATAATGTAAATGGAGCTACACACATGTAAAAATGAAATAAAATACAAGTGATGACATCGTAATTGGTCCAAATTTCAAGGGGTTTTGGTATTTCTTAAGTAAGATATCGGGATTAACTCTTGCAAGTTGAATTAATATGTATTGATATACGTTTGCCCCCTTAAGGGGTTCACTTGGCTCGCCTTGGATCAGTCGAGATTCAATATGATTTTCGAATTTTAAGTGTTTTAGGAAAAAAAAAAACAAACACAAATAGTTTATCATTGAAAACGTTAAAGTAATTATTATATGAACTATAGTAGAAAGGTTATGTATAATCCAACCATCTCAAAAAGTAAACTTCTAATTTGTATTAGTTGTTATACTAAGAAACATATTCCATTTTCCTATTATTTATAATTTATATACTTTGAACTGGTTCACGTAAATAAGTTGAATCACGTGGACATAAAAATCCATTCCTGAGCATACTTTCATGACTATTTTACATGTGTAATGGATTCTATTGTCATCTTGTTACAAAACTCCAATAGCCAACGCGAGAATAAGGAAAAATCGTTTAAAAGACAAAATGAAACACAAGTGAAAAAAAATAAAATAAAAGGATAATGTGCATCCTTATCACCACCATTACGTCACATGAAGTAAGATATCCAAAAAAACGGAGAAAGGGAAAAATTGACGAGAAAGGAAAAGTAACAGAGAATTTTTGAATGACTTAGTTTCTTCATTCTCGTGCATTCATTTTGTTACTTGATCTTTAAATTGAACTAATTGAAACTCAAAGGCTGGAAATATCGTATAATGTTATCGTTTTCTCTACTTTGAAATTGATAATTCCCATTTAATTTAAATTCCAATTCTTCATGCACATGGATTTACTTTAATGAAAAATAAGTAAAATCTATAGATAATAGTAACGAATAGTCATAGTTTGATAATATAATCCATAGCCTCAAACTATGCACCTGATTTCACTTTATTTACATTTCTAGTGTGCTTATTTTTCACTTTCTTTTAATCATTTTTTCCCTCTTTCTTTTAGGTGAAGTGAAAGTCAAAATGAAACGATCGACATAAAATGAAGTGTGTTGTTTCTTGTTCTTGGTAGAGTGAGATTGATAAGCTATTCCCATTACGCTTATATATTTCGCCACGTACCCTTATAAGAGCGTGTTTGTGGAGACTGGTTATGGTAGATATGAAGATGAGTAAACAAAATCCATGAAAGAAGTTAGATCATGACATAAGTTAAAGCTTAATATCTTTACAAATTATAGTTAAAGGAGAATTGATTGAGTGTATTTTTTTCGCATAATGTAAATGGAGCAACACACATGTAAGAAATGAATTAAAATACAGGTGATGTCATTGTAATTGGTCCAAATGGCAAGGGGTTTTGGTCTTTCTTATGTAAGATCTCGGGTTTAATTTTTGCAAGTGGAATTAATATATGTTGATATAGGTTTGCCCCCTTAATGGGTTCACTTGGCTTGCCTTGGATTAGTCGATAATCAATATGATTTTTGGAATTTTAAGTGTCTAAGAAAAAAAACAAACACGAATAGTTTATCATTGAAAATATTAAAGCAATTATTTTATGAAAGGTTACGTATAATCCAACAATCTCAAAAAATAAACTTCTAATATGTATTAGTTGTTATACTAAGAAACATATTTCATTTTCCTATTACTTATAATTTATATACTTTGGACTGGTTCACATAAATAAGTCGAATCACGTGGACCTAAAAATCCATTATTCCTGAGCATACTTTCATGACTATTTTACACGTGTAATGGTTTCTATTGTCATCGTGTTACAAAACTCCAATAGCCAACGCGAAAATAATGAAAAATCGTTTAAATATTAAAGTAAAACACAAGTGAAGAAAAATAAAATATATATATATATGTGGAAAATGTGTATCCCTACCATAACCATTACGTCAGATGAAGTAAAATATCCAAAAAAAACGGAGAAAGGGAAAATAAATGACGAGAAAGGAAAAGTAACAGAGAATTATGGAATGACTTAGTTTTTTCATTCTCGTGCATCCATTCAGTTACTTGAACTTTAAATTGAACTTGAAAGTTAAAGGTTGAAAATGTCGTACAATGTTATTGTCTTCTCTACTTTGAAATTGATAATTCCCATTTAATTTTATTTCCAATCCTTCATGCTCATGGATTTACTTTAATGAAGACAAAACAAAATAAAATCAATAGATAATGCTAGTAACTAATAGTCATAGTTTGGTAATAAAATCCATAGACTCAAACTATGAACCTGCTTTCACTTTATTTGCATTTCCATATGCTTACTTTTAATCTTTTTTTAATACGTTTTTCCTCTTTCTTTTTGGTAGAAGTGAAAGTCAAAATGAAACGGTGTACACAAAATGAAGTGTCTTGTTTCTTGTTGGTGGTAGAGTGATATGGATAAACGATTCTCGTTCCTATATATATATTCTGTCACGTACCCATATAAGAGCGAGTTTGTGAAGAGTTTTTGTGGTAGATACGAAGATGAGCAAATAAATTCCATGAAAGAAGTTAGATCATGACATAGGTTAAAGCTTGAAATCTCTACAAATTATAGTAAATGGAGAACTGACTGAGTGTGTTTTTGTCGCATAATGTAAATGGATCTACACACATGTAAAAATGAAATAAAATACAAGTGATGCCATTTTATTTGGTCCAAATAGCAAGGATTTTTGGTCTTTCTTAAGTAAGATCTCGGGTTTAACTCTTGCAAGTGGAATAAATATGTGTTGATATAGGTTTGCCCCCTTAATGGGTTCACTTGGCTCGCCTTGGACTAGTCGATATTCAGTATGATTTTCAAATATTAAGTGTCTTAGGAAAAAACAAACACAAATAGTTTATCATTGAAAACATTAAAGCAATTATTATATGAACTATATTAGAAAGGTTATCCATCATTCAACCATCTCAAAAAGTAATCTTCTAGTCTGTATTAACAACTATACTAAGAACCATATTCCATATTCCTATTAGTAATAACTTGAATACTTTGGACTGGTTCACATAAATAAGTCAAATCATGTGGACTTAAAAATCCATTACTGAGCATACTTTCATGACTATTTTACGTGTAACGATTGCTGTTGTCATCTTGTTATAAAACTCCAATAGCCAACGCGAGAATAAGGAAATATCCTTTAAATAACAAAATAAAACACAAGTGAAGAAAAATAAAAAAAAATAAAAGGAAAATGTGCATCCTTACCTTCACCATTACGTCACATGAAGTAAAATATCCAAAAAAAGCGAAAAAGGGGAAAATAATTGACAAGAGAGAAAAGGTAACAAAGAATTTTGGAATGACTTAGTTTTTTCATTCTCGTGCATTCATTCTGTTACTTAACCTTTATATTGAACTTGAAACTCAAAGGCTGAAAATGTCGTCTATCTTATCGTCTTCTCTACTTTGAAATTGATAATTCACCTTTACTTAAAATTTCAATCCTTTATGCACATGGATTTACTTTAATGAAGACAAAAATAAATATAAATAATAGATAATAATAGTAACGAGTAGTCTTAGTTTGGTAATAAAATCCATAGAATCAAACTATGCACCTACTTTCACTTTATTTGCATACTCGTATGCTTACTTTTCAATTTTTTTAATCTTTTTTCCCTCTATTTTTTTTGGAGAAGTGAAAGTCAAAATGAAAAGGTGGACATAAAATGAAATGTGTTGTTTCTTGTTGGTGGTAGAGTGAGATTGATAAACTGTTCCTGTTACCCTTATATATTCTGCCACGTACCCTTATAAGAGTGAGTATTTGAAGAGTGGGTGTGGTAGATATAACGATGAGTAAACAAATTCCATGTAAGAATATAGATCATGATATAGGTTAAAACTTGATTTCTTTACAAATTATAATAAAAAGATAACTGATTGAGAGTATTTTTGTCGCATAATGTAAATGGAGCTACACACATGTAAAAAATGAAAAAAAAAATACAAGTGATGCCATTGTAATTGGTCCAAATGGCAAGGAGTTTTGGTTTTTCTTAACTAAGATCTCGGGTTTAACTCTTGCAAGTGGAATAAATATGTGTTGATGTAGGTTTGCCCCTTATTGGATTCACTCGGCTCACCTTGGATTAGTCGAGATTCAATATGATTTTCAAATATTAAGTGTCTTAGAAAAAAACAAACACAAATAGTTTATCATTGAAAACATTAAAGCAGTCATTATATGTACTAAAGTAGAAAGGTTATGTATAACTATCTCAAAAAGTAAACTTCTAATCTATATTAACAACTATACTAAGAAACATATTTCATTTTTCTATTACTTATAATTTATATACTTTGGACCGGTTCACGTAAATAAGTTAAATTACATGGACCTAAATATCCATTCCTTAGCATACTTTCATGACTATTTTACACGTGTAACAGTTGCTATTGTCATCTTTTTACAAAACGCGAGAATAAGGAAAAATCATTTTAATAACAAAATAAAATACAAGTGAAGAAAAATAAAAAATAAAATAAAAGGAAGATGTGCATGTGACACCCTTAGTTATACCGCTAAGAATATCACATTATACCACGTAACCGTCGAACTTACTGTTTTTAAAAACGTCAAAATACGGAAATATTTTTTTTTTGAAAGAGCTTAGTCCTCATCAACCCATTACATTTCTAATTTCGTTTTAAGTATTTATGAAATATCCTTTCCTTAAGTTCGAAACTCGTTTTCCGAAAACATCTAGACGATTATCACCTCGCATACATACACAGCATACACACAGTTATAAAATCAGTTAAAAGGAAAGAAACATCATAAATATATACATACATCACAGTGTCAGTGTACTTCTCGAGCCAACAAGATAACCATACAAAACATGAGTTCCAGTAGTAGACTAAAAGAAATAAGGCCTCAACACAATACAAAACAAGAGGTCGCTAGATCAGAGCTGCTACTACCTAGACTCACAACTACACTAGTCCTACTCATCATCCTTCGACTCAGCAGGAAGCCATCCACAACACCTCCTCCCAGCACCTCCGAGAGTGATCATCCCGAAATCCTCTGCGGGATCGTCGCTCGAAGAGTGCTCCTCTGGCTCCTCCTCCTTAGGATCCTCCCCCGGATCCTCCTCCGGCTCCTCCTCCTCGTCCGTGGTGTCATCTATCATGATCAAATCTGGCTCACTCGGGAGAGGGCGGCTATACGTATCAGGACACACAGGCTGTGAAGGTGATGCCTCGGGAATGGGAGAGTATCTGGGGGAGTCTGGCCTAACCATAGTTGCCATCCGTGACGACTGAGATGACGTCGAAGGAGCGGGACGACGACGAGGGCGGCGAAAAGTAGTATAGCGTCTGAGTCCTGGTGGCGTCTCGAACTCGAGGGTCACTGGCACCGTGAAGTCCAACTCCTGAATCAAGGGAAGGCTAGGATGAGAAATGATAAGGCGAACCTCCCCTGTAAACACGCATCGCCTAGGGATGTCGGTCACCCGCCACTGACCTCGTGGCATCCACCGCAGCTGGATCCTCACGGTCGACATACTGAATATCCCCGATGCCGACTGTCGATGTAGCGAAGAAATACAACGACAGAAAATGACAGAAGCAGAAAGAAGGGTGAGAACATCGAATGAACTCATAACAAGTAGAATACAGCAACTAGAGCATACACAGGATATTCACACTTTTCAATCACAAGAATACAGTTTATATCATAATGATGCATATGAACTAATGCATGTGGGCCCAGGGAAACATCACCATCCGCAGAGCACAACAGCAACTGCCCGACCATATATGTACAACGTATAAGGAGTTAGAGTCTGTACTAGCGCGGTACTTATAATTTTCTTTTGGCCAATTTTTCCCGACTTCCAGACAATCTCAACTGACCCTGAAAACTTGAGAGCGACAGGATAGTCAAGCCTGTACCCCGTTTGCTCGACAATAGGGAGCGAGCCTACGTCACCTGAGCCATTTCGGGACCTGACTACCCTCAGGGTTGGCATCCCCCCTCGAGGACCCGCTGGAGTTCTTTGCAAAACCCAGTGCACCCGTCCCTACCAGTTTCACACTGTACCGAGTGTCACTACCATATAGGTCATAAGGTCTTTCACCTTGAATATCATCAATGCTTATGATGCATGTCCACTTAAGTCCTATAATTTACTAAGACTTATGATTGTATCTTATGGATGGTATTACTTATCCTAATTCTCCTTGTGTGGCTAATTAAGATTATGTTTAACTTTTAATCTTAACTAGTCTTCATTAACTAGATTACAATTAATCTTAATCCTCTATAATTAAGTCTTAATCCTTACTTAAGATCCTAATTAATTCCTAATCATCCCTTAATCTCTTCCTTAATCTTGGATTAGGATTTTAATTATGTTTGATTAAGGTTAATCATAATTAATTAGTTCTTAATCATCATTTATTGATTAATTACTTAATTAATACTTTCATTAAGGTTAATTAACTTTAGACTTAATTAATCATTCTTTACTTAATTAACTTAAGTGAATTAGGTTGATTAACTTAGGTAATTAAATTAGTTAAGCCCACTAATTAATCCTGAGTTTTTAACTTTTAATTACTTGGATTAGAGTTGAAATCCAACTCTAATCTAAACCCAAATCCATAAATAAGTTTTGGTTGACTTTTAAATGAGTCTTTGACTCTTTTTTTTGAAGGCTTTGGGCCCAAACCAAAGGCCCAAAGGTAGGATGACTCATGGGAGCCCATTTTTACTCATAATAAGTCAAAAAGTTGACTTTTATGTTGACTTTTATTTTGGTGAAAGTAGGAATCCGAATTTAGTCTTTTACTATTTTAAAAATTTTCTTCATTTGCATTTTAACCATTTTACTTATAAAATTATTCCTTAGTCCTTTTTGGACCATCAAGCCCATAAACATGTTTTGAACATACCCTTGACCTTTTTAAGATCAAAAAGGTATTCTTGATGAGTTTCATCAAGAACAACTCATGAACATCAAGAACAACTTGAATGTTCATCAAAACTTCAAATTTTTCACAACATCCAATCTTCACCAAATCTTCACACATTCATCAACAAACAATCTAAATGTCAAATATCATACTAATCCACTTAAAATCATCCACATACACATTAAAGTTCATAACTCCATTTTCAAGCTCATAAACACTATTTTTCAAAGATCAATCATCCAAAACAATTGTATACATCCAACCAACTTCATGAATGTTCATGGATTCATCATACACACACATTTCAAGTGCCAACAAAAATTTTTAAAACACATGCAGCCCCACATTCTCTCTAGGCCGAGAGCTATAGGAGGAAAAAGGGAGAATTTTTTTCCAAAATTGTTTCTTGGCTTGCATGCATCAACAATCAAAATCCAAGCACATTCCAAGCATCATAATAAACTTAAAAACATGTAAACAACCCAGCTCCAAGAATCCAAAACATTTGCTTAAAGAAAAACTCAAAAAGTGATTTTTTTTCAAGGAAAAACAAGAGTAAAAACAAGGATTTTAAGGGCAAATCCTTGACTCTAGTCACCAATCCTACTAGAGTTCAAGTTCTCCCCCCCTTTACCTCAAATCCTCAAGAAAATAGGTGCAGAATTTGATCCCAAAAACATCCCCCAAAGATGCTCCCTTTAGTCACCAACAATGATTTTTCAAGGCTAGAAGGCTTAGTGTTTGAAGCTTTGGTTCAAAGATGGAACCTTGGCTTGATGTGTTTAAGGGAAGATGAAAATTTTTGAGAGAAATTGATGGAGAGTTCACGGCCAAGAGAGAAAAGGAAGAGAGAAAATGAGAGAGTTTCTAAGCTTTGCATGTGTGAAAGAAAGAAGAAATGGTGAGTTATGGTGTAATAAATGCCAAAAACTCATTTTCTTACACATGGCTTTGGAGAAAGAAAGAAATTTACAAGTGTCTCCCATGTACCAAGCTGAATATGCACGGTCTTCTCGGAGGAAAAAGGGAAGGTTTGTGCAATTTTTCTGGCCCGGATCAAGAGTATTCGGGCCCGGTTCAAGGGGACAGAAGGGGCAAAAAGGTCATTTTCACTGAAAAACTCCAAAAATTCCCTAAAAATAGGAAATTTAATTCTAAATCCAAAAATATAAATTTTGATGATTAAAAATAATTTTAATCACTCAAAATCCAATAAAACACTCAAAACGGCAAAAACGGTAAAACGCGGGTGTTACAGTGCATCCCTATCATCACCATTATGTCACAAGAAGTAAAATATCCAAAAAATACGAAAAAAAGAGAAAATAATTAACAAGAGAGGAAAAGTAAAAGAGAATTTTGGAATGACTTAGTTTTATCATTCTCGTGCATCCATTTTGTTGCTTGAACTTTAAATTAAATTTGAAACTCAAAGGCTAAAAATGTCATCTATCTCATCGCCTTCTCTACATTTAAATTGATAATTCACCTTTACTTTAAATTCCAATCCTTCATGCACATGAATTTACTTTAATGAATATAAAAATAATTAAAAATAAATAATAATAGTAACGAATAGTCATAGTTTGGTAATAATATCCATAGACTTAAACTATGCACCTACTTTCACTTTATTTACATTTTTCGTATGTTTACTTTTCATTTTTGATCCTTTTTTCCTTTTTCTTTTTGGGAGAAGTGAAAGTCAGAGTGAAACGGTGGACATAAAATGAAATGTGTTGTTTCTTGTTGGTGGTAGAGTGATATGAACAAACTATTCCCGTTACACTTATATATTCCGCCACATACTCTTATAAGAGCGAGTTTGTGAAGAGTAGTTGTGGTAGATATGAAGATGAGTAAACAAAATCCATGAAAGAACTTAGATCATGGTATAGGTTAAAGGTTGATATCTTTACAAATTATAGTAAAAGAAGAACTGATTCAGAGTATTTTTATCGCAGCTACGCACATGTAAAAAATGAAATAAAATACAAGTGATGTCATTGTAATTGGTCCAAATGGCAAGGAATTTTTGTTTTTCTTAAGTAAGATCCCGAGTTTAACTCTTGCAAGTCGAATAAATATGTGTTGATATAGGTTTTCAAATATTAAGTGCCTTATAGGAAAAAAACAAACACAAATAGTTTTTCATTGAAAACATTAAAGCAATTATTATATGAACTATAGTAGAAAGGTTAAGTATAATCCAACCATTAACTTCTAATCTAGATTAACAGCTATACTAAGACTATTGCCGGCAAAGTGGGCTAGCCCGACCGGACCGACCCGCAAAAGCCCGCAAAAATGTAGGGCTCTAACATCTATTTTAAAAGCCCGAATAACTCCTGAGCTTTTTAGCCCAGCTTGATAAAGCCAGCTACCCGCAAAGGGCTGGTAGCCCGCAAAAACCTGGAAAAAAATCGGGCTACCCACAAAAAGCCCACAAAAAGATAGTGCTCGGGCACCTATTTTAGAAAGTCCGCAAAACTTCCGGGATTTTTAGCCCAGCTCAATAAAGCTCGCTACCTGCATCGAGATGGACCGAGTATCCTAAGTTGACAGCTCTAACTAAGACACATATTCCATTTTCCTATTAGTTATAATTTATATACTTTGGACTAGTTCACATAAATAAGTCGAATCACGTGGACCCAAAAATCCTTTCCCGAGTATACTTTCATGACTATTTTACATGTGTAACGGTTGCTATTGTCATCTTGTTACAAAATCCAATAGCCAACGCAAGAATGAGTGAAAATCATTTCAATAACAAAATAAAACACAAGTGAAGAAAATTAAAAAAATATATAAAGAAAATGTGCATCCTTATCATCACCATTATGTCACATGAAGTAAAAAATCGAAAAAAAAGTGGAGAATGGGAAAATAATTGACGAGAGAGGAAAAATAACATAGAATTTTTGGAATGACTTAACTTTTTCATTCTCATACATCCATTCTGTTACTTGAACTTTAAATCAAACTTAAAACTCCAAGGCTGAAAATGTCGTCTATCTTATCGTCTTCTCTACTTTGAAGTTGATAATTCACTTTTACGTTAAATTCCAATCCCTCATGCGCACGAATTTACTTTAATGAAGATAAAAATAAATAAAAATAATTGATAATAATAGTAACGAGAAGTCATAGTTTGATAATAAAATTCATGGACTCAAACTATACACCTACTTTTACTTTATTTACATTTCTCATATACTTACTTTTCACTTTTTTATCTTTTTTTTACTCATACTTTTCACTTTTTTTATTTTTTTTTACTTTTCGAGAGACGTAAAAGTCAAAATGAAATGGTTGACATAAAATAAAATGTGTTTCTGGCACATACCTCTAAAATCACAATAGATACCTAATCTTACATCTATCAAGTTGAGAAAACTCTTCACTCCTCCCATTTGCTTCCTACTTTTTTTTCTTATCTAATTTTCAAGGCTAGAAAGGTTGCTTCCACACTCCACTCATAATCATGTATCAAGCATACTCTAATATAAATAGACATTAAAAAACTCAAAATTAAAAGTAAGAAACTTAATTAAGAATAAAATCATCTTACTAATATAAATAATGTGAGCTTAATTTTATAATTTAAATGAATTTCTATTATGGGACCATGTTCGATTATAAGATTAACACGCACGCACGCATGCACCCCTCACCAATTACATATTAAAAAAAAATCCAATCTTAAACCGAGTTAAACTCGGTTTCCTCATCAAAGTTGAGGTAAGATAAGACAATCCTTATACTCGATTATGAGTTTTTTTATCCATGATTTACATATAACTTATGTATTAATTACTTTTTTAAAATTTATTTTCACAATTTTATCCTTCTTTTTTCATAAAGGGATTAATCACTTTAGAAAATATTTTATATTTTTTAAACAAATTAATAAAAGAAAAGGAAACAAAATTCATTATTTAATATATGAAATTTATTTTTTCCTCTAAAGTGATATTGCATGAAATAGAAATTCATTTGAATTATACTACATAATTTATTTCATTTAATTGTAATCTTACACCTATGCATTTGAATTTATTTATATATAATATTTTTTTCTTGAAATTATATTAACCACTGCTCTAGATACTAAATAGTGTACATTGTTAAAATTGAATATTATATATAGCATGCAGTATATAGTATAAAGAATCCATATTATATACATGCATGTGTGTATAGATATATATTACAAAAGGGTTAAAATAACACTTTAGTCCCTATACCTGAGTTTTGATTTTCGTCCCTGGAAAATTTTTCTTTTTTATTTGATACTTATAAAATATTTAAGCTATTTTTTAGTCCTTACCGTTGATTCCACTATTAATTACGAATGTGTCGAATGTCCATCACAATTAGTAATCATATGTATTGTACCCTGACACATTATACAACAGTGTTAGCCTCCTTAAACACATTCAAAGACTGTTTGTGATATATATGAAGGAGGAAATGTACAAAGAATTTCAGTTCAAATTGACCATGAAATTTGACTTTCTAAATGAGTTTAAGGAAGCTAAATGTCTTAGGGTACTTCTAAAGTATTGTTGACTATTATGAGCGTTCGACACATCCACAATTAACAGTAGAATCAACATCAGGGACTAAAAAAATAGCATAAATATTTTATAAGGATGAAATAAAAAAAAATTCCGGAGACGAAAATCAAAACTCGGGTATTTTATAGGGACTAAAATGTTATTTTACCCATACAAATATGACAAATATTTCATTACAAACAAATAACTTTTTTACCCTCCTATGAAGTTTATGCGTGATGTTACGTTACGTTGCATAAATAAATAACATTATTGTATAGTATATTTCTATATTATGTCCACCAAAGTAATATATATGATGAATATTGTTGTACCGTGGTACATATATTGTTGCAATGTATGTACGATATCAGATATGTAATGTGGCATGGGTTGAGTTGAGAGCAGAGGAAACTGCGGTTAATGGTATGATCATGTAAGTGACATGAGTCAAATGTGACGAGCATTGATTTGGTCATTTGTCTAGAAAAGGAAGCAATGTTGAGGGTTAGTTTGGGGATATGGGTCACCCCAACGGAACACAGAAATAAGAAATGCGTGAGGGTATGCAAATATCTACGTTTAGCAAGCAAAACAACAAGCGAAAAAATGGAAACATATGGCGTTGGTGTCTCCCTCAGGAGTTGCAATATTTAGTACTCTCTTCCTCGGTCAAACAAGTTAAGTCTCATCATTACGTTTTCACCTTGCAATACCAACATTTTTCATACTCACCCGTGTCATGCGTTTTGGTGCATTCTCTTCTTATCTATATTCATGCTAATTTTCTTTACAAAAGATAAGAGAAAAAACTAAACATTTTTTCAATAACAAAAACAAAATATTAGTTAATTAAAAGGAATTAAGGAAAGGAAAAGGAATTGAATCAATGTTATACTTTAACTTTTGTTTTTCCTATCCACCTAGCTACTTTAATTAAAGGGAAAAAGAAATCACATATCATTTTATTAATTCTTTTAGTTACCTAGCTAATTAATTAAAGAGTCAAAAAAAGGTTGAAATTAACATTCAATGGAAAATGTACTACATAATATACCAACTATTTAAATACTATTAAAAAGAGAATTTGGTAGTAATATATCACATTAAAATAAATAAAACTAAAGCATTTAATATATTAAAATATAAAAATATAATACTCACTACCTTAAATAACTTCAAATATTTAATACAAGGCATTAATTAAGTTTTTTAATTGGTATTTTTCTGACAACATTTATTTATAGTAATCTCATTCATTAGAAAAACATTAACTTTTAAAAAGAAAAAAGAAATGTTACAATGGTACCCAGATGAGATGTTGAATGAGATGAAGGACAGATAAGAAAAGATGATATTTTAAGAATAGTAGTAACTTTCCTTTGTTGTCTTCGGTTTCTCATTGTGAAAGCAAAAACAGCTTTCACAAACAAACAAATATATTTCTGGGTTTGTGCTCAAAGCCCGAGAAGCAAAAGCAGAGCAAAGAGAGAAAGTGCACGAAAGATAAAACACCAAGCATTGCTCAGTGACACTGACAACCCACACGAGCGGTTCTCGAGTTGCATGCACACACACTCATGGATTTTCCTAGAGAGAGAAGCCCCACGCTTTGTTTAATATTTTTTTTATTTATCCTAAGTTAGAGAGAGAGACCCCAGTGAATGATCTCATCTTCATAGGAGAGAGATACAGAAAACAGAGTGAACAGAATCGTGTGGGCTCTACCTCTTTGCTCATCTTTTTGTTGCTCCTCTGATACTTTTTATTTTTATTTATTTTCTCTCTCTTTGAAAAATAAAAAACTCATTTTTATGTGCTTGAACTCTTCTTTAAAACGTTGTCTTTCTTTCTTTCTTCTCATTCATGTAACTTAATCCCATAAGAAACTGCTTCTCCCATTTCTCTCCCTCTCTCTTCTCTGTGACTCAGTCTCAAGAGAGAGGGAATATACAATGCCATTGAATCTCTTTCTCTTTTGATTTTCTTTCTCTCATCCAACAAACAAACCCTTCTCTTTAACCATTTTTTTTCTTTCCTACCAGCATTGTGAAAGAACCCATTTTGGATTTTCATAAAGTTGAAGCCTTTTTCACCTCTGCTTTTCTGGGTCTTGAGTCTCCATGGATTCACTACACTTCAACAGTAGTGGTTATGGTTTCTATGGGGACATGAATGCTTACCCTTCAGTTCATTTTCCCTCTTCTGCTACCCTTCCTGGTCCCCAACCTCTGTATAACACTTTTGAGGTGATGGGTCATGCTGGTGATACAGAATCTGAAAGGTCTGATAGAGCCTTTCAGTTTTTGAACCCTTCAGTGTTTCATCCCCAGGAGAACATGGTAACAAAGAGAACCAACGATGAAGGGGATGATGGGTATTTTGGGGATAAGAACAAGAGCTTGTCTTTGCAACTTGGTGAGGAAAATGAAGCTAACAGTTCACCTGTCTCAGGGAAAATTGGACACACTAAGCTTTGTGTTAGAGGTCACTGGAGACCAGCTGAAGATGCAAAGCTTAAAGAGCTTGTTTCTCAATTTGGTCCTCAAAACTGGAACTCCATAGCAGAACATCTAGAAGGAAGATCAGGTAAATCCAGAACCAGAATCCATTTTTAGTTAAATGGCAAAAAGGTTAAATTTTAAGTGAAAAATCTGTTGTAATTTTGTTAATTAAAGGAAGGATTTTTTTTGTGTTGCAGGAAAAAGTTGCAGATTGAGGTGGTTTAATCAGCTAGATCCTAGAATTAACAGAACAGCTTTCACTGAGGAAGAAGAGGAGAAGCTTCTAGCTGCTCACAGAATGTATGGTAACAAATGGGCCATGATTTCTAGGCTCTTTCCTGGGAGGACTGATAATGCTGTTAAGAACCATTGGCATGTGATCATGGCTAGGAGGCAAAGGGAGCAATCATGTTTCTATAGAAGGAGAAAGCCAACATTTCAAAGCCATTCACCACCAAAGGGTTTAAATTTGACTTTGTCAAACAATGTAGCAAGTGAATCAACCATCTCAAGCACCATTGATGAATCTAACTCAACATGCACCAACCTCTCCCTCACTCCTTCTTCAGCCAGACCAATTCCTAGGCCTTTTCACAACCCAAATCATGTTCAAAATTACCAAGCCTATGGATCACCAATGGGTATGCTTTGATCCTCAATTTTACCTGTTAAAATTGAAATTAAGGTTTTCTTATTGTTTTATATGATATGTTAGTAACGGTTTATGTTTGTGGGATAGCAGGTATGTCTGGAGGAAGCAGGGCACCAACTGGGGATGTTGGTTTTGACAAGTTTTTTAGTACCTGGAAGGGTTCATGTGAGCATGGTCACATGGGAAAGCTAATGGGAGTGGACCAATCCAATTATTCAGATTCAAACTCAGAAGTTTCAGTATCTGAGTCAGTTACCACCAACAGGACTAATCTATCAAATTTTGGAGAAAGTGAAAATGTGGGGGATAAGATTAACATGTCATTTATTGACTTTCTTGGAGTAGGAGCTACATAGAGAGAAAATTGTTGATACAATAACCTTGGCTGGAGAAAGAGGAAGTGGTGTTAGGAAATAGTCAGGGGCACCATGTTGGTTCTGTGATGCAGAGAAAAACATGTCTGATGCTGCAGTAGGTTCTATCTGCACTCCTTATGTACAGTTAGTTCCATAAAAAGCTAAAATGTTAGTAGAGTAAATGGTGAAATGAACAGAGGGAAGAATGAAAAAAAACAAAAATTAAGGTAGAGAAGAGAGTAGAGACTAGTGAGTAGTGAGGGTGTGTGTGTTTGTTATGAGTTATGACTCATGAGCAGTTATGAATTAAAATATAATAGTTAATTATGAAACTCTTGATTTTGGACTGGTCCAGCAACATGAATAGAGAATGGCAGGGCTTTGTTATTTTGTGGTGTACTTTGGCATTTTGCAATTGAGGCAAGGCCAAAGTTGGTTGCTTTGCTTGACATAGGATTACTCTTTCAATGCATCAACCGACCCGTTTTCATTATCTTGCTAATTGCTATGCAGAGTCGTGTCATTGGGTTTGGTACTTTTCCTTTTGGCTATTCCTATGGTACTTTATATTTGACCATGTTTTTTAGATGCACCGCCATTTAATGTGTTCCTTGCTTCTTCTATGCTTATGGCCCAACTAATTAATAATTGTGGATTTGCTCCTGCCTTTTCCTACATTATTAATAATAATAATAATAATAATAAATATTGAGCACGTGATCAGTTGCTAAGCCGTTCCAACTTAATTAATGATTTCGAATTCGAACCGTTTTACCGCCCAAAGAGGTCATAACCGTTTTACCGCCTATTTACCGCCTAAAAAGGTCATACTCAGTTTGACAGGAATATCTTTTGTGCAAGATCAAACAAACAAAATATAATAATAAGAAGAAGAATAAGAAAGAAATGTATAAATAGAAAATACTAACGGTTGTTGATAAGGGGGAAAAACTTCTCTTGGGTAATAGAATATTTTAGTTGGAGATACACCACATGCATGTGGGATTCCTAAAATTAAAAAGTATAATTTTTTTATTAAAAATTATAATATTTAATATTATAAATATAATAAATATCATAATTTTTAATAAAAGTATTCTATTCATTGATTCTTTAAATAAAATCTTTAGAATAATGGTCAACGGAATCCAAATAAAATTAAAACACCTTACATAAATAATGGTTGCTCTTTTAAAAAAACCAAAAATACTAATGAGTACCATAAGAGCATTTGAATATTTATTTTTTTTCTTTTCTTTATAATAGTAACTAGTAAATGGTGGTTTTTTTTTTTAATGTAATGATAGTAAATGTAGATTAGGACAAATTAATTGAAGGATTGCCTGGTAAGCGCCCAAATATACTGTGGGGTATGGAATGGAACCAACTTCATACCACTATTTATTGATTATGAAAAACGTGACATTAGAGCTTATCTTAGGATTGTTAAACGTCAATTTGCATGTCGGCATGTCCATTCAAAGACACAGGATTTACCCAATTCAAGTTTTGGATGGCTTTTAATTTGTTGCTCCTAAATAGGTGAGACAAAAAATCACCAGGATTTATTCTACACAGAAAGCTTTATAAAACTGAAAAACATGAGAATGGAAAATAGAAAGAGCAAAAAGAATAAATATGAGGAGAGATGGTATTTGCCTCAACAATCTATTTAGGAGAATATTACTATTTCTCGAGATTAAACTCATGACAGACATCAACTATGCCATAGTGAAAGTTAACCACTTTGCTTTGGAATTTTCTGCTGTGCTTATGTGATTTTCATTATTTGGTAGGGTTGACAAAGGAACATTAATTATCTTTGGTATGGTCAGTAAATTGATTCAATCATCAGTGCCCGTTTAATTTTTAATTGGTAACAATAATAATTTTGTTAGAATTAATTTTGAATCATTTTTATCTAATTTGCTTTGTAAATCATGAATCATTTATTTCTAGTAATTCTATCGAAATTAATTCTACTTAACTTTAAACTAAATGGTTCATACAATTTATATTATTGCCTTTGAAGCTGGAAAATTAATGGTGAGTATTTGTTTACAACAATTTACTAAAGCTAATAAACTCTGCAAGGGCAAGGAAACAGAGAATGGCTATTAGTGTATAGTTTTATCAAATATGTATTTTTTTGGTCAAAATCAAATATGTTTTTAATTAAGCTTATCGCATTGTTATGGGCTCGTATTCTGATTTTATAAATATATAATCCAATTGCTTTTTGGCAGAAAAAAAAAACCATCCAAAACAATAGTCCAATTGGAATTGGGTAGAAAAGCTTTTTATATTGGGCTTGGTCTCGTTGCAACTTTAAAAACTTCTATGTTATAACTGAATTGCATCTTCTTTACCCCTAAATTTTCTTCTCCTAAAGTCTCTCTCTTTTTTTCCCAATCTTTTGCGTTGTGTCGTTTCTCTAAAAATATATTTGGATAGAGAGTTTGAAAGGATTTTTTTTATTTTAATAGTAATGTTTTTAAAATCGGATCTGTAATTGAACCGATTAAAATACTGATTCAAGATTTCTTGATTCAACCGTGATCGATTCAGTATTAATTGAATGTATATTTTTAATATTATATAACATTTTAATCAATAAAATAACATAAAAATATAAGAAATTAAAATATATAAAGTTATAAATTAATATAAATAACCTTATCAAATGTTTTATAAGATAAAAAAATTAATAATGATTGATAAAATAATTGATATTTATGTGTAATCCACAAACATATGTTTTATCTTAAAAAATATATAAAATTTAGTAAAAAAATTAAAACTATAATATTTGATTTTTTTTAAAAAAAGACTGGTTTAAATCACTTCTCGACAATGGATCAGAATTTTTTGGGTTGAATGGACTTCGGTTTCGAACTAGATCAGCCAATTTGGTTCGATTTTCAAAACTATAATTAATAGGGTTATGTAATATATTTATAAAAAAGAATAAAAAAATAAGACATTAAAGTTCATTATAGTTTATTTTTTCTTTGATTTTAAACTTATTAGATTGAAAAGTATTTATTTAAAATAAAATTTTTACCCTTCTACTCATTTCATTTGAAAACCCTACATCTAAATGTAACCTAAATATATAGATTTCCTCGTTTTATCTTTGGCTTCAGCCTTTTTCTATTTCTTTATTATTTTTCTTTTTTAAGATATTTTCTTCTATAATTCTATGTAACCTTTTAAATTTTGAATACATTATATTATAAATGTCTAAAATTATCCTTAGTTGTGGTAGTTTTTAACCTTAAACTTTAATTTTCTTTAGTAACTTTCACGCTTTAACATTTCAAAATAATAGTTTTTTGGATAAAGGTGTGATTCCTACTTTATAGAGTGTCTCTATAATAAAATTTTGTCATCAAAGATAGTCTATTTTAGAAATAGAACTACAATTTAGGGCTTGTATAGGGTGGGTTTTTTTTTAGATTTTGGTTTAATTTTTAAACGTAAATTTTAAATCAAGACATGCTTAGTTAAAATAGGGGTAAATTAATTTTTAACTTACTTTTGAAACACTTTTAATTTTGTTTTATTATAATTTTCAGTTTTAAAAATATGTCACTCCTTTATTCCTATCATTTTCACGCAACTCCTCAATAATGTAAGTCATTATATATGCATGCTTTAGTTAGCATTTCATATATATTGGACCTAATTAATTAATAATTGAGTAAGTTTTTACATAGGTCTTGCTTAATATAGATTATTTTATATTTTATTTCTTTGCTTATCCAACCAATTTAGTAGTATGGATTAAGCTTAAGACTCTTTTATATAACTGATCTCTAAGGCTAAGTTACCATAAGGTGAGCTTTTATGAAGACCAAATTCTTAAATGTTAGGCTAAATTGTTTTTAAGTGTAAATATTGAAAGCTTACAAGTTACAAACAATGTCTCTTTGCATCGAAATTATAATAAATGAAGTATAGGATTTAAGTTGAAATTAGAGAGAAAATGAGTAGTATAGTAAATTATTATTTTATCTATGACAAATGCTATATCCTTCTACTGAATGATTAATTCAAGTGGTACATACCTAATCTAAAGGTTCGAGTCTTATATATGAAAAAAAATGAGTAAACCCCCGTATTAGTTCCTGACTTTTTCCTGGTCGGGAAATTTGGTCCCTGACTTTTCCATAAGTCCCTCACTTTTTACACAGTCGGTCAGTTTAGCCCCCAACCCAATTTTCCGTTAATGGAATGCTGATCTAGCAAGTTAACAGACTTTCTTTTGCCAAGCTGGCACCAAACTACGTCGTTTTGCATTACAGAATTAAAAACAAAAACAAAAAAAATTGTAAAAGGGATTATAAATCATAACGGTTATAAGCTGAATTCCTAATTTTCTTTCTTCCCATCTTATTGTTCCCACTCCACTTATGTCTCTGTTTAGCAACCTTCTTGCCCCCACTCTATCGCTACAAGCATGGCAACCAATAGTGACAGAAGAAAGGCAAGTGGAAGCGGTGGTGGAAGATCATCTCAGCAACACCATAGGGTTTACAACGGTGCTAGATGTTTCTGCAAGATGAAAGCTGTTATTAGGGTTTCTGGTACAAAAACTGGTTGGATGACAGAGACCTTTTGAGAAAAAAAAATAAAAAACAGATTACCAACATGAAGAAAAAGTATAGGCAAAAGACTAGAAAAGCATGCTGTAGTAAATAAATATCACTTTAAATTCAAACTATTATTGCCTTTTGAATTATTTATCTCTTATAGTTATAGACATGGAAAGAACACTTACAGGAGCTAGAGCTAAAGCCCTTAACATCAATAATGCCCCAAAGATATCCATTAGAAAACCTATCACCCATGGTTTGTTTAAAGCACACGCCCTTATGACATGCAAACAAGATTTTCCAAAATTGCAATGTAAATCCTTAATCAAACAGTGACTTACTGGGCACATATGCTTCAATTAAAAATGTAATCTTTAACCAATTTTTCTCCACCCAAAATCCCACGCTCATATATATTCACATGCATGTACCCAATTTTACCATTTCAAAAAGTCCACCACATAAATTGTAAGTTTCGAGTTAAGGAGAATTGACAACAAAGAAATGAACATGAATATGTTTGAGATCATATCATATAGTTATGTAAAAAGGAGAGATTTTAAAGGGAAATCAGATCATGGGCATAAAGGGGGGAAGGAAGAAGAAAGGAAACATGCCTTGAGCTTGAAAGAGAGATGGGGAAGAATGATTGTGCCTTTCTTTTGAAGGATCTTGCCGATGTTTTTGCCGGCAGTCGCAGCTACCGTCAAAACAATTGATTCCCACATTCTTTCTGATCCTTTCTTCTTCCCTCGTCTCTGTCTCTGATTTGGGTCTACTTTAGGATTCGTTAATTGTAAATTAATTATCTAAGTTAATGGCGCGTATAAGGCAACCACCGCTGCCCTCAAACGACGTCGTTTTAGCTATTATTCCTTCCACGTGTGAGATAACGTCACATGTAACCACTCCGTTAACGGTGATTGACACTTGGGACTAAACTGACTGACGGTGTAAAAAGTGAGGGACTAACAGAGGGGTTTTTAAAAGTCAGGGACCAAATTGCCCGACCAGGAAAAAGTCAGGGACCTATTTGGTGGTTTACTAAAAAAAAACACTGTTGAGAGAGTTAACCCTACCATGACACATAAGATGTTTTTGACTTGAACATAATTGACGCGCGTGGAAGATACTTGTGATCTAGTAAAATGCTATATCCTTCTAATATTGTCTAAAGGGAAAAATATGTTATTAGTCCCTGAACTTTTGGTCAACTTGGGTTTTAGTCCCTGAACTTTAATTCCTTAGTTTTATATCCCTAAACTTTCAAAAACCCGTAACAGTAGTTCTTGCCGTTACTTTGGTCCGTTAAACCTGTGACGTGTCAATTACCTAGCATGCCACGTGTACCTAGCATGCCACGTGTTAATTGCCTAGCACGCCACGTCACAGATTTAACGGACCAAAGTAACGACAGGGACTGCTGTTACAGGTTTTTGAAAGTTCAGGGATATAAAACCAAGGAATTAAAGTTCAGGGACTAAAACTCAAGTTGACCAAAAGTTCAGGGACTAATAACATATTTTTCCCTTGTCTAAATTACTTAAAATATTTTGAATGAAAAGGTTAAATCATATAATATATTAGATTTTTTTTTAAAAAATACTTTTTATTTAAGTATGCTCTTAATATTATGAGGTATCCATATGACATGTACCACAGTAAGAGTAAGAGATCATTATGAGGCATTTGAAATAGCTTGTGAATCTATAGTTTAAGTATACAATAAAGGTAACATGAAAATAAAATGAGTCATAACCCATACACATATTAAGTTAATCAAAATATTACTTAATTTAACAAGCTTAGTAATTGTTACAAAGTACTTAGCAAAATAGTTTTTCATAAATATATTTTTTATGCCTACTATTATTATATTATAAATTCGAGTCCTCTAGAGAATGGTACAATTACTTTTGTTACTCAAGTAAAAATCCATATAGCACTTTTATACTTTCTCATTAATTAGTTATTTTCTTTTGGGTGTGTTTTTCACACACTTGTTTTGCAAAGTTTTTGAATCTTCCATTAAATCTCTCTCAATCTTGTGAAAAACTAATAGGATATGTTTTTTATCACTCAAAATATTTTGAAATTTGGTTTGGATCCCTCATTTTTTTTTTGTTTTCATTATTTGTTTTTTGAAATCACACGTGGATTTAGTTCTCGCTGTTAGTTATATTCCGATAAGTGATGACATAATAATGTTTCTGCTAGACTTTCCTATGAATTTTTTTGCGGATTTCAAATTTCATAGGAAATTTCTTGCATATCTTAAAATTTACAAAAAAATCCTACAAACTATTCTACAATAAAGCATGGAAATTTCATAATCAACATTTTTATATAAAAAAATAATGGTTTTTGGAAGCTTACGATAGATGATTTATCTATATAAAAATGCGTAAGAAATATCTTATAATTGTTTGTGCAGGAAAAATCATAGGAGGGTGGGAAGTGTCAAGTGTGACTTAATGAGGGGTTATAGTTAACAACAATGATTAAAAACACATGGTTTTAAAAAAATGACTAAAAGTCTAAAACTAATGAAAAAATAAATTAGGAACCAAATTCAAATTTAATTATATTTTTAAGGTTTAATAACATATTTAACATAAACTGAATTATTATTTAATAATATATAATCATCAATCAATAACTATATAACAAATAGTTGAATTTAAAAATTTAAATAATATGATAATTTTTTTAGTGTCTTAAAATTTAAATTATATAAAAGGATATGATAATTTTAAAATATACTCCTATATATATTATAAATTTGAGTCATCACCCTCGAGAATAAGATACTCATTTTCTATGTTTTTTTAATTAGAATGTCACATATCATTGTTTGTATTCTCTAACTATTTTTTTTTTCCTTTTGAGTGTGTGTTTTACACAACTCCCTTGCAAATTTTTTTTAATCTTCCCTTAAATCTCTCTCAATCTCATGAAAAGTTGACATTTTGAAATAACAATACATATCAAATTTCTTACCTATTGTTTTTCCTATTCTAATTCTTATTAATTTTTAATTTAAATTCTAATTCTTATCATTATTGTTTAATAATATATATTTCTCAATTGATAATTATAACAATAAAGACTAAAAGTTAAAAAATTGAACAATGTGATAATTTGTTAGTATAAAAAGTCACGATGATTCAACAATTATATGAAGTATTGCCACTTGAATAACATGTTGAAATGATTGCATTCATATGAACTAATAATTTAAATTCAAAGCAAATTATTTTAATATGTATTTAAATTAAATTCCTAATTTAAACTAATTAAAATATAATATCTACATATAAAATTTAAATTCAACGTAGACTTTATATTTTGTATACTTATTTATTTATTAAAAGTAAAAAGATATTTAAAGATATGAATTTACTGGATATATATTGTTAATTATTAGTGTAAAAAAAATTTGCATCGTAACTCAATAATATATTATCACATCATATAATAAATATAACATCTCATATGTTAATTATCAATAAATAATGTTGGAACGCATATTGGATAACAGTGTGTATCAAATTTTCAATTTTAAATATTTTCTCCAAGAATTACTTCAAGACTCTTCAAGAAATTCGAGTCAGCTTGATCCAAAGTCACCTAATGGAGATAGAAATTCTATTAAGGGGAAGCTCTCTTTTCGTGACAAGTTATTGAGAAAGGATGTTGCTGCTTCACCAGAGGAAAGGGTGGATTTGTTGGGTAACAATCTGTTTAGAATTGAGCTGGAGGATGGTATCACTTGAAGCCACGGTGCTACATTGCTGACTCGGTTCTTGATTCTCTGAGGCTCTCTTGGAAAGGTGCAGTCATTGTGAAATTGTTAGGAAAGACTGTGGGATACTTAACCATGTCAGAGAAGCTTAAGAAGGTATGGAATCTGGCTGGGGGGTTTGATTTACTGGATGTTGGCAATGGTTACTTTGTGGTCAAGTTTGATGTTGAAATTGATCGAAATAAGGTCATTTATGATGGGCCTTGGATGATCGTTGATCATTACCTCTCAGTGAGAGCTTGGACCCAAAATTTTGTTTCCTCTGAAGATCACATTGATAGCACAATGGTTTGGATTAGATTTCTTAATTTGGGACTAAAGTATTATGATGATAATGTTTTGTTAGCCATGGCAACAACTGTTGGGAGGCCAGTAAAGGTGGATCAAACAACCATGAATGTCACAAGAGGGAAATTTGCTAGAGTATGTGTTGAAATAAACCTTAATGTGTCAGTTGTGGGCAAAGTTTGGTTACAAGGACACTGGTATCTTGTGGAATATGAAAGCTTGCACTTGATTTGTGGTAAGTGTGGAATTTATGGGCATGTATCTCGATCTTGTCCCCAACAAGAACATGTCCATATGAATCCTCCTCTGCCACAGGATCCTAATAGTTTGAACCAGACAAAGCAACCTTCCAAGATTCAGGAGTCTGCTTCTAGTGATGAGTCTGATGATGAAATGCTTAAGGAGCTAGCCTGGTGGTCATGATACATGTGGCATTGTTCAACAACCTCCTGGATGAACAAGGTAAGTTCTTTATCCTTTCCTTTTGTTTAGTGGTATTAATGGATGTGTTTAAAGAATTTATAGCTTTATCTTGGAATATAAAAGGTGCTGCCAGTAGAAGAAGTCAAAGGCATGTAAAGGATTTACTTAGAAAGCATTAACGTGATCTTGTGTTCCTTCTGGAAAAACACACCCAGTTTGCAAATACACAAGTATTTTGGTCTCAAATTGGGTATATTCCAGTTGCAATTGAAGAGGCTCAAGGTCACATGGGTGGAATCTGGGCTTTAAAACTAGCTACCTCTCCTTATACTTTCACTATTTTGGATTCTTTTCTACAAGTCATCAGTTTAGAGATTTATGTGGGGGATTCAAGGTGGGTATGTTCTGGTGTCTATGCTAGTCTGTATTGTCTAACAGATCTCTTATGTGGGAGCACCTAGGATTGTTGAGAAGTTTTATATCTTACCCCTGGTTGTTAATTGGGGATTTTAATGATATTTAACTACCTACTGATCAAAGAGGTGGTAGTTTCTCCTTTACCAGGGCATCCAGGTTTCAAGCTAATCTTGATTTGTGTAATCTAATGGATGTAGGGTGTTTTGGTTCTAAATTTACCTGGAGTAGAAAGGGTAAAGGTGGTTAGTGGGTACATAGGAAACTGGATAGGGGTGTTGTTGATATTGTTTGGAGAACAAGGTTTCCAAATGCCAGAATTGAGAATCTGTGTAGACTCTATTCTAATCATTATCCAATCTTATTGAGAGGTATGGTGGCAGATATCATTTCCCAGGTGCAAGGCCTTTTAGATTTCAAGCTGCATGGTGCTCTCATCCTCTTTATCCTGCCATTGTCAATGAGGCTTGGAGTGATGCTGAGAATAATGTGATCCAGTCTTTATCCTTAGTAAGGGATGCTTCTATTCAGTTTAATAAAGAGGTATTTGGTAATATTATTTCCAGGAAAAAACTCTTGAGAAGATTGGCAGGTATTGAAAGAGTGCTTGAGAATGTAGACTCAGCTAGACTAATTCTTTTTCAGCAAAATCTATTACAAGATTATAATGCTACTTTATTCCTGGAAGAGGTTTATTGGTTCCAAAAGTCAAAGGAAAATTGGGTCAAGTTTGGGAATAGGAATACCAAGTTCTTTCATATGCAAACTGTGATAAGAAGAACCAGAAATAGAATTAATGGTTTATTTCTTCCTAATGGTATTTGGTGTACTGATAATGAGATTCTTCAAAGAGAAGCTATAACTTTCTTTAAAAATTTATTCTGCATTACTGCTGCTAATGGTCAGTATAAATATTCCTCTAATTTTCCATCACTTTCTCATGATGATATACATAGTTTGTTAGCTCCTGTGACTAAGGTTGAGGTTCATAAAGCCTTGTTCAGTAGGAAGTCATATAAGGCTCTAGGGCCTGATGGTTTTCAAACTATTTTCTTCAAAATGTATTGGGATAAGATTGGAGATGATATTTGGAAGTTTGTTTCTGATGTTTTTGTTACTGGTTTAATACCTCAAGCAGTGACTGAAACATTGATAGTGTTGATTCCTAAAGTTGATATCCCCATATCCTTTAAAGATCTTAGGTCTATTAGTATGTGTAACTGTATATACAAGCTTGGATCTAAAGTCTTAGTTAATAGATTGAGGCCTATTCTACAGAAAATTGTCAGTCCCTTACAAAGCAGCTTCATACTTGGTCGAAGCACATCTGATAATGCTATAATCCTTCAAGAAATTGTTCATCACATGCAGAAATCAAAGAAAGTGCAATGCAATGTTATTTTTAAGCTTGATCTAGAGAAAACTTATGATAGAGTGGACTGGAGGTTTTTGGAAATGGTTCTCAAGGAGTATGGATTTCCTACTTCAATAATCTCACTTATCAGGAGTGGTGTTACCACATCCACAATCTCTTTGCATTGGAATGGTTGCAAGTGCCCTGTCTGACTCCTTCCAGGGGACTGAGACAAGGTGATCCCTTGTCTCCTTATCTCTTTGTTCTTTGCATAGAGAAGCTTGGAATTTTTTTATCTGAGGTTGTCCTGAATGGTTCTTTACACCCAGTCAAGATTGCTCCAAATGGTCCAGGAGTTTCACATCTATTTTTTGTAGATGATGTACTCCTATTCTCAAAAGCCAAACCAGCTCAGGTAAGATTACTTTCTCAACTTACTCAGAATTTTTGTGATATCTCTGGATTCAAAGTGAATTTTGATAAGTCTAGGGACTTTTGTTCTGCAAGAATTCCTATTCAAAGAAAGAATAAAATTCATAGAATTATTGGAATCCAATTTACTAATTCTTTGCATAAGTATCTTGGGTTTGGAATCTTTTTGGAGAAACCTAATAAAGCTGACTTCTTATACATAGTGGATAAAGTAAGTAATAGATTAGCTTCTTGGAAAGGTAGATTTTTTTAATAAAGCTGGTAGATTGACTTTGGTTAATTATGTGATTACCTCAATTCCAACTTATTCAATGCAAATTCATTGGTTTCCCCAAAGTATTTGTCACATGTTGGATAGATTAGCTAGGGAGTTTCTTTGGAAAGGGTCTGGAAACACAGGTGTTCATCTTGTTAACTGGTCTAACATTTCCTTTCCTAAAGGATTGGGTGGCTTATGAATAAGGTCTGCTAAGCAACAAAATGTTTCCCTTCTTGGCAAATTAGTTTGGAATTTATTAAATCATGATCAAAATAAGCTTTGGGTACAGTTTCTGGCCTCTAGATATGGCCATGGTTGCAGTGTTTTTAAAAATGTGCAGGGCTGCTCTTATGTGTGGAGATCAACCATCAAGGCTGCCTCAGCTCTCCAGGATGGTTTTTCTGCTAGAATTGGACATGGCAACTCAAATTTTCTGTTTAATTCATGGCTGCCAAAGGCTCCTTTGTGTGATCATATAGCCTTCATAAACTCTCATGATATTCAGTTGAAAGTCAAGGATATTTGGGATGGCCATAACTGGCAGTTCAATGTTCCGTGGTCCCGAATACCATATGAAGATTATGATGTAATTAGTAGTCTAAAACCTTTAATTTCTGAATGTGTCTTTGATTCTATTATATGGAATTCTGCTTGCAATGGTATTTACTCTGCTAAAGTTGCTTATACTTAGCTGCTAAATCAGTCTAATAATCACCTCTCTGGAAAATCTTGGTCTTGGATTTGGAAGTTGGATGGGAGTGAGTCTGTTAGGATGCTAATTTGGCTAGCTATTCAGGACATGCTCCCTACAAAAGAAGCTACTACATCGTAGGAATATTATAGCTTCATCAGTGTGCATTTGCTGTCAAAACTCAGAAGAATATTCTCTTCATTGCTTGAGGAATTGTCCTAATGCTTCTAGATTGTGGGACAGACTTGGCTTCACTACTCATACTCAGTTTACAACATGTAATTGTAGTTTTGATTGACTGTTTTGGGTCTGCCACAATTTGGGCTCCTTGTTCTTGGCTGGAATTTGGGAGATTTGGCTAGTAAGAAACCTTAGTGTTTGAAGGGAAAGAAGTTTCTACTTGTCGGTTGGCTTGGAAACTTGAGTCACTAGCTCAAGTGTTCAAGACAGTTTTCAGTTCACCAGCTATTACCTCATCCAGCAACCAAGATTGATTAGTTGGATTGCACCTCCATTGGATTTTGTTGCTTTTAATGTTGATGGCAATTCATTAGGGAATCCAGGCCCTGGTGGATATGGTGGAATTATCCGAGACAGTGCAAGTTCATGGTTTAAGGGATTCTATGCTTTTTTAGGCCACTCAGATGTCATTCAGGATGAGCTAATGGGTCTCTTAGCTGGATTACAACTTGCTTGGGTGGAAGAATTTAAAGTTGTGAAGTGTTGGACAGATTCTCAGCTTGCTTTGTCCCATGTTAAAGGGCTTTGCCCTAAGTTTCATAAGTATGCTTGAAATATTAATGAGGTATAGAAGATGATGGTGAAGGATTGACTCTTGGATATCAATCATATCCCAAGAGAGGGGAATGGATGTGTTGATGCTCTAGCTAAATTTGGAGCTACTTGTCTTTCAACCTCAGTTATAACTCTTGACTCTCAAGATGGATTCCAAGAGATAGTTTCTGCTGATGCTGGAGGATTGTCATTCCCCAGAGAATGGGCTTCTTGTCCTTAGCTTTTTAGTTTCATACCTTTTGTTTTTTTTTCTTTTTGTTTTCTTTCTTGTAACAAAAAAAAAATTGGATAACAGTGTAGAAATTTTTTACACAGTGATGTATACAATTTAAATCCTAAAGATATTATATATAAAAGTAAATACTTTGTGTGATACAGACACAAGTCTTAAGTCTTTGCATAAAATTATTCACAAAAATTAATTATTAAAATATATAGACACTCGAGTGATGTGAACGTAACGAGAATCTTTACCAAACTAAGTTGTTCAATATTGACGTAGAAACTTACAAGCAGTGCATGTGTATACATATGGCTTATATTTTATTACCAAAATCATAACTAATACGATGGAAATTTCAACGATTGTTAGAAAAGAAAAAAAAAATTAGCAATACCTTTTCAAATGACAGCTCAGTCTGTATTTTAAAAATACAACCTTCTACAAATTAGTCACACCATTATCAACAGAAGTAGAAGTCCTTGTCTTTCTTCATCTTCATCTTCTCCCTTTTTTTTTTTTGTTTAATTTTTAATTACCAATGACTTATGGTCACCAACCATTCCTTTATTTATTGCAAAGTCAAGTCATTCATAAAGCTTGCTAACGCCAACGTCGTCACCACGCTCACGGTCCACGGATACCATATTACAGGTCAAACAAACTCGGGCTGGTAACGACACCAGGAAAAACTACACATCCTGATCAAAGACAATGACCGTTTTACACTAATTGTTAAAAAATAATGTCATCGAAAAATACAATTAATTTTTCAATCTCTTGAAGTTTAATGAGTTTAATTTAAGTTTGAATATTTAATTGATATACACTGTCAATGTAAAAAGAATTTACACAGATATTTGATGGTGTATCGTCATATCCTTTAATAAATGTGATACATCATTGAATGTGATACATCATTAATTATTCGATTTTGATAATTAATTTGTAATGGTAATTATTCTATCATCTAATTAAACAATAAAATGAATGCAAACTATTTAACTTTTAGGGAAAGGTACTACATCCAACGAAGGATAATGCCAATCTCAATTACTTATCCATGATTGGCAAATTTGAATAAACTTACGTAGAAAAAACTTATAAGAAAAAAAATTAAAAAAGTAAAATAATTTCAACATATTTTTTAAGTTGAAATTAGTTTTACAATTTAATTTTTTTTTATAAGCTCTTTCATCTGGCTTTTGAAAATTTTGAATTAAAAGATTAATTTCACCTTTTTCTCCTATATATTCTTTAAGAGAAGTTTATCAAAGTCCAATGCATGTGATTTTAGTTGATGAGTTTTGTTACTCTACTATTATACTCCCTCTATTTCAATTTGTTAATTGTTTTAGGAAAATAAATTCTTTTCATAATATGTGTCGTTCTCTAGTTTCTATGTGAATATTAATATTAATTTTTCATTTTTACCCTCTCATGTTCATGGAAAAAGAAGTTTGAAAAATTGTGCACTACACTACTCATTAAAGTATATTGATAAAATGAGAAAAAGTGTGTAGTAAATTAATAAGGGTAATTTAGTAAGATTAATATGTCTTTTAAGTGATTTATTATTCTTAATTTATGTGTAAAAACCTTAAATGATCGATAAAATGAAATTGAGTGAGTAGTATTAGTAATTAGAAGGAGAAATGTTGAATGGATAATATCCGCATCAATTGTCATTGGTAATAGTAGAATTTATGTACTAATGGAAAATTTGAAGAATGAGCACTAACTTAATGAAACATTGAGAAGACAAATTTATAGAAAGCACAATTTAATTGATAATTCTTGCACAACTTAACTGAGCTGCAGGCTTTATTATTCTCCCTCCCCGTATGTGTCGTGTTTAATTTGATGCTATGAGAATACATACAACATTAATTAATTCGAACCCACTACTTGTGTTGATGAGCAGGAACATTGACTCTGTTTTTTTTCTTCTTTCTTTTAATCAACACTTAGATGAACATTCACTCTTCTTCCTGATAAACTTGTACCAAATGACGAAGGCGAAAAAAATCGCAAGGACCCCAACCGCGACTCCGATGCCGATGCCAAATGATGTAGTGGATGAAGATGAAGAAGACGAATCATCATATGATGATGCCCATCCTCCTCCTCCTCCTCCTCCTGATGTAGTAGGTGGACTCCATGACCAAGGCAGGGGCTCAGTTGTCTGCGGCGGTGGTGGTGCTACTGTCGTGTACGGTGGCGGATAATAATCTTTTGACATCAGTGATGAGACTTTGGTTGGTGGTGGAATTTCTTTGGGCGAAACTCAAGTCAAGTGATCTCCTTCTCTCTCTCTGTTTCTGTTGAGTGGCTATGACTCAGAGGAAATAATTTTATAGGCGCAACGCAATACAAGTAGGATTTGTTAATTGCAATTTTTATTTTATTTTATTTTTTAAAATTGTTGGCTCTTTTAAATAATAGTTCAACTTGAAGGTTCGTACTTAATCAAGACGAAGGAAACTTCCGCACGAGATGTCCTAAACTGTTGGCTGTGTGTTTGTTTTCATCTTGATTAATCAATAATCATTTATTTAATTTTTCATTATTGAATTTTAATTGGGTTGACAAGTCTTCAACCCAATAATTTGGATTCATCTACCGGTTTTAAGATTCCATCAAATCGACCCAAAATTAGAAAAAAAAAACAACAAAGTTTTAAAATTTAATTATGAAATACGGTAAATGTTATATTAATTTTTTTAAAATTTATTATTATAATAATAATAATAATAATAATAATAATAATAATAAAGCGATGTCTTATCTACCAACACGGGTGGTTGGTTTATTTTCCCATAGCCTATATTTGGATAAAAAAAATTAGAATAATAAGTGATAATTAAAAAATGAGTTAAGTACGAGAAAAAATATAAAAGATAATCTAAAAAACTATACATAATAGAAAAATATTCAAATTTTCTTTAAATATGTGTCATTTGAAATTCCTTCTATTAATCATAAAAATTCCTCCCATTTATTATTTACAACTTGAAAAGTGCTAGCAACACACTCTTTAGCACACTCTTTTCAACACACTCCATTTGATTGGTTAAAAGTCGCGTGGATCCCACCACATTGAGAGTAGAACCCACATAATTTGGTGGAACCCATGTTCATTTTAACTAGAGGTGTCAAATGGGCTACCCGGCCCGGCCCGCATCGGGTAGCTGGCTTGTGCGGGCAGGGCTAAAATACCCGGCTAAAATTCGGTCCTGTGAACTTAGTGCCCTAGTCCGGCCCTATGCGGGTAGCGGGCTTGTGCGGGCCGGCCAGGTTAAAAAAAATTAACTTATTAAAAAATGTTGCTCATTAAAAATTGTAAACAATTATACTTTTACAAAACTAAAAAAAATTACAATTTAGTTATAAAAATCATTTAAAAGGGGAAAAGCAAAATGAATTTGCATTCGATGAATCGAAATTGTTCCAAGATTTTTCCATTTTATAATACTACTCAATTGATATGTAATTAAATTAAATTAAATAAACCTATACTGCACCTATTCCAAAAATTGTTCTTCAAAATTGATTCTAAATTGTTCCAAGATTTTTTCATTTTATAATAGTACTCAATTGATATGTAATTAAATTAAATTAAATAAACCTATACTGCACCTGTTCCAAAAATTATTCTTCAAAATAGGATTACAAAATACATATTTGACAAACTTGGATTTGAGGAAGTATATATATGCACTAATATAATAATATACTCGATCATAATTGCTTTAATTAATTAGTTATCTATCAAAAGAAAATCATAATTGCTCACCATATCCATTGACTTCACAGTAGAAATTTCAATTTTCAGAACTTCAAACATTTTTAGATGGAAGAAAAATAAAAAATGGGCCATGCCAGCGAACTTAAGCATAACTCAAAAGCAAGGCAATTTTTTAAAAAAAAAAAAAACGGGCCGCCCGTTAGCCCGGTTGGGTAGCCCGCCCCGAACCCGCTTAAGACCGGGCTTTTTCATTTCCGGGCTAAAAAGCCCGGCAAAAATTCGGGCCTCTAATTTAAGTGCCCAAGCCCTCCCATACTGCGGGTTCGGGCGGGCCGGCCCATTTTGACACCTCTAATTTTAACCAATCAAATGGAGTGTGTTGAAAAAAGTTTGTTAAAGAGTGTGTCGCTAGCACTTCTCTTAAAACTTTTTCTTTTACTATCATAACACATGAAATCTAGTAATTTAAAATTGATCTATCCAAACACATGGTAAGGTCTTGTCACTACAAGAAATGAGGATTTTAGTTGCGTAAAGGTAGCGACGGTCATGACAAGGATGCTAGTAGTGTCGGCTTCGCTGACGCTAGTTGGATGCAAACGGATTTTTTTTTTAATTATTACAGTTAGCATCAGCCAAGCGGACGTCAAATTAAGTATAATAGTTGACGCTTTGATCGGGGCCGTACTCAACCAAATATTAATATTCAGAAAATGTAGTTAATGGAAAATTAACTAAAGTCGTCTATCAAGGAATTCAACAGCGAATCTGAAATTACTCACAAGAATTGTTGATTCAACAACAACCAAGGGGGTTTTGTTTGGTTGTCTCCTAGAATTCAAGAACATAAAAGTAAAATTCTAAATTCAGAAATATGCATGAAAATGGATTAATTCTCAAGGTCATTCACATAGGATCTTTCATTGGTTTACAGAAAATTATCAATTCCTACACAAATTTGAATTAACCAATTAAGCATCAATCAATTTATCGATTATCTCATACAAGGATTAAGCAAACTTGTGTGAGAATCTAATCCCTAACCTACTGAATTAAGCAAACAGTAGATTCATCTTTGAGAACTAAAATTCGAATTTAGGATTAAGAGGAGAAGAATAACCATGAAGCATGCATTCCCGTTCAAGATTCAAAATCCTAGAATTCTAGAGATTAGGAGAAGAGAAAATGTGCAAAAATTGAAAAACGAAAATGCATAGATGAAACCTCAAGATCCAATGCTAAGAACACTTGAGAATCAACCTTGAATATTTAGCCTTCCATGGAGGTTGAATAGGAAAAATGAAAATGGAAGAAGAAGAAGAAGGAAGGAGAAGAAGGGAGAAAAAGAGAGAAAATGAAGAGACTTCAAATTTGAATTTTTAGAAAATGAGAAAGAGTTCCGTCCAAAAGAGTAACTGCCCTTATTTATAGATCTACTCATAACCACATGATTAATCAGATCTAAATGATGGTTGGGCCTTGATTAACAAGTATCAAGCCCAATACACTAATACAAGTCTTAAAACAATGTTGTTCCCGTGTCAGTTTCTGTTGGCCAACTTCAAAATTAAACTTCTCCTAATTCCCTTGTTGAAATACCCTCTTATAGCATATCAAATTAAAGCCCCGGATCTTAGCTTTCCAACGCAACTGGAATCACCCAAATCGTCCACCTATAGCTCTAGATATCATCAAAACAAGATAGGTAGGTCAGTAGGCTTAAAATCCGAAATTAAACAACATTTACAGTTAAAACCCAAATAAGCCCAATTAGGTAAATTCCAATTAAAACAGTGGGTTTAATCACGATCATGTGATTGAATTTGATGTAAGGTAGTAGCCATCTAACCAATCTGAATTTCCATATTTTGGAATGGTGATTTTGTTTGCTGCTGAAAATTTAGATTGTCAATTGCCATTTGCCTTATCAACTCTTCCAGAGAAGGCTTACTCTTGGAAGGTGCAACAACTTGTGGTGGATACTGTTGTCGCTAAAATGATGGGGTTTGATATGGCAAGTTTGGCTCAGCAACCTGAAAATGAAACTGATTAGGCACATAAAGCTGTTGCTGAGGAGGTCCATAATTATCATAAAAATCTACAACATAAGCTTGAGGAGAGAAATAATTAATCTTCAGAATCATGCAAAGTAGGGCAGGAATCTGTGGGGTGCTCAGGTGATGTACAAATCCCATACAACTTAACAAGTATCTAAGATACTGCTAATTGCTTGATCAAATAAGCTAAATCATCCATCTTATTCTCTACTTGTCTATGATCAACAACATATGATGTCTCCTCCCTATGTACTCCTATAGGAATAATCATTGAGCTGCTCCTGGTACTAAATTCTTGATTATTTGAAGCCATGCACTCAATGAGTTCTCTCAAATTCAATTCAGCCATAATGTTAGAATTAGAATCAATAAAACCAGAACGAAAAGAAAGTGTGGAAAAAGAAATAGAAACACAAACACAAACAGACTCACAATCAACAAACTAGACACTATCAGACAAAGACTCACTATCACTAACAGAATTATGCAAAAATGTAAGCCAATGTTACCTAACTTGCCTATGATATGCCTTATCAATTTCTAGATCAAATGAATATAGGAAACCTAGGTTTGCTCTAGTCATACACTAAATGCACATAAAAAATGCACAAAATGAAGCATATAACAGAATGGTAGCATATAAAGGCAGCCTATATCAAGTCAGAAAAAACCAATGAGATGGATACATGGAAAACACTATAATACCATAAGAATGAACCAAAAAAATTTTCAGAACAAAATTCAAAGCCTAACTATACAAACTACCTAAGGTAAGAAAGCTAAAATACACCAAAAAAAACTTAAAAATTCCATAAAAAATATAAAACGACTTTTTTTTGGATTTGAGGGTCCCCCTCTTGGAATAATGGGAATAAGTGTTCTAACTAGCTTTTTCTACCCCAAAAGCATATAAAATACGTCCAATTATGACTTTCCTAACTCCAGTTATATCTAATTGAAGTCAACAAGTCAAAATAAGCTAGTACAAAGTGTAATCTCACAATCTGGACCTATCTAAGTGCATCCTGTTGAGTCTCAAAATATTATTAAGAGATTAATAATGTTTAAGTCTCACAATGATAAGTTTTAATTAATAACAAATTTGGTTAAAGTATGCTGATAAATAGTACAAATTCTCTTAAGGGTATTTCATATGTTTCAGCAACTCTCTGAAGAAGCAACCCTCTGAAGTGGTTCAACCTTCTAAAGGAGAAGAACCTGCTGAAGATTCTCAACCCTCTGAAGAGATATACTGTGTGAATTAAGAAGACCTGCTGAAGTCTATTAATCTTCTGAAGAGAAGTACTATCTGAAACTTGAAGATTTGCTGAAGACTGCTTACGTAGAACAATGAGATCGAACAGAGTGAAGCTCTCTATGGACAGTTGTTCAGAATATTAAAGCACTCTAAATGTCTTCTGCAACATCTCATTAAGGAAAGAATTACAGAGTCCTTTCTGCGCATATTTGAATCCTCGTACCAGAAAAGGAAACTGTTGTACCTGTTGTGTGTCAAAATGGAATCATACATGCACACCTAAACTGCTCAAGTCAGAGACTATCAGAAGATTGTCTCACAATGGTTCTCACAGCATTTAATGCTATTTCACAACGGTGGTTTTAGCAATCCTCGACGGACTTAATTTGAAACCTATATAAAGCTTCGTGAAGGACTTCAAACATGGGAGAGAAGAAATATATCAAGCCAAAACGCTGCACAAATCATCGTTGTTGCTCTCTCTGATTATTGTACACAAATTTCATACATCCTGAGTTTTACTCAGTTATTTTGTACAAGCTCGTATCTGTTTAAGTTTGGAACTTGTTTAAGTTCAGAAACTTAAACAAAATCCATTTGTAAACACTTTCAAGTGTTTGAGAGCCTGGAGAGGCTTGGTGGAAGAAAGAATACTTGGTTTGAGCATGGAGAGGCTTGTCTGTAAAATAATACTTGGTTTGAGCCTGGAGAGGCTTGTCTGTAAAATAATACTTGGTTTGAGCCTGGAGAGGCTTGTCTGTAAAAGAATACTTGCTGTAAAGAGCCTGAAGAGGCTTGACTGTAAAAGAATACTTGTAACTGATCAGTTAATGGAAAAATCCTTTGCTGGTTTGGCATTGGGACTGGACGTAGCTCACGGTGGATGTGAGTGAACCGGGATAAATCTCTTGGCTAAGTCTTCTCTACCCTTATCTCTCTATATCTGTTATTTTACTAACAAGAAGGGTTCAAAATATAATGATTTATACTGTTGAAACATAATTTTAACAAAATACGTTTTAAGAAAATAGTTTAAACAATTTTATTGGACCTGCTAAAATAATTTCAGCAAGTACCATAACTCCAATTTCAACAAGTTTGCAAAAACTCTTATGAAAAACTTTGCTTGTGAAAAGGTTTATGAAAAATCTGTTTGAACATTTAAAACACTATTCAACCCCCCTTCCGGTGTTTCCTGTGGTTTCTACAGTTGGTATTAGAGCTCAACCTCGGGTTGAGCATCTAACAAGTGCTGAGGAAAGAAGATCCTAGATGGAAACCTCAACAAGCTATGGTCTCTATATCTCTGAAGGAGCATCTGTCACCAGACCACCTGCTTTCAACAGAAATGAGTATTTCTACTAGAGAGAGCACATGAAGTTGTTTATAGAAAGCAACAATCCGAATCTCTTAGATATAATTGTTGATGGAGACCATATTCCTATGAGATATGGAGAGCCCATCCCAAGAGTTGAATGGTCAAGTGAGCAAAAATTAAAAGTTTAAATAAATGCTCAAGCCAAACTCTGTCTGGTATGGTCTCTAAACAAAACTGAATATGAAAAGGTTCAAAGATGCATCTCTGCAAAGGAAATATGGGACATGCTTGCCTCATCAATCTGTGAAGAAACTGAAGATGATGAATCCATCTCAGAAGATTCTACTTCACAAACAGAAGAAGATTCATTAGATGAAGAGAATCTGTGCTTAATGGCAAATCAAACATCTTCAGTAGATTCTTATTCTAAGGTAACATCCTTAACTCTTCTAGATGAATATGATGATTTGGCAGATAGTTCCAAGGAACTTTTCCGAAAGTATAAGAAGCTCTCAAATGCATATTCTGATATATGCAATAAAACAAGAATCTTGAAAAAGAAAATCTTATACTTAAAGAAGAGTTTCAGGAAAAGAGAATAGTAATTCCAAGAGTCTACTTGAAGAAAAACAGAAACTTCAAGGACAGTTAAGGAACTTACTAAAGACCTAGCCAAATTTGCTTAAGGAACTAATAATCTTAACAGATTATTGGAAACTCAGAAAAAGTTAAAAGATAAAAGAGGCTTAGGTTTCTCTGGAAAACCATCATCTAAATCATCAGATTCTAAGTTGCCTAAAAAGGCTAAGAAAAAGGTTGATGGGTGTCCTCACTATGATAAACATAGACTCTTTAAGTTTGAGTGTAAACAGAAAGAGAAACCTTTACCAAAAACTGACCCAGGTGGACCCAAGAAAATATGGGTACCAAGAACCTCAATTGTTTCTCTTGCAGATGTTCTGAACAAATCAAAGAAAACTCCCAGAATTACTACTGAAGAATGGATGAAAGGAACTCTTGATGAAAGGAAGGTTTATGTACCAAGAGCTTTCAACATAAGCTGCTGAAAACATTCATTCACAATTCATCTCAGAAAGCAATGTTGAGTATCAGCAAATAAAGATCGTTCATTCAAACTCTTAAGTACTCTTACTGGTAACATTGTTTATTACTTCAATTGAAATATCTGAGATTGTTTGACTTATATGAAAATTTGTGAAAATATGTGTGAATGACTTTCTGAAATGCATGAACTTTCTGAAATATATGTGTTTGCTGAAATAGATGTACTTGCTGAATTTATTGAACTTGCTGAACACATATACTTTCTGAAAGGTCACTTGATGACGTGGCTCTGAGAAACGGTTGGCTTTTCACCTACTATTTGAAATATGCACGACTCCCTATGTCTGTGCAGCCTGTAACCGCCATCATCAATGCTATGTCTGTGCCTATTTATAGAGCGCGTGGGAAGTCTCTCAAGGTTACACCTTCATTGCTCAAACTCTCTCATCTTCCAGAAACTCTATGTGCATTCAAGCTCTTCATCTTCTCTCAAACCCTACCTTCTCCGAAGTTTTCTCTGCAACTGTAATGGCTCCCAAGAGAAGTGACGTTGCTTCCTCTAAGGCTGGTGGGAAGATCGTCCCAACCAGATGTGTTAACTTCACCAACCTAGCTGAGCATGGCTACGACCTCACTGATTACTTCAGAAGTGCAGGTCGGCTACCATTCTTTGATAGAATTTTTTGTGGCTGGCATGAGGCCAGTGTCTATGAGTTCTGGAGGACTGCTAAAGAAGTGGAAGGTGACAGAAGAATATACCTTAAGGCTAAGGTTATGGGTCAGGACATCATTGTAAAGAACTCTGTGCTGGAAGAAGTCACAAATGTGAAGGCTGAAGGAGCCATCTTCGTACTTGAATGGGTGATACGAAATGGAGGAACAAGGAAGTTCAATCAACTGCTATTTGGTTTAGAAAATCCCTTGAATTTGAAAGGGACTGGATTGCTGGATATTCCCAGATTGTTGTTTGCCATCCTTGGTTGCTGCATTATTCCAAAGGGTGGAGGCAAGGACCATATCTCTGAGCTGGAGAGATTCTGCTTAATTCATTTGCTGCAGAAGAAGAAAATCAACTTGCCTTGGATCATTCTCTACGGTACGACCAAGAAGACAAGAGACTCAGCTTCCAATCTTCCCCCAACACACTCATAATGAAGATCATGATGCATCACAAGCTTCCTGTGGATAAAATGTTCAACCAGAAGCCCCCAAGTTTCTTCACTGCTACTACTATGAAGCAAATATGGATTCCCATCAAGAAGCATTTTGCTGGAACATCAAAGGAGGCTTATGTTACTGCCTTCCAGAAGTCAGTTCTGGAGATTCTGGAAGAGGAACTTCAGGGGGATGCCAAGAAGGAGGAATTCCAATCTGCTGCTGAATCCCCTGAGAAGAAGATTGTGAAGAAAAAGAGAACAAAGGCTGCTCAAGTAACCCTTGCACCTGCTGATCTGGAAAGAGTAAGGGAAGTAGAAGCATCATTTCAGAAGGCAACACCATCTGAAAAGGTGGCTGAAGTAACTTCACAGAAAGCTTCTAAACCTGTTCAGAAGGTTCACAGTGAACCTACTGAAATTGTGGGTCATGCTGCTGATGTGCCTGTTACTAAAGTCACTAAGCCTACCTTAACCCCTAAGGGACAGGCTGTGATGGTTGATGCCCCCAGTGGTAGTTCTTATGAGAAGCCATTGATAGTGATTCCCCTTGCAACTAGTCATCCAGACCCTGAGTTACAAGAAATTGCTGCTTTGGTCAATGCATTAGAAGAGGAAGAATTGAGAAAAGCCAAGGAGCAAGAAGATAATGATAGGCTACTTGTTGTTGCTGCACAACAAGCATTCCTTGAGGATGAGAAATTGGAGAAGTCCTCAGTTCCAAAAAGACAGAGGCCTTCTAAGGCTGCAAGATCAAAGAATAGGAGGTTGTTATGTCCTGTGAGGTAAGAAGCTCCACCTCCAATGATTACAAGGAGCAAATCAATTCCCAAAGATGATGTTGGTATCTTTCAGGAGGCCTTGAATCAAGTAAGGTCTCAGAAGGTGTTGGATTTGAAGAAGGAGAGGATTGTAAAAAGGCATATCAAACCTGCTTCTCCTTTTGTTCCCTATGACCTTACAGAAACCAAATTGTACAAGAGAAAGATGCAAGAGATCAGCAGATTGCCAATCCCTGAAGAGGAACCATATAAAAAGATCAAGGTAAATTTTGGTAACCTTGATCGAATTGACTTGGAGGATGATGTGATCCTTTCCAAGGTTCCAATCAAGGTTCTTGAGGCACATGTGCTTGCTGATAAGTCCTCAGAACAACATAATCTTGAAGAACTCAGTCAACTTGCTGTTGTTGAAGAGGTTGCTGATACTGAAATTATTGTGTGTGGACCTACTGAAAATCCACCTACTAATAAGGTTGTTGCACCTGTTGATGTTGAGAAGGTTGCAAAACCTGTTGTTGTTGATCTTATGGTTGTAGAATCAGTTCCTGCTGCTGTGGAACCTATTTCTGTTGTACTTATAAGATCTGAACATGCTGAGGTTGCTGATCCATCTTCACCCACTCCTCCACCACTATCACCCTTTGAAATAAACCTTGATGATGAGAGGATGTCTACTCAACTTGCCCTTATTCCTGTTTTATCCAGTTCCATTGACCGGGGAACTAGGGGAAGTTATTTAAGCAAAGGTGAAGGCACGTTTGTTTGGGAAGGTGACTTAACTCCAAGGAAGATTTTGCTGAAGCCCAAGTCCAGAGATCTTTCAAGAAAACCATCATCTGAGAATATGGTTCCTATCATAACCTTCAAAGACTTGTTGAAATCTGTTGAATTTCCACACAAGTTCTACACCACCCCATACAATCAAAGGTTCAGAGTACCAAAGTTTCCCAATCTCTATGAAGAGCTGCTGTATTTTAGAAAACACCTTCCTCTTTCTCTCAAGTATCCTGGTTTGCATGTTGATTCCATGGATGCTGCTAGAGCAAAAAAGTGTGCTACTTAGAAAGATTCTGATGGCGATGTCCTGGCTGATCAACTTGAAAGGAAAAGGCAAGGAGTGCTACCTCCCAAGCATTTTTGGCAGAAGATTAATGTAATCTCCTCAAACCATGTGAGGATACCTGCTGAAGACTGGATTTTAATCAGGCATCTGAACATGGAAACTGAGTTGTATGAAAGGTACATAGCAGCCTATGCTGGACAAAGAAGTTTCAAGCCTCCGAAGCCACTTACTTTGAAGCCTTCCACCACTATCTACTGGCAACCTGACAGAATAGTGATAAGTGCCAATTATATGATTTATTCTTGTATTTTTATTGCACTTATCAAGGGTAAAATAGTAATTTATGCCCCAAAATAATCCTTTTTTTATTAATAATTGTAATAATTGTGTTTATTTAATTTAAATTTGAATTTGATGCTATTTTAATAGAAAATCTGTTGATTTTTGCATATTTATGAGGCAGATTTAAATGAGAAAAGAAGATAGCATTATTTGAGGATAGGATCTGCAGATTTGAAGTTTAAATGAGAGCAAATAAAGATAAGATCAGCAGCCATTTAAACAAGGATTCTGCGGATAACTTCCCCAATTTAAATTCAAAGACAAGATAAACACAGAATCAAGCCAAAAAAGGGAAACAAGGAAAGCCAAGCAAACAAGGATAAGATCAGAAACAGATCAAACTGTTAAAAGAGGAAACAGAGAAAGCTGAAAACGTGTTCCATGCTCAACCTGCGCTAAGCGCAGGATGGAGCGCAGCATTCTGGAAGTCACGCTTCACTTGCGCTTAGCGCAGGTGAAGTGCAGTTACATGGATTTGTTTTAAAGATCAGTTTCAAAACAGATTCCTTCCAGATTTCAGATAACCTTCCTTCATCTATAAATAGGACCTTTTGTAAAGATCAAAGTAGCCTTGGATAAAGGAGCTTTTGGAGAGACGGCAGAGCAGAGCTAGGATTGAAGAAAAGTGTGACAGTTTCTTCATTGGTCTGTATGGCTACCATGCGTAGCTAAACTCTCCAATAGGGTTGAATGTAGTTGATTCAATCCCCAAGTGTATGTGAATTCTCTTTATTATTTATGAATCCCTATTCTATGATATCGGTACTTTTATACTTTACTTAATGCGTAGCTTCCGCCTGTATGCCAAAGTTATAGGTTGTTTTTGTAAAATGCATTGGAAAATGGTTTTGTAAATTCAACAGCGAGTTTGGGGGAGCCTAGGAATAGGAAACTTGAATTCTGATTAGTAAAAGTACTCATAGAAGTCGCTATAGGAATATAGGGCGAATTGATAGTGTTAACGAACGGAAAAGTAAAGCAATCAAGCCGAGGTAATTTGTCGTCTGGGAGAACCCGCATGGATTATCTTCGAGTGTTTTGCTGCTGGTGAATCGGGGTAAAACAATATAGTTTGGCTATGGTATTATAGAAATATATTCATAAATAATATTGGGATTCACATGCATAAGGGGTGCGATGATACGAAATTCAATCCTGATCCAAGTAACGCTATCTTACCTTATCTCTATTATCTAATCTATTTTATGCAATTTACTTTTCGCGCAACAATCATCAAAAATCGTCTCTTACTTGATAGTCTGATCACTAATAAATACGAAGTGAACCGTTCCCTGTGGATACGATACTCTTTACTTACTATTATATTGCTGGAATTTTGGTACGCTTGCCTAAATCCCATTAAATAGTGCCAAGATTACCATTTTCTGAAGGTGCTGAAGACAAGAAGAAGGAACCTAAGTTCAACTCTGCCTACATGAATGAACCTGAGCCTATGAACAAAGATGAATTGGAAAGACTCCCTGAAGATTTAGAAGCCTATGGGGGTTTTCACCACACTTACAGAGACAAATTGTGGGATTCCTATTGGCATGAGAGAGAAAAGAAAGGTTCATGCTCGGGAACGAAGTATGATTTTGCTGATTCGATGATCAAGAGCACCCTTTCTATTCAAGAATTCAGAACTTGGTTCCCTGGAACATTCCCTGATTCTAAGCATGATCTGCATGAAGATTGGATTATGCAAAAATGGACTTCTGCCATCTACACTTGTCTTGTGGTTAAGCCTGCTGACTATGGCTTACCAAATGGCTTTAGGGAGATTGTGTTCACCAAGAGGCATGTATCAGTTATCTTCAGAGAAGCTGATCTTTCCGAGGCACTTGATATTAGAGAGAGAAATCAGAAGGTTGAGAAACAAGAACCAGAGAATTCAGAACTTGATGAAATAGCTACAAACTACTCCTACTCAAGTATAAAGGCCCAAGCATAAAAGGAGCAGTAGTCTGTAGTGCTTTTCAGAGAGTCTATGTGTTCTATGTTTTTACTGCTCTTCAACTTTCTGAATCATCTTAATAGATGAGATGTTTTGACTCACATATGTGTTTAATTTTCATACTTTCTGATGTGACTACGTAATACTTGTTTCTGTGTCTATTTATTCCATAAAAACCTGAAACATCTCTAATTGATTGCATAAAAATAATTATTATGTTTTCACCTAATTCAGAAATTCTAAGTGTTCGAATTAATTGCTGCTTGTTTATCCCACATTTATTACTCTGCTACGCATTTAATACTTCAGCAAGCTCTGGATACCCTTTTGATTGATAACAAAAGGGGGAGTAATATAAACTAACAATATCTGAAGTTTTTAAGTGTTTTGAGAGAGAGGATCCTATATTCAGGGGGAGCAATGCAATGTGATCAAGTATCTGATAAAGGGGGAGGATTTATTTAAACTCAAATTTTAAATTCCCATCATATATTTGACAGTTTAAACAGATTTGTCATCATTAAAAAGGGGGAGAATGTTGAGTCTCAAAATATTATTAAGAGATTAATAATGTTTAAGTCTCACAATCCTAAGTTTTAATGAATAAAAATTTGGTTAAAGTATGCTGATAAATAGTACAAATTCTCATAAGGGTATTTCATATGTTTCAGCAACTCTCTGAAGGAGCAACCCTCTGAAGTGGTACAACCTTCTAAAGGAGAAGAACCTGCTGAAGATTCTCAACCCTATGAAGAGATATACTGTGTGAATTAAGAAGACCTGCTGAAGTTTATTAATCTTCTGAAGAGAAGTACTATCTGAAACTTGAAGATTTGCTGAAGACTGCTTATGTAGAACAATGAGATCGAACAGAGTGAAGCTTTCTATGGACAGTTGTTCAGAATATTAAAGCACTCCAAACGTCTTCTGCAACATCTCATTAAGGAAAGAATTACAGAGTCCATTCTGCACATATTTGAATCCTTGTACCAGAAAAGGAAACTGTTATACCTGTTGTGTGTCAGAACTGAATCACACCTACACTCTCCTTCACTGCTTAAGTCAGAGACTATCAGAGGATTGTCCCACAACGGTTTTCACAACATTTAATGTTATTTCACAATGGTGGTTTTAGAAATCCTCAACGGACTTAATTTGAAACCTATATAAAGCTTCATGAAGGACTTGAAATGTGAGAGAGAAGAAAAATATCAAGCCAAAACGTTGCACAAATCATCGCTGCTGTTCTCTCTGATTATTGTACACAAATTTCATACATCCTGAGTTTTACTCAGTTATTTTGTACAAGCTTTTATCTGTTTAAGTTTGGAACTTGTCTAAGTTCAGAAACTTAAACAAAATTCATTTATAAACACTTTCAAGTGTCTGAGAGCCTGGAGAGGCTTGGTGGAAGAAAGAATACTTGGTTTGAGCCTGGAGAAGCTTGTTTGTAAAATAATACTTGGTTTGAGCCTGGAGAGGCTTGTCTGTAAAATAATACTTGGTTTGAGCCTGGAGAGGCTTGTCTGTAAAAGAATACTTGCTGTAAAGAGCCTGAAAAGGCTTAACTGTAAAAGAATACTTGTAACTGATCAGTTAGTGGAAAAATCCTTTGCTGGTTTGGCATTGGGATTGGACGTAGCTCACGGTGGATGTGAGTGAACCAGGATAAATCTCTTGGCTAAGTTTTCTCTACCTTTATCTCTCTATATCTGTTATTTTACTAACAAGAAGGGTTCGAAATATAGTGATTTATACTGTTGAAACATAATTTTAACAAAATACGTTTTAAGAAAACAGTTTAAACAATTTTATTGGACCTGCTGAAATAATTTCAGCAAGTACCATAACTCCAGTTTCAGCAAGTTTGCAAAAACTCTTGTGAAAAGGTTTTTGAAAAATCTGGTTGAACATTTAAAACACTATTCAACCTCTCTTCTAGTGTTTCCTGTGTACACATCCAGGGTATCCAAAATTCATAATTAATTAAAAGAAGTATGGACAAAAAATTTGGTGCAAAAATTCTACCTCTAACTATGTTAACTAAATAGCTCAGATTCAATACTACAAAGTCAACAAAATTGTTCAGCAAGTAATCTCAGCATATGCAATTTAATCCAATTCTTACCAAATCAATTCTAACTTAATTAAATGATGTTAGAACACTAATATATGACTAAACACACTACTAACAAAGACTCAAACACAGATTACAGATCAAGGCTCATAAACTTAGTTTCAACAGACATCACAATTGGTAACAGAATTCTTACCAAGGAACTAAATTGTGGAACATTTCTCAAATTTGCACAAACTGAATGTTAGTTGAACAAAAACTCAATATGAAAAAAATGACTCTAAACTCAGAAACACAATACAAATTCGAATTACAAAATAAAATGAACATAAACTCAGAAATTCAGAAACTCACTCTATACTCTCTACTTCCTATTTCACTAACACAATTACCTAACAGATTTCCTATATTGGATTTGTCTAACTACACATAGAACACAAAACATATGACATGACTCAATTACCTAACATTACACAAAAACAAAACACAACATAATTTCTAACACAGAAGACACAAAGTATTTACAAGAAACAGAATTAACAACACTATGTGGGTGAATCCGAAAATGAATTGAATTCCCCAGCAACGGTGCCAAATTTGATCGACGTCGTACTCAACCAAATATTAATATTCAAAAAATGTAGTTAATGGAAAATTAACCAAGGTCGTCTCTCTAGGAATTCAATAACAAATCTGAAATTACTCACAAGAATTGTTGATTCAATAGCAAGCAAGGGGGTTTTGTTTGGTTGTTTTCTAGAATTCAAGAACATAAAAGTAAAATTCGAAATTCAGAAATATGCATGAAAATGGATTAATTCCGAAGTCATTCACATAGGATCTTTCATTGGTTTACAGAAAATTATCAATCCTACACAAATTCAAATTAACCAACTAAGCATCAATCAATTCATCAATTATCTTAAACAAGGATTAAGCAAACTTGTGTGAGAATCTAATCCCTAACCTACTGAATTAAACAAACAGTGGATTCATCTTAGAATTAAGAAAACTATAATTCGAATTTAGGATTAAGAGGAGAAGAAGAACCATGAAGCATGCATTCCAATTCAAGATTCAAAATCCTAGAATTCTAGAGATTGTGAGAAGAGAAAATGTGCAGAAAATTGAAAAACGAAAATGCATAGATGAAACCTCAAGATCCAATGCTAAGAAAACTTGAGAATCAACCTTGAATGTTCAGCCTTCCATGGAGTAATTGCCCCTATTTATAGATCTACTCCTAACCACATGATTAATCATATCTAAATTATGGTTGGGCCTTGATTAACAAGTATCAAGCCCAATACACTAATACAAGTCTTAAAACAATGTTGTTCCCGTGTCAGTTTCTAGCCCAACTTCAAAATAAAACTGCTCCTAATTTCCTCGTTGAAATACCCTCTTATAGAATATCAAATTAAAGCCCCGGATCTTAGCTTTCCAACGTAACTAGAATCACCCAAATCGTCCACCTACAGCTCCAGATATCATCAAAACAAGACAGGTAGGTCAGTAGGCTTAAAATCCAAAATTAAACAACATTTACAATTAAAGCCCAAATAAGCACAATTAGGTAAATTCCAATTAAAACAGTGGGTTTAATCACAATTATGTTGAGACAAGCTCACCTCCAAGAAGTTTTTAATATGACAAACTGACTAAGTTTAAATATACATATCAGATGCATCTTGTGTTGCTAACTGTGTGCTCAAGTGTGGCAGAGACTTTCTGTATTTAAGTTACTACAGGAATACATGAAGACAGAAAGGATCCTTAGACCACTTAAACAAGCTAAGTTATGGGTAGCAAGAACACAAGATCAGAAGCTGTTAAAAGTCTTTAAGAGCTTTACAGCTGTGTGCTTCAAGGATCAAACTAGAGCTCAAGCAAGTCAATTTACACATACAACATGTGTGTTTGAATTAGAACAGAAAATGTACAACCAAGCTCATCACTAAGTCTAAAAAGAAACACTCCAACAAGATTCAAATAAAAGCACAGCTTGAGATGCAAGCCTATGTTCAGAAGCTATCATAGTTCAAGCAAGCATAAGCATGAAGCCATGAACAGATGTAAGCTCAGCTTTAGATGCAAGCAAGCTCAACATGAGATGCAAGCCATGAACAGATGCAAGTTCAGCTTGAGATGCAAGAACAGCTTGAGACGTTGTCTCATGGACAGACGCGAACAGACGAGATCTCATCAGAGATACAAGAAAGTTATAACTAACTCTGTACAGAAGCAAGACTGCATGCTCAATGATAGTAGACAGCAAGTAAGGTCAGCATAAAGTCAAACAAGGACACTGACACAGTGACTTAGCCTGAAAAGATGCTGTACACCTACTTGGAAAGCCTGTCTCCTTACTGTGCACTCCAACAGCTAGAAACGGTCATATAACGGCTAGTTATTCTAACTGGAGATATAAAAGAGACAAGATCAAACAATTGGAAGTGAGAGAGACTGCCTGCATTACTATACGATCATCAAGCATCTTATCACATCTCAACTGACATCTCAAGTGCACATCTCAGCTGTCTGTGAACAGACTCATCTCATCTTGAGATCACCTGTCTCTTCTCATCTCTCTTGTGTGCATCATTATTATATTGTATCTTAAGTAGAGAGATCACCTAGCTTACCCATCTCTATATCCATACTGTGTATGCTTGTAAGCTAGACTCATCATAAACATTTACTGTAACCTGTCTCATCTAAGATAGGAAGGTTCCTAGTCTTAAAGTGAGGTGTTTGCGTCCTGAAGAGGCTGTAAGAATACTTGTGACTCAGCTAAGATAGGAGTGCCTAGGCTTAGTGTGAGTTAGACGTCCTGAAGAGGCTGTAAGAATACTTGTATTGGCGGGTTTGTCAATAGTGGAAAATCTCACATGTTGTGAGGACTGGACGTAGCCCAAGGAGTGGGTGAACCAGGATAAGATCTATGCCCCATGTCTCTTATCTTGTCTTTACTAAGCTTATCTTGAAAGAACTAAAACAACTTAGTAACAAAAGCAATAACTGAACCAATATTCAAAATAAGATTCTGAATTAATCTAGGAATATAAATCATCACTAAAATTGTATTTATTTATATATCCTGTCTTTACAGAGACTCCAAGTCAACGAACTTGAGAGCACATCTCAACAATCAATTTTAGTGTGAAATAGCAGGAACAGATTTGAGAAGTCTCTATTCAACCCCTCCTTCTAGAGACCTTCAGCCAACTTCAGTTGGTATCAGAGCTCGGCCTCTTAAGGGGTTGAGCACACCTGTGTGTGAAGAGGAAAAAGATCCATGGCTGGACCCAGTGCAAGTCTGTTCATACCTGAAGGAGCTTCCACCAACAGGCCACCTGCCTTTGATGGAACTGATTACTATTACTGGAAAGATAGGATGAGACTGTTCATTGAGTCCCAACATGTTGATCTATGGGAAATCATAGAATATGGACCCTACACACCCTACATCACTGATGAGCTTGAACAAAGAATAATTAAGCCTAGAGACAGATGGACAGATGCTGAAAAGGCAAGGTATGTTCTAAACTCAAGAGCTAAATATCTGCTAACCTGTGCTCTTAGTCGCAGTGAATATGATAAGGTAGCAGGATGTACAACAGCCAAAGAAATATGGGATGCTCTTGAGGTTGAACATGAGGGAACAAATCAAGTCAAAGAAGCCAAGATCAACATACTAGTAAGACAGTATGAGCTCTTCAAGATGAATGAAGATGAAGGCATTGAAGACATGGTGAGAAGATTCACTGTCATAACAAATGACCTAAAATCTCTAGGAAGAACATACTCTAACCAAGACATGGTAAGAAAGATCCTGAGAAGCTTACCCAAGCCCTGGAGACCTAAGGTCACAGCTATTCAGGAAGCCAAAGACCTGAGCACCCTCAGACTGGATGAACTCCTTGGATCACTAAAGGTTCATGAGCAGGAACTGATGGAAGAGGACCACATAAGACGTCCCAAGACTCTAGCTCTAAAAGCAACCTCTAGAAACTACAAAGGTAAGAAGGTAAGCTCATCTCAACAGACTTCACTAAACTCATCTCATGACACAGAAACTGAAGAAGATGAAGAAGATGATGATGAAAGTGAAATGGATGATGAGCTGGCTTACATCTCAAGAAAGATAAGACACATGTGGAGGGCTAGAGGAAGTGGAAGGAAAAGGTTTCCATCAAGAAGAGGAGAAATCAAATCAGAAAAGAAAGGTCAATTCATCTGCCATGAGTGCAGAAAACCTAGACATATGAAATCTGAGTGCCCTCAGCTCAGAAGAGAGATAAAGAAAAGTCCTACAAAGAAAGCAATGATGGCTACTTGGGATGACACTGAAGGAGATGACAGTCCAAGTGAAGAATCAGCTAACATATGTCTTATGGCAAACAGTGATTCATCAGATAATGATGAGGTAAGTGACTCAGACTCTGAACTGACTCTAACTGAACTCAAGTGTGCCTTTGAAAATCTTCTTTATGATTCAAATCTCCTAGTTTCAAAAAGCTCTCATTTAAAATCAGAACTAGATATAGCTCTTGAAAAGGTTAAATTTCTGGAAAAAGAAAATGAGAATTTGAATCATAAAAATAGTAGTCTCATGTTGTCTCACATGAAGCTGTCTGAACTTACTAAAAGTATGAGGCAGCCTCCTGATGAGCAAAGGCTAAAGCATCTTTCAGAAGAAAACCAGAATCTCAAGAAACAAAACAGAACTCTCATAGATGATCTGGCAAAATTTGTTAAGGGGACAAAAAACCTTGAGAGACTCATTGGGTCTCAAAAAGGAATTTTTGATAAAGCTGGACTGGGCTATGAGAAGTCCTCCAGTGAGATCTGGTACAAGGATTTCTTCATTCCTGCAAGAAAAAGGAAGAAAGAAAGATGCTCTTGTTGTAGTAAATTTGGTCATAAGGCAACTGAATGCTACCTAAGACATGTAACATCCAAGAGAAAGGCCACTAACCATGAAGGACCCAAGTATAAATGGGTACCTAAAATTAAACCTCATTGTGTGACAGATGTGCCTGGCGGCAGCCAAGCTGTGGGTACTGGACAGTGGCTGTTCAAGACACATGACAGGAGACAAAAGCAAGTTTCTGTCACTTGAAGAGAAGGCTACTGGGGTTGTCTCTTTTGGAGACAACAGTAAGGCCCAGATTAAGGGCATTGGTAAGATTGGTAAGACCAACTCAGCTCAAATTGAAAATGTATATTTTGTTGAAGGTCTGAAACACAATTTGCTGAGCATTAGCCAACTGTGTGACAATGGTTATCATGTGAATTTCCAACCAAATTTCTGTGAGATCATAGATTCAAAAACTGGAAACAAGGTCTTTTCTGGAATCAGAAATAAAAATCTTTACTCAGTCTCTCTTGAGAGTCTGTCTGATCTCACATGTCTCATGTCTCATGACCATGAAAAATGGCTATGGCACAAAAGAGTTGGACATATCAACATGAGAACCATGAGTCAGCTTGCAAATCAATCTCTTGTCAAAGGACTACCTAAAGTTAAATTTGACAAGGATATGATTTGTGAGTCATGCATAAAAAGCAAGCACAACAAATCAAGTTTCAAATCCAAGACTCATGTCTCAACTACCAGGCCACTTGAGATTCTCCACATTGACTTGTTTGGACCAACTAAGACTGCCAGTCTTAGTGGCAAAAAATATGGTTTTGTTATAGTGGATGACTTCTGAAGGTTCACCTGGGTTCTGTTCCTATCTCAGAAAGATGAATCTTATGACTCTTTCAAAACCTTTTGCAAAAAGATTCAATCTGAGAAAGGATATGGAATTGGATCTGTAAGGAGTGACCATGGTGGAGAATTTGAGAATGCCAAGTTTAAAAGATTCTTTGACAAAAATGGCATCACTCACAATTTCTCTTGTCCAAGAACTCCTCAACAGAATGGAGTAGTTGAGAGAAAGAATAGAACTCTTCAGGAAATGGCAAGAACTTTACTATGTGACTCTGGAATTGAGAAATACTTTTGGGCAGAAGCTGTCAACACATCCTGCTACATTATAAACAGAGTTACCATAAGGAAGATCTTGAATAAAACTCCTTATGAGATTTAGAAAGGCTGAAAGCCCTCAATCTCTTACTTTCATGTTTTTGGATGTGATTGTTATATTTTGAATACTAAAGATCAGTTAGGCAAATTTGACACTAAATCTGATAAAGGAATTTTCCTGGGATATTCACTAACATCTAAAGCTTATAGAATATATAATCTGAGAACCAAAACTACTGAAGAATCTGTGCATGTAGTGTTCAATGAGATACAGGAAAACTTCAAAAAAAAGTTGATGAAGAGATTGAAGAAATGATGAGAGAACTAAAGATCTCAACACAAGAAGCTGAGGAAAGATCCTCACCTGACCAAAAGCTAGTGAGATCATCTCAATCTGAGCAAAGAGGAAATATTCAATCTGAAGGACTGTCTCACAAAAGCAGCCACCTTGAGACATCTCATAACCTCCAAGAAGAAAACAAGCCAGATGATGAAAATGAAACTCAAGAAACAAGACAAGAAAATATTGAGATCCAAAATGAGCATGCGTCTCAACTTCCTAGAAGCTGGAGATTAGTGAGATCTCATCCCAGAGAACAAATCATTAGAGAAACCTCGGACAGAATCAGAACTAGGTCTTCATTTAGAAACAATAAAGACTTAATGGTCTTATTATCTGAGACTGAACCAAAGAACATTGATGAAGCTCTCCATGATGAATCTTGGGTTAAGGATATGGAGGAAGAGTTAAATCAGTTTGAGAAAAGCCAAGTCTGGAATTTAGTTCCTCCACCATCTCATCAATCCATAATTGGAACCAGATGGGTCTTCAGAAATAAACTAAATGAGAAAGGGAAGTTCATGAGAAACAAATCCAGACTGGTGGCACAAGGGTTCAATCAACAAGAAGGAATAGATTATGATGAGACCTTTGCACCTGTGGCAAGACTTGAAGCTATAAGGATCCTATTGGCATTTGCTGCATTCAAGGACTTCAAATTGTACCGGATAGATGTAAAAAGTGCCTTCCTAAATGGAATCATAGAAGAAGAAGTCTATGTGAGACAACCTCCTGGTTTTGAAGATCCTGACCATCCTGAATATGTGCTCAGACTCTCCAAGGCTCTGTATGGTCTCAAGCAGGCTCCAAGAGCTTGGTATGACAGGTTGAGTTCTTTTTTAATTAAAAATGGTTTCACCAGGGGTAAGATTGACACTACCTTATTTAAAAAGGAAATCAACAAAGATTTATTAATTGTTCAAATTTATGTTGATGATATCATTTTTGGTTCGGCTAATAAATCTCTATGCCAAGAATTCTCAAGTCTCATGCAGGGAGAATTTGAGATGAGTATGATGGGTGAGCTGAGATTCTTCTTAGGGCTACAGATTAGGCAACTGACTGATGGGATCTTCATTAGTCAAGAAAAATACACTAGAGATCTGCTCAACAAGTTCAAAATGAGTGAGGCTAGACCAATGAAGACTCCTATGCACCCCTCAACTCAGATTGACCAAGATAAAGCTGGAAAAGCTGTCTCAGACAAGCTTTACAGAGGTATGATTTGTTCCCTTATGTATTTAACAGCCAGCAGACCTGATATTCAGTTTGCTGTGGGAATATGTGCAAGGTACCAATCTGATCCTAAAGAATCTCATCTCACTGCTGTTAAAAGAATATTTAGGTATTTGATTGAAACCACTAATCTTGGATTATGGTATGAGAAAGGAAAAAGTTTTGATCTCATAGGATACAGTGATGCTGATTTTGCTGGTGACAGGATGGATAGAAAGAGCACCAGTGGATCCTGTCAATTCTTGGGAAAATGCCTTATCTCCTGGTCATACAAAAAGCAAAATACCATTGCCTTGTCCAATACAGAAGCTGAGTATGTCTCAGCTGCTGCATGCTGTACTCAAGTACTATGGATCAAATCTCAACTGTAAGATTATATAGTCAGGTACTCTAAAATTCCTATTTATTGTGACAACACTAGTGCCATAAACCTTGCAAAGAATCTTGTTCACCATTCTAGGTCTAAGCACATTGACATCAAACATCACTTTATAAGAGATCATGTGCAAAAAGGAAATATTGAATTAATATTTGTAGATACCAAAAGTCAGCTAGCTGACATCTTTACAAAACCCTTGGTGGAAGAAAGATTCATTGAAAATTTAAAATTGTTAAATGTGTGCTGTCTTGATTAAAAATGATGAACTAAGCTCAACTTAGTACTGGGTTATATGCTGAGAATCTCGTCAGAGATGAGACTCAGGGGTCATCTGTGAAGAGACAAGGTCTCATATGCATCTTCTATCAGACGCGTCTCGTAACTCATCTCAACTCACGTCTCATGTGGTTACTGAGACGTAAATAAACGTTACTGAATGGAAGAAAGAGTCGTTAGTCAACGGCTAGCAACTGGCCACTACTTGGCAAACTAGCTGTTATGCTATAAAAAGAAGAGCCAACCACTCTTCAACCGTTTTCAATAACTTCCCACTAGCGCATTTACTCCTTTTTTTATCCTACCCTCTCTCTCTCTCAGATCTCTCTCTATTTAAAGCTCATCTCTAACTCATAACTCACTTTCCTCTCTTCTGCAAACGCGCATCAAAATCACTGCTCTCAAACTCCCTTTTTCTGATAAATCCTCATCATCATCATCTCCAGAAGCAAAAATGAGTTCTGGATCAGAAGAAGGATCAAAATCTCAGAGCATCTACTCAAGCCAAGAAACCCTGAGCCGTTCTCCATCTCCACAACCTAGCACAGAAACGGAACCCTCACAATCCTCCCAACCTACCCAACCTTCTCCATCTTCAAAGTCCACATCCTCCAAAAAGAGCACCCCTTTGCCTCCTAGGATGAAATCCCAAAGGATTGCTTCACAAGTCACCATAACTGCAGCTCCTAAATCCCTTGTTCACATATACCTAACTCAACCAGAGGCTTCAAGGAAAGGGAAAGAAAAAGCTGTAGAAAGGAAGAAGCTTTCGTTCCAATCTGATCTCTTTTCCAATGCTGAAGTGGAGGAGAAGTTTACCAAAAGATTCATAGACAAGAAGATCATAATAGGAAGAGTGATCTCATTTCAAGAGCTAAGAGATGAAGGATGGGACATTGGTCCCTATCTGGAAAAACAAGGATGGAAGGAATACTTGGGCATGACTGAGTCAGTTTTTCCAAAGATGACTAGTTCATTCTATGCAGCCTGCTACAAAGCTAAGGGATCCTCCCAGGGTCAGCCCCACATCATCTCTGACATCAGAGGTGTCCACATAGAACTGACAGAGGAAACTCTTGGTGCCATCATCCAAGCACCTGTAGCTGGGAATAAGCTGTACAATGAAGAACACTGGTGGAATGAAGTTGGAATTCCATCAGCCAATGTAGGAACCTCTCTCTTCAAAGGTGGTCTCATCACAGATGCTGCATCATCTCTGAACCTATTTGGTAAATTTCTGTTTCATGTGGTTGTTAAGTGCATCATGCCAAGGGCTGGCACTTTTAACAAGGTTTATCATCAAGACTTGATGGTGATGTATCACCTCAAGCATGGGATACCTCTGAACCTCCCATTTCTCATCTTAAGGCATATGGAGCATGCCTTCCACAACTCCAAGATCAACACATCTCTTCCCTTTGGAATGCTCACTACCAGAATCATGAGGCATTTCAAGGTTGATTTTAGCGGCTGTGAAAAGTCTGAAGAAAGACCAGGTTATGCTGGAAACAAAAACCTGAAATCTCTTGGCTTAAACGGTAAGAACATCCCCACTCCTACTTTTCCTTTAAATGATCCTCCTCCTGCTGTCCCTACAAACACACAAGCTTCTCCATCATCCAAAATGTCAGAGGCAAAAAAGAAAAAGAAGAAAAAGAAGGCCTTAAAGGTAGCTGGTGATGAAACTCAAGTAGGTTCTGAGTTTCCAGTAAAGGAACAGAAAAGGAAAGCTCAGCCTTCTGTCTCTACAAAACTGAGACTAGGAGAAAGAAGAAGAAGAAATCAAAATCTGACTTCACTGCTCTAGCTCATACTGAACCAGCACCTGAGAAACTCCATGAGCAAGGAGGAGAAGCAGAAGATGAAGCAAGGAATGAAGAAGAAGGAGCTATGTTTGAACAAGAAATTGAGCACCATTCACCACTGCATCAAGCATCTCCTCAATTACCTCCTCCATCTCCTACACCAGAGATAACTCCACAGGAAGTCTCTCCTATCAGTAAGATTGTTGCTGAAATTTTGATGAGCTTAGAAAAGGATACCACAACCTCAAGCTTTGAGACTCACCAAGAGCCGCAGCAAGTTGAGACTGAGACTGTTGAAGTAACCACCACTCAACAAGATACTCCAGTAAGTTCACAGCCAACTTACTTCATCCCTACTTCATTTCCCACTCCTGGAAAATTCTTTGTTGAGACCATCATGCTCAGCTCATCGTAACCCAAATATGATCAGTCTGCACCTCCCACTGATAGACCTGAGCCAGCTAAGGCACCCTCATCTGAACCATCCATTCCTACTCATCTATCCAATTCAATCAATACTTTTCTGAACCAATTACAAGAGGAACAACAACAACAACACCAGACCCTCCAAGCTAGAATTGAACAGAATCAAAGAAGATCTTGAAGAAACTAAAGAACCACAAGAAGAGGCAAGAGGCCATTCTTTCAGGATTTGACACAGTCCTACAAGCAATGCATGCATCAATGAATTTCACAAGAAGATGAACCTTCATCTTTCCAATTTGCCTCCTCTGCCTGAGTTTCCTCAAATTGTGTTGCGACCCTCTGGCCCTAGCTCAGGCTCATCCTCTTCCCTTTCATCCTAGCTATGCTAGTCTTTCGTTTTGATAATGTCAAAAGGGGGAGAGTAGGTTAGATATATCTAATGAGAGTCTTGGGTAGGAAAACTTCACAGTTGTTTTTTTAGGATATGATCAGTTTGATAGTTAAAGATGTAATTGGCATCTCTTTTCACAATTCTTTTGTTGAGATGCAGTGGCATCTTTTGCTTTGTAATCCTCTAAATTCATGATTAATGAAAATTAACTCTCAGATATCTGCAGTATATTTTCTATTTGGTTTGTTTAGCAATCTAATTGACATTTTAGCTCACAATTGAATATTAAATCTCAGAACAGAAAATTAAGCTTATCACTCAGGGGGAGTCCTTTCCCTCAAGTATTTCTGTTACAAAGAGATTGCTCAACTCAGGGGGAGTTAACCTTAGATATACATCATATTCATTTTTATCTCATCAGATATTTAAACTCATAGTTTGCCATCATAAAAAAGGGGAGATTGTTGAGACAAGCTCACCTCCAAGAAGTTTTTAATATGACAAACTGACTAAGTTTAAATATACATATTAGATGCATCTTGTGTTGCTAGCTGTGTGCTCAAGTGTGGCAAAGACTTTCTATATTTAAGTTACTACAGGAATACATGAAGACAGAAAGGATCCTTAGACCACTTAAACAAGCTAAGTTATGGGTAGCAAGAACACAAGATCAGAAGCTGTTAAAAGTCTTTAAGAGCTTTACAGCTGTGTGCTTCAAGGATCAAACTAGAGCTCAAGCAAGTCAATTTACACATACAACACGTGTGTTTGAATTAGAACAGAAAATGTACAACCAAGCTCATCACTAAGTCTAAAAAGAAACACTCCAACAAGATTCAGATAAAAGCACAGCTTGAGATGCAAGCCTATGTTCAGAAGCTATCATAGTTCAAGCAAGCATAAGCATGAAGCCATGAACAGATGTAAGCTCAGCTTTAGATGCAAGCAAGCTCAACATGAGATGCAAGCCATGAACAGATGCAAGTTCAGCTTGAGATGCAAGAACAGCTTGAGACGATGTCGCATGGACAGACGCGAACAGACGAGATCTCATCAGAGATACAAGAAAGTTATAACTAACTCTGGATAGAAGCAAGACTGCATGCTCAATGATAGTAGACAACAAGTAAGGTCAGCATAAAGTCAAACAAGGACACAAGGACACTGACACAGTGACTTAGCCTGAAAAGTTGTTGTACACCTACTTGGAAAGCCTGTCTCCTTACTGTGCACTCCAACAGCTAGAAACGGTCATATAACGACTAATTTTTCTAACTGGAGATATAAAAGAGACAAGATCAAACAGTTGGAAGTGAGAGAGACTGCCTGCATTACTGTACGATCATCAAGCATCTTATCACATCTCAACTGACATCTCAAGTGCACATCTCAGCTGTTTGTGAACAGACTCATCTCATCTTGAGATCACCTGTCTCTTCTCATCTCTCTTGTGTGCATCACTATTATATTGTATCTTAAGTAGAGAGATCACCTAGCTTACCCATCTCTATATCCATACTATGTATGCTTGTAAGCTAGACTCATCATAAACATTTACTGTAACCTGTCTCATCTAAGATAGGAAGGTTCCTAGTCTTAGAGTGAGGTATTTGCGTCCTGAAGAGGCTGTAAGAATACTTGTGGCTCAGCTAAGATATGAGTGCCTAGGCTTAGTGTGAGTTAGACGTCCTGAAGAGGCTGTAAGAATGCTTGTATTGGCGGGTTTATCAATAGTGGAAAATCTCACGTGTTGTGAGGACTGGACGTAGCTCAAGGAGTGGGTGAACCAGGATAAGATCTCTACCCCCTGTCTCTTATCTTGTCTTTACTAATCTTATCTTGAAAGAACTAAAACAACTTAGTAACAAAAGCAATAACTGAACCAATATTCAAAATAAGATTCTGAATTAATCTAGGAATATAAATCATCACTAAAATTGTATTTATTTATATATCCTGTCTTTACAGAGACTCCAAGTCAACGAACTTGAGAGCACATCTCAACAATCAATTTTAGTGTGAAATAGCAGGAACATATTTGAGAAGTCTCTATTCAACCCCCCATTCTAGAGACCTTCAGCCAACTTCAAATTACAGTCCAATAAAGCTAAGATTAAAGGTTCTAAATGTGAATAAAAATGTGCTCATCACGCTTACAATATTTTAAAGGCAACACTAAGTTACGTGGTTAATAACAACTCTTGTGGTCTCTTTCTATCTCTCACACTCACTTAGTGATCAGACTATCAAGTAAGAAACTATTTTTGATGATTGTTGTGCATAAAGTAAATTGCATAAAATAAATGAGATAGTAGAGATAGAGTAAGATAGCTTTACTTGGATCAGGATTGAATTTCGTATCATCGCACTCCTTACATATGTGAATTCCAATATTAATTAAGAATATATTTCTATGATACCTTAGCCAAACTATATTGTTTTACCCCGAGTCACCAGCAGTAAAACACTCGAAGATAATCCATGCGGGTTCTCCCAAGCGACAAATTACCCCGGCTTGATTGCTCTACTTTTCCGTTCGTTAACACTATCAATTCGCCCTATATTCCTATAGTGACTACTATGAAGAGACTGTCACACTTCTTCTTCTTCAATCATCGATTCTCACTATATTCCTATCGTAACTACTATGAGTACTTTTACCCATCAGAATTCAAGTTTCCTATTCCTAGGCTCCCCCAAACTCGCTGTTGAATTTATAAAATCATTTACCAATGTATTTTACAAAAACAACCTATAACTCAGGCACACAGGCGGAAGCTACGCATTAAATAAAGTATAAAAGCACCAATATCATAGAATAGGGATTCATAATTAATAAGGAGAATTTACATACATTTGGGGATTGAATCAACTACAATTAATCCTATTGAAGAGTTTAGCTACGCCTGATAGCCATACAGACCAATGAAGAAACTGTCACACTTTTCTTCAATCTTAGCGTTGTTGTCTCGGCAGCCCTTCGGGGTCTCCTCTGAACTTTGAGCCTTAAACTCTCACTCTGCTAAGCTCCCCTCTGTATGCCCTTTACAAAAGGTCCTATTTATAGGCCAAGGAATTCTATCTGAAATCTGGAAGGAATCTATTTTGAAAACAGATCTGAAAACAAATCCGTGTAGCTGCACTTCACTTGCGCTCAGCGCAAGTGAAGCGTGGAATACAAAATGATGCGCTCCACCTTGCGCTCAGCGCAGGTGGAGCGTGGAGCGCGTAACAACTTCTTCTGTTTCCTCTTTTAACAGCTTGATTTCTTCCTGATCTTATCCTTATTAGCTTGGCTTCCTTGTTTCCCTCTTTTTGAATTGATTATGTGTTTATCTTGCCTTTGAATTTAAATTGGGGAAGTTATCCGCAGAATCCTTGTTTAAATGGCTGTTGATCTTATCTTTATTTGCTCTCATTCAAACTTCAAATCTGCAGATTCTATCCTCAAATAATGCTATCTTCTTTTCTCATTTAAATCTCTCTCATAAATATGCAAAATCAACAGATTTTATATTAAAATAGCATCAAATTCAAATTAAATAAACATAATTATTGCAATTATTAATAAAAAGGGATTATTTTGGGGCATAAATTACTATTTTACCCTTGATAAGTGCAAGTAAAAATACAAGAATAAATCATATATTTGGCACTTATCAACAGTGGCTTTAATCACAATTACAGTCTAATAAAGCTAAGATTAAAGGTTCTAAATATGAATAAAAATGTGCTCATCACGCTTACAATATTTTAAAGGCAACACTAAGTTACGTGGTTAATAACAACTCTCTTGGTCTCTTTCTATCTCGCACACTCATCTCTACAGGTAAGTTTTTGTTCTTCTCCATTTAATTGTGTAAAACTCGTAACTATAAACCCTAACTCTCCTCTTTGTAAATCTGAACATTAGTTGAAGAAATTAAGCATAGGTTATTTCTTTAGCAAAAATTATTGGTTATTTCTTAAGCATAGATAATTTGTTGCACTATATATATGTAAAAATCATTGCTTTACTTACTGGGTTTCTCTATACATTTTTTCCTGTGAGGTGTTTATGTCTATGAATCATTTGGCGTTGCTGCAAAAAGGTGGTGAGGTTGTACATTGCACAGGTTGCCCACTGTGAGGTGTTTGTGTTTATGTCTTAGTAAAACATTAATATTTAGGTGTACTACATCTCCTTTATTGTGGTGACTAATTGTGTTAGTGCTATTGTAGTTTCCTATTTTTGGTTAATTTTATAAAGTACATAATTTTATTGTGTATTGAGTAGTGTGGTATTTCCTGTTTGGTTAATTTTACAAAGATACATGATGTGTTTGAGTTGAAAATGATAAGATAATGAATATTGATTTAGGTGGAGGAATTTTGAGATAGCTAGAGAAATACCATTCTTTTCTCCCTTGAAGTGAGTGATTCTTTGTGGAGGATAAAGCAAATTATAATTATTAATTGAGAAATCAACAGTTAAGAGTAAAGATATACATAATTTTTATTATAAATGTATATGTATATGTATATGTTAGTGATTCTTTTCGTTAATTTACTTATACACATATATGCTAGTGATCCAGTAATCCTAAATCTTAATTCTCCATTAGGATTCTAATGGAAGTGGATAGAATACACTGCTAGGGTTGAGTTGGAAATAATGTCTATGGATACCAATAACATTTAGAGGAAAAATGACAACGATTAGGATTTGTACATGTTCCTCAAACAAGTTCCTTTGTCAAAGTCATGTTACTTCCAATCTCATCCCCTATTCCCACAGTTTCTTATACTTTTTATTTTGAAAGAAACAAACAAATTCCAACATTTTTTCATCTTGCTTTTTCATGTTTCCGAAATTTCATTGAGTGTTAGCATATACAAAATTTAAAATATTGGTTTCTTTGTAGATTTCTGTTTACACTTTGTGGAAGAAAAATGAGCTTACATTAGGAGTTCCAGGCATGTATCCAAAATTTGGATGAGAAGATTATATGGTATGTTATATTACTGTGTTGGTTATGTGTTGCTAATATAGAATTGCGCATGTGTTTATCTTGTTTTTTAGTGGAGAGCAGAGCTCAATAGGGCGTGACCCTATTTGTGATACAGGGTGCTAGTTTGTGTTGGAAATATAGAATTGTGCATGTGTTTGTCTTGTTTGTTAGTGGAGAGCGGGTCCCAAAAGAGTGAGACCCTATTTGTAATACGGGGTGCTAGTTGTGTGTTGGTAATATAGAATTGCGTGTGTGTTTGAGCTATTTTTGTGTTTCCATATGTTTTTGTGTTGTTTGTTATGTCTCTTTTAAGATTTTTTTTTGGAAAAGCCCATATTACAAGGGTTATGCTGTCGATTTTTTTTTTCCAGATTTTAGCGAGATTCCAACTTTAAACTACTATTATCATTTATGTTAATCAATTATAACTGTTTGAATATGACAAGTGGCTCCACGTGGTCGCCCAAAGGCCCAACGCACACGAGTTCGGGGAAGGACAGTACATCCCGGTGAGCTCGCTACACAGGTTTTTCATGAGAGACGTAGGTTGGAGTCTAGCTAGCCTAACACTACCCCCACCACACCTCCAGTTTAGCCTACTCCTACCCCATCTCCAGTTCAGCCTACACCTACCCCACTTCCAGTTGAACCTACACCTACCCCACCTATAATTCACCCTACACCTTCCCCACCTCCACTTCACCCTACACTTGCAGTCCACACAACAGATCCCCATTCTTTATCCCTGGCTTTGCGGTTCATCCGCACTCTAGGGTTTCGTGAGATACCAGTTTCCTCTTTGCATCGCTTTGAACAGAGGGTTGATGAGGAGATAAATCTGCAAGAGGATCGGGCTGAGGCTGAGGGGGATGTTGATATCCTTCCTCCTTCGAAGCTCAACATTTACGAGAAGGATGCTAATGGAATGGTCATCATACGACCTTACGGAAGAGGGTAAGTTGATTATATTTATTTCCTTATTGTTTATTTTTAATTATTTACAATTATTCATTTACATATTTGGTTTTATCTTATAAATTTAATATTTTGTAGTTGGTACCCTAATAATTCGCATATTGCGGCCATTGGCCATGCCATCTGTAACATCTCGAAAATTAGGGCCTAGAAAATATAGTGGATGCCTTAGGCTGTGAGTCCTACCAAGAGAGGGAAGTTAGAAGTAGGAGGAGAACTTGGGGGATTGAGGGGAAAATAAGACAAAGAGTTAGGGAATTGGTCAAGAGTTGTGAGTTTTAAGGGAATTAAGAAGGGAAACCAAGTATTAAGCCAAACATAACTGTAGATTTAACTTAGGAGGAGTCACACCCGAAGGTGGAGAGGCTAACAAGGTCAACAGGTGAGGAAAGAAGTATAGGCTTTGGAATGAAGGAATTGGATTGAATTGATGATTTACGTCATTGTTCACGTGAAGTGTACCTCGTTGGGATTCAATTGAAGCTGTTGCTCAATTTCATATTTTAAGCCTAATGACCCATGTGCACTAATTTGATGATATTTGGAGACGTAGGTGTCCGATTTAGGTGATTAATTCAAGTTGCATCAGAAAGCTAAGATTCAAGGCTTCAGTTTGATGTGCAATACAATAGTATTCTGGTCTCATTTTCACCTCCAAACAGGCTCATTCTTGCTCAAACGAGAAATCCCTCGCCCAAGCGAGAATATTAGCAGAAATAGGGGAATTTACTCTGGTTTTCTCGCCCAAGCTTGCTTGAGCGAGAAAACAGAGTCCGAATGGGGCTCTCTAGAGTGGAAATCTCGCTCAGCCTCGCTTGAGCGAGCCTGAGCGAGAGCACGTGAGCTGGGCTTCCTTTAAAAACACTTTTAGAGCTCATTTCTCTCACTTTCTTCCAACCTCACACTTCTAGAGAGAGAGAACCCTAGTGAGAGAAATGAGCTTTGGGAGCTTAGAGGAAGAAGAAGAAGCCAAGGATTCATGCCCCAACCCCCTTCAACTCATTCCCCCTTCACATTGAGTTCTCTTGAGGTGAGTATAGCTCACACACTCCACTCCATTTTGTGTGAAGTCCTTTCCATGACCCTAATCCTCTCCTTCCCCTTTCTTTTGGGTTGTGTGTGATTATTGTGATGATTTCTCCCTCTCTTATGCTTTATTGTATGTTTGGTTGGATATTGTTGAGGAATGCTCTAGGGTTGTTTTACTTAGGGTTTTACTCATAGTTTCAGCAATAAGTTATGTGCACACGAACCATGCTATTTCTATGATATGTTTGCATAATGTATTCGGCCTTTGGCCTTAGATAATCAGAAAATGTATTTTGGCTTCGGCCCCAGTGGTTGAGCTTCGACTCCTAGATAAAAATGTATTTTGGCTTCGGCCCCCAATGGTTGAGCTTCGACTCCTAGATAAAAATATATTTTGGCTTCGGCCCTAGTGGTTGAGCTTAGGCTCCCAGTTAAAAATGTATTCTGGCTTCGGCTTCATATTAACACTTAAGCAAGATTGGATTTCGGTACCCAGAATTATTGGACTTCGGTCCCCAGATAAAACTTGGGTTTCTCCCCCTAGAATAATGGCGGGGTAATAGTCCCCAAGGAAGACGTTCCTTGTAGTCTGAGCTCAGGTCTAGCCCCAGAATTAGTGAAAAGACCATGTCTGCCGGATAATGTAGGTCATGCATGTAGGAACACACAGGAACCACTAGAAGGGGGTTGAATAGTGTTTATATAAACTTAACGTTTTTATGGAAACCTTTCATAAAACTAAGTTTTTAAAAGAGATTTCAGACTATGATTCAGATATTGTCTGAATCTTTGTTTTGCGTATGAAGTTTTCAGACTGGGTTTTGCAACAGGATTTTCGTAAAAATATTTTCACAAATCATTTTATAAAAACTTAGTTCAGATTTCCTCCTCTTGTTAGAATAAACTGAAAATACAAAGATAAGGGATAGAAGAGCACTCAGCCAATTATCCTGGTTCACTCACACCACCCGTGAGCTACCTCCCGTCCCAGTGCCAACAAGCTACTGAATTTTCTCTTATTCTCAACAGATTACAAGTATTCTTTTGTTCACCAAGCCTCTTCAGGCTCTACAAAACAAGTATTCTTTGTCCTACCAAGTCACTCCTGGCTCTAACAACAAGTATTCTTTTGTCCTACCAAGCCACTCCTACGGGCTCTAACAACAAGTTAATGTTTATAGAGAAATTTGAACTTAGAACACAAGTTCTTCGTTCTGAGTGTACAAGAAATAACAGAGATCTAACTCTGGATATGAAAGTTGATTGTACAAGAGTTTTTACAACAAGTAAATCCTTAAAGGATTTTTACAAAGTTTTACGAATCTTGGGCTTGTAAAAATATTTTCTTGTGGTTGATATTTCCAAACACTCCCTTTTAACCTTAACCATTTGCTACATGTAATCATCTCATCACCAATAATATTAACCTTTTGGCCTAAAGCCCATTGATTCTCCTAATGTCCTCATGACTACCTTTCTAACCTCTTTAGTTATCTCGCTCCACGTGTCATTACTACTTCCTTGGATTTCTCAAAATTCTTCTTCCAAAAACTTTCTCTCAAAGAGTCGTTATTTTTCATCCTTTAGCTTCCAAAATTCTCAAAAAGGTGTTATTTTTCATCCAATATAATCCCTGACTTCTTGTTTTGTCTGTCACTATAGTCCAACTATGTGTTTCCCCTTATTTTTTTTATGACGTGTCACGTTTAGTGACTCTGTGTCACACTATTTGTCATTATAGTATCCACCGTGGTACAAAAACGGCGTGATTTTGTCAAATTTATAGCTTGGAAGACTTCAACCTCTAACAGTCGTGTGCTTCCTTGTTCTCCCTTTTATCTCTTCTCCCCTTCTTTCATTGTTTTTGTCACCCAATGAAAAATAGTGTGATACAATGTCACTAAACGTGACACATCATCAAAAAGTTAAGGAGAAGCACATAGTTGAACAATAGTGACAGACGGAGCAAGAAGTCATGAATTATATTGGATTTTTCTATTTCTCAAGAACTAAACTGCATGACCCTTAAAAATGAGAGACAAATTTTCTAATTTACTCGAGTCAAATTAAACTAAGAATAAAAGGCTTGAAGGAAAATGTCTCCTTTTATGCGGGTAGGGGAACATAACGGTAAAGATTTAGACATGACTAGTTTAATATATTTAGAAAGTATGTCTAATTATTTAATCAACTAATATTACAATGAAATAATTTTATAATCAATACTTTTATACCTACATAAAATTAATTCAATTTATAAAATTTGATTTGACCTATATAAGTTCAATAATATTCAACACCTAAACTTAAAATAGTGTATTTTATTAGTTATAATTATATCTAATATTTGTTTTTACATATAAATAATTAATTTACTTACATCTAATAATATATTTAAATAAAAAATTAATTTTAGAATATAAAAGATTCATACTATTTTTTAACAGTAAAACAAAATTACTACTAGAGGATAAAAGGTAGTACCCAACCCTTGCAAAAGCATACAAAATCAAGTCCGGGGTTCAGTTACAATATGATAAACATAACACATGGTTCATCAACCAATGAAAAAAAGAAAGAGAAAAATTGAAAGAAGTAAATTAACTCTTATCCAATATGGCAATATTCCATGATTTATTATTAGTCCTACACCTTCAAGTTTGGTCTTTTTTAGCACTGGATTTTTTCAATGGGGGAGAGAAAGAGATACACTCCACCTGAAATGTATCTCTTTCTCTTTCCTACGGAAGAAATCCAATAACTGTAGAGATTTTCACTGAGTAAACTAGCAATCGGTCCCTGACTCTTAGGGTCATGCAATTTAGTCCATGGGAAATAGAAAACCCCAATATACTCCCCGACTTCTTGCTTTTTCTGTCACTATAGTCCAACTGTGTATTTCCCGTTAATTTTTTATGACGTGTCACGTTCAGGTGACTTTATGTCACACTATTTGCCATCGGGGCACAAAAATAACGTCATTGGGTTGAGACCTTCCAATAAAGAAGGGGGAAGAGAGAAGAAAAGAGAGAATAGGGAAGCTCACGACGGTTGGAGTTGAAGCCTTTCAAGCTATAAATCTGACAAAACAACATCATTTTTGTGTCATAGTGGTCACTTTAGTGACAAATAGTGTGACAGAGTGTCACTAAACGTGACACGTAGTAAAAATATTAACGGAAAACATACGGTTGGACTATAGTGACAGAAAAAAGCAAGAAGTTAGGGACTATACTGGAGTTTTCTATTTCTCATGGGCTAAACTGCATGACCCTAAAAAAGTCAAGGACCGATTGCTAGTTTACTCGATTTTTACCCAACAACTTCTCCAAATTTAGCACTTCATTACGGAAAATCAATGAATTTCTACTAAGTCAAATCAATCACACTGTGGCAAACCACTTAACCACACCACAAACCACCTTCTCCTCCAAATCTAGCACTTCTCCTAAAAGATTCATACTATTTAACAAGCATGTATAACAACCCTTAGCAATGCACATGTTACTTAACTACTATTATAAAAATGGCATACACGACAGGTTGGGTTGGGTTGCTTAACCTGGGAATCTGCAATTTTTAACCCAACCCAACTCATGAATACTATATCTTTTATATTTATGTTTTAATCAGCTCTGTCCATCATCACTATTTGAGATTCAAATCTTTTTGGTTGACTGAAAATATATTTGAGACCTTTTGTGGTTATTATGAATCATAAACGTTTCTTCATACAAAAACACCTTCTTATTTTTAAAGTAAAACTATGGTAATGATCATTCTTAAGCCATGTGCTAGAAAATTTGCTCAAGCTTCTTCAATTAACGAGAAGCATAAACATAGACTACAACCTTCACACTTTAGTCTACCTGTATGTTTGGTTTACTCTAAAATCATGTTTTAAACATTGATTCAGGTCATCACAACATTGATACGTAGTTTCGAAGTAAATCAAACATAGTAGGTATACTAAGAAATTAAAAATCATTTCTCACTATAGATTTCCTCAGCTTCCAACATCTAGAGTATCAATGTATTGGACAATTTTCCAAGCACATCAACATATATAATGCCGTACGTGATAGTTTTGCTTCTGTGCCAAATAAACTAATGTTTCAAATTCAATGCCTTTTAAATTATATTTGAAATATGCAGAATGTTAATGTTGTTTTTCTAATTTTTTTGAGGAAATTTACACACACAAACACACATATATATACATTTTGATTCCAAGCATTATTAATGATTTTGATATATACCAATCATCTAAAAGTTGATCATATCTTTGAAATTTAGTATTCAGTAGAATCAGTACATTTTTAGGCCATATGATTATGAGGTTGTGTTCCTCAAATATTATTCTCTTTCTCCCCTGTCTTTACCTCCCTCAGCAAATAGTCTTGAGATAATGGAGGATGTTCAGTGACAATTAAATTGATAAAAGATATAAAAAGAAGTAAAAAAACAATTAATATTATATATATTGTTTAATCAAGTGCAGAATAATTCTGGGAAAACAAATGGTGGGTGAAGTGAGCGAATCTACAAAGTGACAGTTCACACACAAAGAACAGAGTAATCCCAGCTGGATTTCAGAGTAAAATTGTACCAATCTCAACTTAGACCCTTGAAATTAATCATGAGCTCCATTTTTAAAGAATGCATATTGGAATCCTAAACATGGATGACTAACTTGTTTCCTGGTCAACAAAATCAATAATCCTTATACCCATTAAAATAATCACTCAAATATGTCATCTGGAACACAGAATCTAACATAGGGATTGCAAACGTATAATTTAATTGACATGCCAACCAATAAAACTTATGTATCTCACATGGTATTTCTAAGTTAGTGTGCCCCCTAATGTTTCTGAGACTATTATAAATACCAAAAGAATCCAAGAAAATTTGTTACAAACATCCGTCTGATTTGCATTGGTTATATTGGTCGGTGTGGGGGACCAACCTGCACAATTATTCTTTGTATTTTGGTATCACTCTTTCATCACTTCCAGTCAGGAATCCACGTACTGCCCATGCACTCTCATCTAAATCTTATAGACATTCATGTTTTCAAGTGTTTCATATATATAACAAACCGTCATTAAGAAATTTATCTCCAACACAACATGTCCCATTCAAGCTACAAGTTGTGTTAGACGGCAGTGATGATGAGGTTGCATTTCTATGATACTAATTCTTGGCTGTTTGTCAATATATTTATATATAATATGTGAATGTGAAAGTTCTAAATGAAGATTTACCCAAATAGTGAGGAAAGTAAATATTGTTGTGCAAGAAATACATGATCAATAGATTTTAGGGTGAAATGTTTTGCGTCCTGTAACTCTGGTCATCTTTGGTTTTTGTCACTGAATTTTAAAACATTTGTTTTATATTCTTATACTTTAAATCCTAATTAACTTTGTTAAGTGCTTTTCACTTCAATGCATAATATATAGACTCAACATCCACATGGATTTTAAATGAGATCAAATACTAAAGAGTAATGTAACAGTCTATTAAACAAGTTAGCAACTTAACATAATTAATTAAGGTTAGAGACTATGATTAAGGTGTTTTTAACGTAAAGGAATATAAAACAATGTTTTAAAGTTCCAGGACGAGATTAACCAAAGTACAGGGACAAAAAACATATTTTAGACTAGATTTTCTATCTAACAATAACAAGTGCCATATGTTCTATCAGAAAACATTCATATATTAGTATGTTCCCTTGTCTGTCTCCAATTGTAACCTTAATTGATCTTCAGATATACATACATTCAAATTGTTGTGAAGTGAAGCACAGTAGTAACCCTTCCATGATGGATGCCTCACCAGTTTTCATTACATGGGTAGTGTGATTATAATAGTTTGATTCATCCTCTAGGATAAAAATTGTGTGTAAACTGAAGATTCAATAATCATGTTCTGTTGTTAATTAAAAGATAGTACTAGAGCAAAATAGGTGTCCCTTATTTGCTCCTCGGAGAAAGTAATAGATGGGAAGAAAGATAGACAATTCAAGTCAAAAGGGAGTTAGATATGTTTCCAATCAGCCTCAATTCGAATATTCTGTTTTCACTTTTTGTGTGTTAATTTCCCGACCCACCTGTCTTGTCCCTCTTTCTAAGAACTCTTAATGGATGAAAAGATAATATTTCTATACCATCCTTAGTTCCATTATAATATTCATTAATTAGCACTATAAGTCCACTAAGTGATACAATGTATATAAATTACTTGTGATTTAACATCACAAATATTGGAATGAATAAAATAACAGAGTTACCAGTTTTTTAATCAGGAGTCTAACAAATTAAATACACGAGCTAGCTATATGGAAGGGAAGTCCAATGCCATCTTTGTTAAATTAAGAGTAAAATTTGATTAATTTAATCATCAATCATCAATCATATTCAGATGCTGCTGCATACTAAAGAGCAATACATGGAAGGAACATTACACAGCTTAATTTCCATTCATCAATATATAAAAAGTTTAATTTAGAAGTATGTTTTGCTAAGACAAGATAATTAAGAACACAAAGTATATATATAATTGTTAAGTAGATATAGATATACTTCTGCTAATCACATAGTCACATATCAAAGATTACAATATAATAAGAGAAAAAAAAAGAAAAAAAAAAAGAGGATCAGATGAGGGTAATATATGTAGAGAAAGTTGTAACTGATGGTTCATTGGTGCTAGACTGTTACTTGTTGATCTGTCATTCATACTTGGGGTTTTGCTTTGAAACCTGTAACAAAAATTCAATAATCTTGATCACAGAAAGAGAGAGCCTTCTTCAAATTATAAAATAATAATAGCAATTAATGCAGAGAGAATTAAGTAGAAGATGTGGTAAGTGGTAATAATACCAGATAGTAGCTTTCACCATGCTGCAAGCTCTGCATCAAGAAGCCAAATTCATTGGTGGGAACTGACCCTCCAGAGGAATGAACTAACATTACATTTTCACCAACACTGTCTTGAGGTCCAATGGGCCCCCTTGGAACTTCTGTTGCAATCCCATTGATGAACACTGTGATGAATCCTGAGATATTAGTCCCCTGCCTCCAAATCCTACCCCTAAACATAATAACAAAAGCCAAAAGTTAGAACATGAACAATAATTGATCTCACAAAATAATAAGAAAAGATTAATATGTAAATGATAATATTGTAAGAAAAAGCAAGCTGATTCCCTTTCAGAAAATGCCTTGGCTTTCATTACACAGAAATAAGTAACCAAAATTAATGAGTGATATATAATGAACATTAATTATTATAGGTTCCTTTCAACAATTACATACAACAATGGAGTAGTAACAGATTTGGGAAAATTAAAGTCTAGGGTTGAAAATCTTTGCATAGAAGTTTGGGAGAAAGGCAGAAAAGAAATGAGGAAGAACATAAAACTGCAACAGAAAGCAACTTCATGTTTTTACCAGAAAGTACGACCTTTCATGCAATTTCATCGAAGGAACTGTCAAATCATCAAAAGATTGGTCACTTTTATTCCATGGCCTGGCCCCCCCAAACCTAATCACCCAAAAAAAAAAAACTTTTTTTTGGGTTTTTGACCCAAAAATCCTTAATGGTATTGCAAATTAACCATCAAGTGTTAGTGGTATTTAGGTAATTTTTCTCAAATTAACAATTTGAAGCAAAGTTTATCTAAATTATAGTCCACATCAACTAAAGAAGAACTTTTATACACAAAAGGCGGTTAAGGTGTATATCACTTTGATAACAATTTTAGATTCTAGTACTCATTTTTAAGCCTTAAAAAGTGATTTGTCTGGAAGCAAAGCTGTGAAACCACCACCCGTCTCATCTCATGGGGAATTTATTACCATATAGATAATATTGGTATAATAACAAAATAAACTAAAACCTTCAAAAAAAATCTGGATGATCACACAACACATCATCCATGCAATTGTATCACCAAACTGTTAGTACAATTTTGGAAAATCAATGAAATAAAAAAACAAAATTATAAATTTTTCTTCATGCTAATTAGCCATGCACATTAAATAATTAATTACCAGTTTGAAAGCTTAAATTTGGTGCATCAGAAGGGTACAAACTGATGATGCAGAAGCTGAGGTGTGATCAATTTGAGGGGGAACCCCATTTGATGAGTTGAGCCACCTGAGAAGAAACACTCAACCTTCTTGGCCACCACCAACACACCACCACATGATGAAGGTAGTTAAACCAGCAGCAAGGAAAGATGCATGCGCAGAATTAAGAGCAGAAAAGGTAAGTAGAAACCACCAAAACCAATAGCAGAAGTAGCAGCAGCAGAAGAATTAGCAGAGCTGTTCATATTGTTGTTCACATTTCACCGCCAAGAGCTGCGGCCATGCATCTGCCGCCTGGCGGCGGCGGCGGGAGCGTGAACGGCGGTTCTGGAACCAGTAGAAGCGTTGGCATCACCAACGGTCCAAATTTCTCAAGAAGTTTTTCTTATTCTGACAGTTTCATCTTTTGGTGGGTTAACCATACCACTGTTGAAGATGGACTCAAGTATGAGGATTTGTTCTGGTTTTGGAGTCCATCTTGACCTCACGGGTTCACTCCTCTCAGTGCTTTGGTTTGGACTATTTGGGGTGTGATCTGAGACTCAGACTCAGACTCAGACTTAACCTGTTGTTGGGTGTTGTTGATGCCTGATCTTCTCCATTCCAATGTGGAAGAAAGAAGAATAGAAAGAAATTATAAGAAAATGTGTTGGTTCTGAAGCTGATGAAACCTAGGTAAAATAATTATGAGAGAGGGCTACATGGAATACTGTAAACAGTGCTTTTGAGGTGGGTTTATATAAGAGGTGGAGATGTTCATCATTGGATATTACTTAAAAGCCCTTCTCTCATGGTTTCCTTCCTTGCACTCTTAATTAGCCTTAGGTAAGGTCTGGCAATGCCAAAAAGTCCACCGGATTATAGATTTTTTGTTTCCATTTCCATTTAATTTTAGTGGTTTTCACACGTTACTAACGTAATTTCTCGCTTCCCGATGCTTGTCTGCTGTGAGACACGTTACATATTCCTTGTTAAACTAACGTATGCTGTGATGTATATCAGATGTAATAAAGTAAACATGCTATTCTCGTTCTATTGATGAGTTTGAAATGGATACAAATTAAAATGGTATTTAATAATGTAAAATAATTTTAGATTTTGAGAATATGAGCTAATCGATATTAGGGCATAGAATTGAATTAGAGCAAGAATGCGGGAGGGTTATTCTTGTTTTTAGATTAGATTAAAGAGTCATTGATTTATCTAAAACTTGTGTGTGTTATGAATATTTTGATGTAAGGGTTTAGGTATTCCTCGTATATATGCCTTATATACTAGAATGAGATAACAATATCAACCACAAACATTTTAACTAGGGTTTTGTTCAAGTGGTACATGCTTGGAATCCCCTTAAGCAAGGTCTCAGGTTCGAGTATTGTGTATTAAAAAAAATCTCCACCGGAAGAGTTAGTCTTATCGTGATGGGGATGTTCCTGGCTTGATAAGCATTGCCTCTAGTGGAGATTTTAGTGTTTTTTTGTACCATGTGGTTTAACAAAAAAAAAAATACAACCAAAACAACAACAAGTTAATTAGGATTATTTGTTTTACAGTTATATGATTTTGATAGATTATAGAATTAATGACAAGAGACGCATGCAGATTTACGAAGCATGCGCGTTGAAGGAAGTGATTTAAAATCCAATTCTACTAAGTGATTCTATAGTTCCCAACTAAATGAACCAAACAAACACTTATACAACAATTTTCTTTTTATCATTTTATTATCGCATCACCTATTACATTCTACATTTCTCTTTTTCCCCTCTTTTCTTTTTCTTAATTTCTTTGTTGCATATTGTATATTGTACAAGTATCATTTCTTTTATCTTTGTTGCATATGATATGATTGTACAAGTATCATTTCTAACAGAATTATTTCTTTTAATTGATAAAAAAAAGTTAGTTTAGATTGCTTTAGTTACAATTGAAATTAATGAATCTCAGTGTCCTTTTTTTATATAACTGAAAAAACTAATATAAATGTTTCAATAGAAAAAAATCAAGACAATATCCCAAATAGGTGAAGTCAAAGAAATATATTCCATGCATGGCTTATATTTAAGCATACATTAACGAAAATAGGGGATTAGTTTTCTAAAATAACAGGCTGGTTATGAATTGTTTGAGGAAAAAGAAGTCATTGTTAAGTAAACAGGCTGATGTGATAATACTTATATAAAAAATATAAATAAATGTATATATTAGCATACAAGTCATAAAGCTTTACTTTTTTTAACAAAAGTAAAGTAAGAAGCGAATCCCACAAAACCTGCACGGCGAACACGAAAATCGCTTTAAAGACAGTTCTCCAACTTGGTCGTATATATTGCTTACAAGGTTTGAAACTTCCTCCTTTTAATTGTTTAATTTAAGATAATAATTAAGAAAATAAGCATTTTACTATCTAATTATACTCAAGTAATCAAGTTATTACTACATCAATGAATTTGGTACAACTGTGACTCCTTTCCAATCGGTTCTAAATTTTCAAACAATAGTCATTTCTCATACTATGATAATCCAAATGATATGTCACCCTACATATTATTACTGATAAAAATGTGGTCAAATATTGTGAGAGTCAAAAAGAAAAATTTTTTGTAACGTTAAACTTGACTCCAAAATGACATGTATTTATTTTTAAATTAGTATCAATTAAAATTAATGTTATAAAATTAAGAATGAAACTCACTACTCATTCATTCAAACCAAGCCCTTTTATAAATTTTTAGACGGTTACATTGATTGTAGTAGTAATATCGAGCAGGATGTGGTTTTAGCACACGTCATAACTATTCTTATAAATTATAAAAAGAGAAAAAAATTAAGCGAGAGTATGTAATTAAATTACCTATGCAACAAAATTGCCTCCCGTGGAGGATACTGTGGTTTTAAAAAAAAAAAAATACCTACACAACATATGTTGATTGAATTGATACAGGTTTTATTCTCCTTAAGGTATTAGGTGAAAAAAAATCCCTATTGAGAGGGCTAATTCATTATTTATTCTCGGCTCGAAACGATTATCTCTCAGGAGGATTTGGACTAAACAAAAAAACTCTACAAAATAATAATATAATCTTATATATATATTGGGGTATTTAATTTCAAGTCATTAACTAATATTGATAGGAACGTGAGGTGGGTTGGTCGATTATGACACATGTATAGTTGTGAAACATATTATTGTTTTTATCGCAAGAAACTCTATAAGTAGCAATGTAGCATAATCAGTGAAATCTATCACTGTCTACTTTATTAATCAGGAATTTGAGGATGTCAAGAAAAGGGATAACAATATATCTAAATTTTTCCTTGACAACTAAACTTTCCTCAATACTTTACGTGTTGGGAAATGTAACTTATAATGGCTTATGGCTCCAAAAGGAAATTCTCATAAGACCTACGTCAAAATAATATATAATACTGAAAGAAAAAGTATTAAGATTTGTTCACATGGAAATCAGGTGTTGGGAAATATGGCAAGAAACTTCTTTCCGCGTTACAGAAAAGCTATGTGACACGTCAAACTTCTCTCTGAATAGATATTGTGAATTGAGTGTTTAATTTATGTGTTGGATTTTATGTTAAAACTGGTCAAATTCAAGTTTGTATTTTCTAAGTATCATAATTACTTTTTTATTGGGAATGTGAATTAACATGTTTCAAACGCTAAATCAAATGTTTAATGGTTTGTGAGTTTTAACTCATTATTATAAAATTTGCATCCTAATTTATAGTCTCAAAATAATATTAATATAGCGTTATGAGCTAGATAGCAAGAAAGTAGCCTAATTAGTATGACATGCACTTTTCGGGTGGATTATATGGTCCACCATAAATCATAAAAAATTAGTAACAAAAGCGCAGAATAATTTACATATAAATTTTTTCCTTTGTAGAGCTCATTTTTATGATTTTTTATGGTGGACCTTGAAAAAGGTCTTTGGTAAATTGCATTTTGTAGCAAATTTGTAGCTGTAAATTAACTATAAATTCACAATGATCGAGTTAGTTAAAATATTCATAGAAAATTCATAGACAAATCTATAGTTAATCTTTAACTATAATTTACTAAGAAATCACTATTAAAAAAGTGGTCTAAACCTTTGTAGGCCTCATTATTCAAATGGATGAGAGGATAATTGGATAGGATCGCATCTCCCTTTAAATTGTCCTCAAATAATTGAATTTGAAACTTGATATTTACATTATTGAATGGCAAACGAACTTTATATATGTTGGATATTTAAATTGTTATTGATTCTGATCAAGTCCTCCAACATATATAAAGCAATTGTGTATTGATTCATTAATATTTAGGACTTGAGAAGGTATATATATATATATATATATATATATATATATATATATGAAAGAGGAAAGTCAAAGCTCTGGGGAGGGGTGGTTTTGACCATGTAACATACCTTATATTGATGATAAAAAGTGAAAAACTTATTTCAAAACTATGAGAAAATTAAACTTAATGTGTATATATATGATGGTCAAGGATCCGAGAAACTCTGGTCGGTGTTGGTAACTCCTTTACCCTTCCCACTCTCCATTTTTTCCTCTATCTTTGTCCACCCTCACCCCTTTTGTCTTTTGGGTAAAAAGGGAATGCATCATTTATCTAACCCCTTGGCTTTGGGGGTGTTTTTGATTCGATTTTCTCAATATAAGCACTTGATTTTTTTTATCTACAACTTGCCCTAGAAATGTATATAAAAACTAAAATTACCAATATCAAAAAGGGGGGGTTAAAGTGGTAAAAGAAGAAAAATAAAAATTAAAGACAAGAATGGGAATCCAAATATGGACAAAATGAAAAGGGGGAAAGTAGCTAGGGTTTTGGCAAGCAAGTGCATGTGAAGATATGCATGGAAAGCTGGGTCGCAGTAAAGAAGGGAGCAAAAATAAGTAATAGAAAAAGGGGAACATTCCAAAGGGTTGGTCAAGAAACCGTGCAATAATTTATTAATGGTGACGCGAAGCAAACACAGCCTTACAGTGGCTGGCTCTGCCTCTGCAACGCAACATAGCCCTTTCTCTGTGCCTTCTTTATAATAAACGAGAGGAGGGTAAAGGCTTCCTCAGGTTGGCTTAAAACTCGAACACTTTTCTCCCTATATATCTATATCTTTTCTGAAATATTGCATTTTCTTATTTAATAATTAAACAAATTATATAAAATCGGCTCAAGGGTAAGGCTGCTCAAACCCTAGATTTAGGCCCCTATTATTAGTAACATTAATTTATACAAAAAGTTAAAAATATTATTATAATTAGGCCTAGTTCATTGGTTTAGAAATTGATTTTCTCCTTAATGGTTGATGGTTCAATCCTTGTTAAATAAATTTTGACTTTTAAAGACCCTTTCTTTTTTCACTTCATGTATTTAAAAAGATCCCAAAATAAATGTTTGTTTAAGGCCTTACTACATGTTGGGCCGGCCCTAAAACCACTACTGTTTCTTCAGTTGCGTGCTTATTACACATGACTCTCTTGCTAGCTAGCTATCTAGTATTACAAATCAAGAGGTCAAACGAATTTAATTTCTCCATAAGTTAAAATTAATCTTTGTAGCTCACCTTCTTTAAAAGTTCTCTCATTTAATTTCTCCATAAGTAACTAATTTCAACTTAGAAAGAAGTTAAATTCATCTGACCTTTTTTATTTATTCTATTTTTTCTAGAAGTTCTTCTACAGAAGTGTACCCAAACGTGTGTCATTTTTGTGGCTTAAGTGCTTTAGTTTTGATTTAAAGTGTTGGAGGGGTCAGGAAATATGAATAAGAAAATGTAAACCAAACAAGCTCTTAATTTACCGGTACGATCAGATATTCGAATCATGTAGGTGCTACTCTTACGATTACCTAACCACCACTCAGCTCGATAATTAATTAACCCATAGCTATGTCTATAGGAAATTCCCGGTCAAAACAAAAAAAAATGTTTATATTCTTGTCCCCCTCCCATTGTATATGCAAATATCAATGTTACATGTGCTTCCTTATTTTCCATTTTGGAAAAGTTGTATACTAAATAATTTCTTAAAAAGATTTTTTTGTGTAAATCACAAGTATCCCCTATTACCAGGGATAATCCTGTTTGAGGCTTAGTCTCACCCCTCCCGAAGAATGCGTTTAGTGGAGATCGAACCCGTGAGCTCTTCCCACAATCTCAATCTGCGTTGCCAACTGAGCCACAACTCTTTAAAAAAAGATTAATTTGAGTGTACGTATTGTGAATGTAAATTGTCATTGAATAATGCATTGTCAGCTTATTTAATAAGTTTGACATTTTATAAGTTGTCATTTAAGACACATTATTATTGAACGACTATATATATAATTTTTTAACGTTGATGATGCATTAAAATTAAACTTTTTCATGTACTATAAATTAACACTTTATGCATCTCTGATTTTTGGCATATCAAGGACGGGCTACCATTGATAATTTTTATCATACAAAAGAATTTTTAGGGGTTGGAGTAGTTTCTGCCGCTTAATTTTATCTGCTTATCAACTAAATTAATTACAAAATAAAATTATTATAAAGAAAATAAGAAGCCGTAATTTTTTTTAGGTAAAAGAAGCTATAATTTTCAACCAAGTGTTATATGGTTTGCAATACAATGTTCTCATTTTGATTTGGATTCTCTTAGTTACAGGACAAATTTGTTGGAAAGAGATGGAAAAACAACTGTTATATATTGTGGAGGGACTCTAATTATATTTAAAATTACTTAGGCATCGTTTGGGGTGGTTATGAATTTTCAGTTTTTGATTTTTAAAGACATTGAATTAAATTTTTACAACTCAAAACCAAAAATTGAAAACTATTTTAATTTTTATGATTTTCAAAATATCTGTTTTGAAAACCACAAAAACAAGTTTTCAATTTTTTATTTTGAATTGTAAAAACTTGTTTAAAAATTTTTAAAAACCAAAAACTAAAAACTCACAATCACCCCGATGACGGCCCCTTATGTTTTTATGACCTCTTTAACTTAGTAAAATATTCTCTAATTATTTAATAATTGGAGATATACCCATGATCCTTCGGACTCGGATTCGCTGCAGTCGGTTTTTCCTGCAATTACCGCAGTCAGCAAATTCAGACTGACCGATGGAGATCGGACGGTCCAGAGGCCGAGATGTATTGACTGACTGTAGTCAACTATAACTAATTCAAATTTCGATCCTTCTCATTATATTTTTCCTTTATTTAAGGTATAAACAACAAATTATTTTTCATTCTATTTGTGTTGAATTGAATCACCAGCGCGTGAATTAGTTGATGGGGATTGATTCGACTTAAATAATTATTTGGAGTTTAAATTTTGGGTATGTTACTGCGTTAAATAATAGGAATATTCGCACACGAAATTGGATCGGTTTTAAGAGAAAAAAAATCATCCAATCCGATTTAAAGTAATTAGGATTGAATCAATTCTTTTCATATTTGATAAGATATTTTATCAATCAGAAAAACACATGAAACATATAATCAATCAAGAAATACATCATAGATATTTAAAAAGCTCACTTAATATATCAAATATGTACGTCTTCCCATAATAGTTAGTTGTCACATAGTTAAGGGTTTGTTTATAGTGGATCATTGTTCATGTGGTCTAAAATGTGGAAATATAACAATTTAAATTCCTAATCACAAAATTTAACGCTCATTTATTAATGATTGATATTAAAATAGTTTTCAGTTACTTTTATGAAATATTACTTAAAATAATAAAAATTCAAATCGATATTACCATGTAATATAAAATTTTGCCTTTTAACTTTAAATTGATATATCTTCAATGAAATTAGCATAAGTTGTATTGTAAATCCATATTTTTCCTTAAATTAAACTCAAATAGTCATATAAAGATTATTAATATAAAATAAAATTATCTATTCACCTTTTATAAGTAAAAAAAAAAATGTAAGTTGGACTAGGTGGACCAAATTTCGTTTGATCCACCCTAGAATCATCCCATACTTAAAACTAATATTGTTATATTTTAAATTAAAAGAAAATTACATAATGTAACAATTAGCATTTCAAAGTAATAACTACTTACATATCTTTGTTGTATTTCATTTTCTAGTAATAACTACTTGCATATCTCTTTTATAGTTTTTTTATTGAAGCTTAATTATTCTTAAAATAAAAGGATTTAATTTATATATACCGTCAGTGTAAAGAAATTTTACACATACATCCAATAGTGTGCCCCATCATTAATGAATATGACATCTCATGTGTTATTAAATTCAATAAATGATGTGGCAGCACATCATTGGATGTCTGTGTAAAATTTCTTTATACTGACAGTGTATATATTAAACTCAAAATAAAATACAACGAGTATATAATGAAATAAAAAATATGAAAGCGAGCCTCAAATTAGTTTAAATTGATGTGCATATAAGTATATCAAATGATGAAATCTTTAGATAATAAAATACTAAAGAAAATAAAATGATATGTAATTTCATAAAAATGATTGTTTTATACAAATGTAAGTGATGTGATTATTTTTTAAATAAAATTATATATATTATATCAATTTGGTTTGATTTTGGATTTGTTCCACTTTTAAAATGAAATCTAGAAATCAATCCAATCCACTAAAAGAATTTTAATTTTTTCAATTTTAGATTGTTTGGTTTTAGATTTTTTATTTAATTTTTTTGGTTTGTATTATTAGATTGGATTAGTTTATGAACACCTTACTCAATAATGATTGTACTGATCAACTTGAGTAGCATTACCACTTGTGGATGATGTATATGATCTTAAAAAACATTGGTCTTATCAAATTTTTCTATTCAATTACTGGATTTTATGCATTATAACATTGTATTGTAATTAATGAACGAAGTGATAAATTCAACATAAATTTAAGGGTTGTGTTAATGAGTACCCTAAAAATATTGATTGAAAGATTGAAGAATTAATAAATAAAAGATATTTATTAAAAATTATGATATTAATTATCTATATCATTTTTTATGAAAGAAAGGGGCTAAGTCCCAAAAGATGTTGTACATTTCAATATATATACATGAACTTTATCCAATATAACTGTACACTATTTTTATTATCAATTTGTAAAAATATATAGGAATAATATACCCCCACACATATATTCCTCTTAAAAGAATATTATTCATCATCATTATCGTTATCACAACTTCTCGTGTATAAATTCTCATATCAATGTAAGTTAAGTGATCTCTTTTTTATCATTTTAAGTGATGCATATTTCTCAACCTTGTGAATATCAGCAACTCCAGGGATGATGAAGATGGTAGTAACAATGTTGGAGGGCGTGTAATTAGTTGCAACGAGGTTAACATGACAAGTTGGTCCTTACAAATGTATCTTGATTTTGATTAAATGTATATTTTAGACATTAAATTATTTAAATTTGTCTCACCAAAAAAAAATATTTAAATTTGTCTCACGTTGTTTCCTATTACTTTTAAAAATTAACAAGTATATTATATATTGTACGGATACTCTTGTTAAATATTAAGAATTTAAAGTAAAAATTAAAAATTTATTTATTCTAATGACAATAAAAATGTATATTTAAAACTTTTATTTTTGAAAGTATAAAAAATATCTAATTGATAGAAAATTATTTTAATGATGTTTATATATTATCACATTTAATATTGACTAAAGAAAATTGAGTTTAATTAAAGAAATTAAATAAAGTATATTTTATTAAATAAATTAAAGATGAAATTGATTATTTGGTTAGATTAATATAAAAACTCAGTATATATGTTATAACATGAGGAAAACACATGGTTTAATTATAAGAAAAAGAGTACATATTAAGGTTATTATTCCTTTCAAATAAGAATACAATTTGATATATAGAGATATATAGAAAGGTGGATCTAGGGAATACACTTAAAAATTTGAGGCATAATAATACTTTTTGTTTCCCTCATTTCATAATTATGCAATTTTGGTGCTTATACTTTAAGAGTCTATCTACGGTGAAACATAGTACATGATCCAAAATGTAAAAACATCATAGTTTAAATTTTTATTATAAGATCTATTTTCATTTTATTAATAACTAATATTAAATAAGGTTTCAGTTGCTTTTTATGAAATATTGGTTGAAAAAAAAAACAACAAAAATTTAAATCAACAGTATCGTATAATGAAAAAAAATCTCATTTTAACTTTAAATTAATAGATTCTCAATAAATTAGCATAAATCATATTGTAAATCTATATATAATTAACTCTTAAATTAAACTCAAATAGTAATATAAGAATCATTTAATAAAAAATACATATTCATCCATCTTAATGGTCTGTAAAATATAGGTTGGATTAGGTGGACCAAATTTTATTTTGTCCATCCTGAATCATCCATACTTTCAATTACACGATTTTGACCACTGAATTTCAAAATGTTACTATTAAGTATATAATCCATATTTTATAGATTTTTTTTATCATGAAACCATATATATGCATACATTAATGAATTAAACTCATATATATAAGATAAGATTTTACAGAAAATCTAAAATATTTGAATATAATTGTAGTAATGTTATTACACTTGGACTATCCGCTAATTCAATTTTTTTTTGTTTTACCTTGAGAGATCTTGCTTAAGGGAAATCAAGCATGTACCATTGAACTAACCTCGTTGGTTGCGCTAATTCAATTTAATTTAAAAATTGACAATGGATAAAATTTTAAAAAATAAGTGCATAACATTATCTTATTAAAGTTTATTAATATTTCACATGTATTTCATAATAAATTCTGTTAAAAATATATTGAATCTAAGTCAAAATGTTAAGAATATTAAATAGAATTTTAATAGATCAAGAAATAAATTGCGAGTGAAATATACATTTTATAATAAATTTGTTATTTTATTCATTGTAATCATAATGATATATGATGGCTGCGGTTTGAAAAATTTAATGATTGTGGTGGTAATGATAGTATTTATTAGTGCTAGTGGTGGTGACATTGCCGAGAATTGCACAAGAATTATTGAGGGATTTATCATATTCAAAGAAATAATGATAATGGAATTCATAATTAATTAATCACATGAATGAAATGGAAATTTTTTTTTAATTCTAGACCAGACCTAACTCAATTTCAAAAACTGACTTTTAATAAGGAATCATTCAAGATTTATATACACTAGCTAATTTCATCTCTCCAGTCTCTGGTCATAGTTAATGTAGAATTTTGCTTCCAATTTTTGATAGCTAATGGCATATACACTATTTTTTTTTCTGTCTGATTTCATCTCCTCCACACTTATTCTGATGAAATAAACATTATAACCTGAATAACTATTTTTTTTGGTGTATGGACTATATGTTAAAATATGTTATATATTTCAGAAATTACTCTGTAATTCCAAAGGGTGGTGTGTGTGTGAGAGTGAGTCAGAGAGAGATCTAATGTGACTTCATATCTCCAGTCGGTTGAGGAGCATTCATTTCGGAGAATGACGAAATCTAAGAGCACTTCACATGTTGTGTGACTCAAGCTTCCTTTGTTTTTACATACTTTCCTTTATGGTTTCTGGCATGGAATACTTTAATTACTTTTTTAAAAATTAATGCTTTATGAAAATGTTTCTAAAATGACCTTAAAAACCATCCTTTCTTTGCAATATTTTTCAAAATTAAAATTTTCATTTTCCAAAATAATTAGATCCATGCATCTTCTTGACTATATATATTGAATTGCCACGAAAAAAATCCTATTCAAATAAATTTTTATGGACAAAAAATAACTTAAACCGAAAACACTAGTTAAATTAAAGAATTTTGTCAACTGATCTACATACTCTTAGGTATTTTAAAATCAATGATAATTGATTCGGTGTAATTAGCTTAAATTTTTATGATACATAAAACTCGAACTTAAAAGATCTTATCCTTAAAATCAAATATGCATGACACCATTGTGGAGAAGTGGTCGCTGATCGAAATATGGGGCAACCAAAAACGGATTATGCTTCCCAAAAGAAAAACAGAGATGTAAGATGGCGTCTCTGTTTTGCAAATACGAATTGAAAATCAAATGATGAATGATATTAGAGAAATTAAAATTGGAAAACTTAAATTTTAATTATAAGCGAATTAGAATGATGGTTTTTCTTGGCCCGGGCAGTGATGATAGTTGATAGGTTGTGACTTGTTTTCGGTGTTTTCTTATTCTATGCCTTTATTTGGTATTTTTCCAAAAATGGAAAGTTTAGTGCTGTGTATGTCTATGACTATGAAGTGAAGCAGAAGCAATAATATAAATATATGAATGGTACGATAACTATAGGAATAGGAATAGGAATAGGAATCTCCATTGTTGGGGTGTGTACTGTGTGGACTGTCAACTGTACAATGACAGGCTCTCGTGCTTCTCATACTACTGTATTCAACTATAAACTACTAACCTACAAATTAGGCTTTTGGCAACTACTTCTTCATGCAGCCCAGTCCCATCCAGCACCCTTTTTTTATATATATGCTCACCTCAGAAGGAAGGCTAATGTTTTGATTGATCAAATGAATAGATTAAATCAACTGAATTAGTTTTACTTCTTTTAAATGAGTTCTCGGTTAGAGTCTTGTAAATGTAAGAAATTATGATATGAAGTTTACCGACTCGAACATGATTGTCTCATATGTAAGATACATATGTTTAAATAAAAAAAATTAAAAGATTAAAGTATTAATTACTAAAATATTTGAATAATTATATAGAAAAGAGAGAAAAAAAAACAAAGGAGATTCGCGGGACTGCCCAAAATGAATGTACTTATAACGTGACATTAATAAATACATGACGGAAGATAATGTGTACTTCTAATATTTTAGATTTGGCTAGATAATTGTTAATAATAATGACTTGTCTTTAACTAAATTGGAAGATTTATTCATTCATTGGTAGGGATAGAGTTTGTAGTTTTTATATATGTGCACAGAATTTTCTGATATGTTTTATTGGTTTAAATTTTATAGAGATTTGTAAAGGGGGTTGTTTTAAGTACTCCTCAGTATTAAAAAATTTAAAAACTTATAAAAAGACTAAATTGGAAGATTTATTAGCGAAGTTCTTGGAACATGCACCGTCAATAACAATATCAAAAGGGGAAAAAAACATTTCCTTATAAACATTGGAGATGTGTGTCGTATACTCGATTTATGAAGAGTCGGTTGTAACTGTTAGCTGTGTTAGCATTTCAATACCTATAACAAGATATCTTCATTAAAAAAATTCAGCTGAAAGATTATTGTTTAGGATTTTACAATTTGCAGTGTGAGATTTAGAAAATTTGAGCAAAAATTGTAACTTGTACGAGTTGGCAATATTATTAACTTTATAAAATCTGTTATTTATCTTCTTCAAATATGAAATAATTTTCTGTATTAATTAGATAAAGCTACTTGCTTATAGCTAGCTAGAAGTACTTATAAACAATTCAAATCAATAAAAACTGGGAAATTAATTAAAAATAAAATAATAAAGAATTTATTGAATTTGATCATATTTCTGATTTTAAAAATCGACCCAATTTAAATCAAACCAAACTTATGTAAATCCCCCCTACCCTGTCCAAGTGTCCATCCAATTAAAATTTTAATGTGGAGAACATTTTCTTTTAGATGTAAGTATGGGTTGGGCTAGACATTTAAGATGCGGAACATAAGAAAGAGAGGTGGGCATGGTCCAAGATAAGGTGGTGGGCTTGGGCATAAACAGGCCAGACAAAGTGCCAAATAATAATGGACTGGGAGGTATCTTAGTAGTGTGGCATAGTAGTGGGCCATTTGAGATGGATGTGGGCCATATGACTATGGGGGAAGCGAATCAAGAAGTAGGCCTAATGAATGGGTCTTTGGAAACTAACGACGGTGTTAGGGAGTTGCTTTTAACACCTGTTTTTGCATTTTGCACCTGAAACATTATTTGTTATTATTAAGATTCCCATTCTACCCCTCCACATGATACGTAATTCCATCTCTGATTAGAGACGAAATTTAAGCGACAGACACATAAAAATTGCAAAATATATATATATAATATATATATATAGAAATATTATCGAAAGCCAATTTTATCATTTGGTTTTTGAAAGTGATTTTTTTTTCGAAAAACTTGAAAAAAGTGGAGGTGGGGGGTGTTGGGAGGTGGAGGTGGTGGTGGTGGTGGTGGTGGTGATGGAGAGGGAGGGGTAGGATGAATTTTGAAAATGAAAAACATTACAGGGTGCGAATAGCAAAAATGGGAGTGTTAAAAGAAACTCCTTGGAGTTAGTAAAGAAAGTTAGGGGAATTTATTTTGGGGTGGCAAATTTTGTGACCTAGAGCTAAGGATTCAGGGAAGTGTGTATTCAGGAAGGCAAATGGGAAAAATCTTATGAATAGGGGTGAGTATTAATTTTGCCAAAAATTATGAAGATCTAGGTGAGAGTGTTGATCAGAGGGGAAACAAATACCTAAGGTTGTGTTTGTGAGTTTGAAAGAAGGGGAAAGGAAGGGAAACAGAATGATTAGGAGGGAAAGAGAGGAGGGGAAAAAGCTTTGTGATCTAACTACACTCACAAAAACAAGGAAGGCAAGGGTTTCCTATAAATTTTTCCCTTCCCTCCATTTCCCTTCATTTCCTAACTCGCAAGCACACTCTAAAGTAATTATGGGATGCATTGTTGAGAGAAATTATTAGATGGTCCCAGACCACCACGTCATCCATGGTCCCGAACAATTAACATTTGACACATAAGTAAAATTCGCCGAGACTAAAAATAAATTATTGGTCGGACTATGAATTTTGCTTATGTGTCAAATGTTAATAGGTCGGGACCATGGATGAGGTGGTGGTTGATTGTAACACCCCCGAGCCGCTTGCAGGAGTGATGAGGGTCCCCACAAACCAACACGAGTCTTTCCAGTATGCTTTGTCCTCACTTGCACACTTTCTGGGAAACTTCCCAGAAGGTCACCCATCCTAGAATTGCTCCAAGCCAAACACGCTTAACTTTGGAGTTCTTATGTTATGGGCTACCGAAAAGAAGAGTGCACCTTGTTGGTATAGTTCTCCACAACAATTTCCTTTAAGCTATCCTCAACTGTACAGTCCCATACCTGCACAGCCTCTGGATCCCTCTCATTCGGGTGTGGGTTCGGTTCATCCACGTGTGCTTAGAAGCTGTCAGGAGCCGCTCCTTAATCCGTGACTCTTTGCACCGGCGATCACTCCCCGCCCTCATCAGCCTCCCAGCTCTCACAGTGGTCCAAGACCATGTAATAATTTTTCGCATGTTGCAGACTATAGAATTGAAGGAGTGTACTAGCTTTGGGAAGAGATGTGGACACAAAATTGGAAGTTTTAAAGAGACTCACATACTCTTGAAGGAAGGAGAAGAATAAGCAAGTGTAGTCAAAGAAAAAAAGTATGAAGAAGTCGTAATATGTTCTAACCTCTATTAACTCATATATTTTTCTTTACCTTCTCCTTTGGATATTGGTTTTATTTTTTTAAGAAATCTCATATGTAGCTTGTAGAATAGGAAAATTAAAAAAAAATTATGGGCATTGTAAGGAGGGGAAGGAAGTATAGCTTGGGTTAGTTTGACAAAACTATTGTAGACCTAAAAAAGATGGAGGACTTAGTATTGAGACCTGTAATAAAGACTCTCCTTTAAAAGTGGAGGAAACATTTTTTGCATGAGGGAAATAGATTATTATATCAAGTTTTGATCTCAAATATGGTTTTCTTTTGTAGGGCAAGGTGGTGGGAGATGTTTTGGCAAGGCTCATGGTGGTCTGGGAAAAATTAATTTGGAGAATAATAGGGAGAATTGGTACTTAGCAGCGGTAGAAAAGGGGTAGGTGATGGTAGAAGTATGAGTTTTTTAAAAGGAAATATGAGTGGGGGAAGGTAAATTATGTAACTCTTTTAGCGCATTATACAATATATATCAAAGTAAGGAAGTCCAAATATGTGAAGTTGGTTTCTAAAAGGATAATATACAAGAATGATAACTCACATGGAGAAGACCCTTCTTTGAGTAGAGAAACCCACGGTGGATCACTTGATGAGTAAAATTAATTTTGTTATAGTGAGGACATAATTGTGCATATTTATGGTGTTGGAAGCCAATTCCCTCTATCATTTCTTCAATCAAATATGCGTATAACTGGATCAAAGAGGTGGTGAGATGCACAACAACACTTTTTCAAAAATTATAATCTATAGGTATTGTAGAATAATGAGGCATTTTGCTTGCAAGTAAAGTTTTTATACACGTGTTGTATAAATGAGGAGGAGGAAACCACATATTATCTTTTATTTTGTTGTAGATATATAGTGCCATTTAATATTTGACCATATAGCCTCTTATGCTTGTACTGCAAGAAAATGGTTATTTAGAGTCGAAAAAATATCATATGCCATGAGACCCAACACTTAAGTTTTGTTCTAGTATAGGCTAAAAATTGTTTTTTTTTATAAAAATATATGTTTTTCATGGGCCAGGCCTACACTAATTTTTTTTTGTAATAGTGTAGGTTTGGCCTATGCTCTGTTAAACGTTATCTATCCACGTGCACCCTTCTCCCCCTTCCTCTTCCCTCTGAAACTAGATCTATTTCCTCGTCTCTTTTCTCTCGATAGAAACTCGAGTTCCCAACTTTTCCATGTTCTCTCATATGTCATTTCCTCCTCATCAGCCACACTTTTCCAATCGCGCCACTGTCATGAATCCCCTAAGTCGCACCACCCTCGTGCTACTTAGAACCCTAAAGAAAAACCCTAATCAACCCTAAAGACAGTCGCGCCTATGAGAAGTGAAAGATCGACACTCGTTTCAATAGCCAAAACCAAACTTCACATGACCTCTTTGTTGACAACAAAGTAGTTATTTCTTCATATGTATTAATAAACTTTACTTGGATGCATTATATTATCCCTAATTCCTTTGCTGGATGAGAATGAAAAATTAAACAAATAAAGAACATTTTGTATTTCTGTGAAATAGAAAATGTTGTTGTGCATAATTGATTGCGGCCAATTTGTAGACTTGGATTGCATTCACCATTAACTTAAACAAAAAAAGAATTGTTTTTGTGTTTTTTTCATCTAGTTCTATGGTTTAGTTAGACATCTCTCTGTTTACCTGAAAATCCTTTGGGAAGAATGGAAAGAGTGAGGCTTTTTGTTGTTTTTGATTTTATAGGTCTCGATCTCATGACCGTGTCTCTTGAGTAATATAACAGAAATTAAGTAGTCTCTTTGGTTAGCATGATGAAGTTTAAATGTGTGATATATGTAGTATATAATTTAAAGATATCTCATTTAATGTCCAAATTTTCTACTGTTGGATTTAATAGTTTTTCTGTGCTCTGGAGTTTACTTGTGATTTAAGGTGTTACTGAGATATGTGAACTATGTTGAATTGAGTGGTTGGATTGAGTAACTATATTGTAGTTTTTTCAATTTTGTGTATCTATCCTAGCATTTAGTGTAGATTCAACAACCTTAAATCTTGCTGGTCCTTGCTGCATTGCGGATATATTTGTCAATTTTTTGTTATGGTTGTTAACTTGGTCACTGGATATTGGCCTTATTAAATTGGAGTGGAATTGTTACTAGTTCTGGTGGCGTCCCTCTATTAAATTGCTAGGTTTGCTGCTGTGTAGGTGCATCTATGTTGAAAGTATTTGGAATAATTTAGGATCAGTTGTTAGCTTCTTCCTGTACAGATTAGCTTCTGAATTGGTTTTGCTTTTCACTCGTGGGCATGTAATGTTGTACTGGTTTTGGTGTAATAGCATACCTTTGCTATTATCTTTGGGCTTCTATGTTTGGATTTGTGTGAGTCTCTTTTGAAGATGTAATTCTTTTAGTGGTCTTGGTTTATAAAACCTTAGCATTTTTTGTAATGGGTTGGAGTACCCTTAGTACTCCTAATTAATTTATTCTTATTTTGCTTGGCAAAAAAGCTATTATTTAGGCTTTGATTTCATTTTTCTTCCAAATAATTATCTAGATATAACATAATTAAAAGTTGTTCCAATAATAGTTCATTTACCCTGTTCTTTGTCAATTGATCACATAATAATGTATGTTTATCATCATTTATAACTAAAAGATAACCTATATATTTACCAACAAGAAAAATCAATGTGATACTAGGAAATTTTTTTTTGTACTCTAACAGTTATTAGCAATGTTTTTAAAACATCGGACCGGTAATTGAACGTGAAGGCACTGATTTACGGTTCAATGGTTCAACCGTGGTTAAACCGGTTTTAAGTAAATATATTTTTTAATATTATATAATATTTTAATTAATAAAATAACACAAAATTATAAGAAATTAAGATATATAAAATTGTAAATCAGTATAAATAACCTTATTATAAGGTTTATAAGATAAACAAATTACTATTAATAATTAGTGTAAAAAATAGATATCTATGTGTAATTATTAAATATATGTCTTTCTTTATTTTAAAAATATTTTAGATTAAATAAAAAATAAAAAATTTTGAATTTTTTTAAAAGGACCAGTTTAACCGATTTTCTTACACCGATTCTTGACCAGTTCTCACCGGTTCTGAGATCCTCCGATTTTCTGAGTTAAACAGACCGGTCACCAGGCCGATTCCCAGTTGGACTGGATGAACTAGCTAATCCGATCTGATTTTCATATCATCGGTATTACATTGAACCTTTTGAACACGAAGCTTCCAACCAAGAAAAGAGCGCCAATTTCATAACTGAATAAGTAGCACCCCTACAAAAGTTGGAGCTTTACCTGTGGTTGTTCTTTTCAAGCTTAATGTTTATTGTGGGTGTGATAATAAGATTTTTTTTGGGACTATTTTGGTTATTGGGTATTTGGTTTTCATGGCATTGACACTTCAATACAAAATTAATAATGACAATCAGAACAATTTGAGCTTCCTTTGTTGCATAAAATGCCTTAGAACGCTTAATAGAATCCATGATGATTTTCTATATTTCATAAATACTTTGATTTTCTTTTGCATTGCATCAAAACGTTGTGAAATTTTGAATGATATGACATCTGCTGAACATATCAAAGTATCGGTTCACATATAACATGTACGTATGTGTTTTGTAAAATGGTTATTAAAGGAAAATTATAAGTCACGTTCCAGTAAAATGATTCTGAAAACAAAGAGAGGCTTATATATAGGGATTCACAATTTGGTGTAGTATATTGTTGGATGTATAAGGAAATAACAAGATAAGTATGGTTAAGTACAAGTTGTTCAGTTGAAAATAAAGTGACAAACTACGTTATATAAACACGAGTTACATGAATTTTTTATAAAAGGCCATGAGCCAGTTTTATGTCCAGATGGCTACGTGTGTATATTAACTTTATATGGATCGAAATACACTTTGTAGTGTACTCTTAATTTAATTTCATTTTGCTTTTACTAATAAAAGAATTGTTAAAGGGATTCCTTACCTATGCAACCTAACAAGAAATTAGTTTTCTCATGTATCCTATGAAAGGATATTCTATATATACATATCACAAATTTGAAAAAAAAATAAAAATATAGAGTTCTATAAAATTGCAAAGATAAGTGTAAGACATACAATATTATTTTGCAACTTCTCTCTATAGCAATTAAGCACAATTGGACTATTGGCTAGGTTTTTCAATAATTGATGCAACTTTCAAATTAATAATGTTTGAAGCAAGTTCTAAAAAAGGGTTATATATTTTATATTTTTATAAAAATTCCCAAAATCTTAAAAAAAAAAAAAAGCAAAAGTTCAACTATATATTAATTAGCTTACAAGTAAAAAGTTAAAAGCAAAAAAATTTACTTTTCATATATATAAAATGTATATATATTTTTATTATAAAAAATAAAAAGTTATATGCTTTATAAAAATTGCATAAAATCAATTTATTTGATTTATATTATAAATGACATACACAAACTCAATGCAAAAAAAACTTGATTACTCATATATTAAACTAATTATCATTTATAAATATATATCGACCAAAAAGTCTGTATACATTAGGAAGGAAGTTGATTTCCTTTAAACAATAAACATTCTATTGAGGGTAATTAAAAGCCCTACAATTCCTTCTAATCTCACCCTGATTTCCAACCAAAACACCAATACTTCCCATCTTTATAATAGCTTTTGCAAATTCATCATGAAAATTAGTTCTATTAGTAGCAAAATTAAGACTGAGTCTCTTGTGGATGGGTCCAAAGCCAATTGTTGATCGATGTTAAGCACACCTCTGTAATGAAGTATTTCTTCGTAATAATGAGTGTCCAATAAAAAAGGTGTGCCTTGGTCTAAAAAAGCAGTGGGATTAATAGATGACGCACAAAATCGTTCCAAAACAGCCCTCAAAGTAGGATCCATGGAAGGATCAGAACTTCGTATCCTATTTCGAAAGAAATTGCAATGAGCGGAACCAACAGTGTGGGCTCCTAAAAGGGTCACCATATCATAAAGTGTCAATCCTTTTGCAGTGAAGAATGGGAGAGCTTGAGACACAGAAAGTTGGGGTCCGGGAATGTTGACTTCCAAGGGATTGGATATGAGTCCATCTCTTCTTCCTGTAGGGACAATGTATGCGGGTCCTCCAGCAAAAACAACTGCATCTCTAGTGGCAAGTGCTATGATATCTGCACATGAAACTGTTGAAGGGCATCTTTGTTCTAAGCTTTTCTTGGCATCATCAATTATGTCATATCACGAATTGTTCGATTTGGTATTGATAATTTCTCCGATGTCCTATTATTGGTTGGATCTATTAATATAGATGCGTCACAGCCCTGAAATTTAAAAGAAGAATGGTGCGAAATCAAGTATTGGAAAATTGATTACAAATTAATTTCATTCAACGTTTCATTATCAATCATCGATTCTAAAATCAATACTACTACTACTACCAGTACCAATTGTAAAGGAAACGGACTCTTATGTAGTGCTATTTGTTTTACATTTTGGGGAACACGAATAGAAGAATAACGCTTTTCAATACACTTTTGAAGGAAGTACATTTAATTTCCTAGCTAATAATGTAAAAGATGTGTAGTTTGGATCTTACCCTAACCAAACAATCATGAAAGTGCATGCGAAGCAAGCCCCCGGTAATGGATTTGTTTCGGCTGAAGTGCTCTCGCACGACGTCGTTTACAACAGCCTCTGCCGTTGGACAACTAAAGTTATAGAAGCCAACGCTTAGGTTAGCAAATGCAAACGGAAAAAAGAGACATATGAAGATTAAGATGCATATCTTCATTTTGTGTATCACACTGCTGCCTCGCTCTCTTTGCTTCCTCTCTTAGTATCAAAGCAAATGCAATTTATAAATAATTAATGACACTGCTATTTGGGTGAATACCAAGCTATATAAATATTGAATTTTTTTTTACTGCCTTTATCCTTTATATAATAAACATAATTATATGACTAAAAATCATTAATTAATACTAAGGGAAAAGTATTAGAAATGTATTAATGATAATTAATAATACCATAAATGTTGTGAGTATTCCGTTAATTATTCACAATAAATTAAGAATATATAGATATTTAACAATAATTAATATAATTAAAATTGGTACTATATAATTCTTATATTCAAATAATAAAGTAGTACCATTTACTTTTTGAATTTATTGTATATACATTCATAATATAAAATAGTTTTACATTGTCATTCAATAATGTTCTGCCACATTATTTAATAAGTTTAATAACACACTGGATGTCATGCTCATTTAAATTATGTGGCAGCAAATTATTGGATGACAATGTAAAACTTTTTACACTGTCCATGTATACCAATTAAACTCAAAAAGTTTTATACTATCGCACCACATCATTTATTAATTTTAATAATATACGGGGTTTCATATTAAATTAATAGTGTGATAATACACTATTAAATGTTAGTGTACAACTGTTTTATAGTTACAATACATATCCATTAAACCTTTTTAGTTAAAGAGAAAGACCATATAATTATTTTAACAATTATGTTGACTTTTTTATTCTTTTTAATTTCTTGAGAAAATAACATTGAATGCTTTGATAATAATAACTAGCATATAATACGTTTTCTTAGTTAAGAAATATTTAATGAAATTTTATTAAAGATGGTTAATTATATTTTTATATGATACTGTACTAGATAGAGATATAACCAAACAGTGGTCGATCTTAAAGGAAAATTATGGAAGTGGTAAATCCTAGATAAGATCTTACCTTGTGTTTGGGCAGAGAAATTTAAAATTACTAGAATTCATGTGTTAAAATAGTATAAGAAAGAATTTCAAATGACAAATAAAATGATTTTTTAAGACAAAATAGGAGAATTTCAAATAACAAATATTGAAAGAGAATTTCATCATTTCTCTTTTGTGTTCAAACTTTTTAGATTGTCATTGTCAATTCCTTTCATTTTAACAATTTACTCATCATTGTCTATTATAATTTTGAGAATTCTAAAATTTTCCATCCAAACACAAAGAATTGTCATTACCATTTTATTTCTTTTGTTTGATTTCCATATCTATATAATTCAAGTCACAAAAGTTTCCTCCAAATTAAGGGTATGTTTACTTATTTTTATTTGCAAAGGAACTTATATCTAAGATTAGGAGTGTAATCTGAGTATGATTGAGTCTAGGTTAGGGTATTTTGGTTTGCAATTAGTAGCATTGTAATTAATAATTTTAATATTTATTATTTTCATATATATATATATATATAAAATAAGTTTTACATTTAATAATTTATATATTAAATATTAACTAATAAGTAACTATTCAAGCATCTAATATGTGTTTTTCTAATAATTTTAACATTTATTATTTAGATTGTAATGTATAAGGAATTTATTTATTTAATTGTCAATATATTAATATTACAAAGGCTCCTTATATACATTTAATTTTTGTCCTTAAATAATAATTAATTAATATTATCATTAATGATTCTTAATTTTGAGCAAATTTTACTTAATTATAATATATATATATATAACATGTATAAAAGTATTATATAAAATATTTAATATATTTAATAACATAAGATGTCATTAATTTTATTTGATATTTTTAACTTAAGTGATAATTATGAATGCTGTCATTAATGCTTCTATTCATCAATTATTACTTATAGCTTTATTTATTAATTTTTCAAACATTTTTATTTTTATTTATAAGTGTTTCGTGCAGTTGAAAAATTAGTAGAAAGCTGAAAGCTTATTGAATTGAAAGTGTTTGATAAAAACTACTGAAATGACATAATGACAAAAGGACATTATTAATTAATGATGAGTGAGAGTTGTGGTTGAGGGATAAAAGTTGTAATAAATTTTTTCAGCTACTAGCTGAAATTTACTTCTCAAGAAAAATATCGTACTAGTACCAGTACGCTATTTTAAATAGCGTTTTTTTTAAAAGCTACTTCAAGTTGCTTCTCAAGAAAAGTTAGTGGCTACCTCAAAACGTTACCTTGCAAACACTGATAAAACTGATTTCTAGCTACTAATTTTTGTTTTTCATATAATTGAAATGTTTTACCAGACACATTTTATATCGACTAAGCTAGTTTTTCTATTTTATTATCAATATAATTACTTAAGTAGCTTCTCAAGAAAATCTAAGGTAACTAGTAGTTAGCTAAAAAAGTCACCTTACAAACACTAATGAATTAGTTTCATCTACTAATTTTAGCTTCATCTCATTTGATATCAACATATCAATAATAATTTACAATTCATGCAAAGATATGCATTTTCTTCTCAAGGTATAACTAGTAATTATCATTATCATCAAGCAATTTTTAATGTTTTATTTAATCTATAACTATATCTATATATATATATATATATATATTTGTAAAATTCATTTTGAACATTACTATTAATGTGGTCTTAATGAAATATAACATAATAGAATACTAAACATTCTCTTAAATTTAATTAGTATTATATAATTTGTATTAATTAAATATTAAATCTATTATATATAATATACTAAACAATTAAAAAAATATTTATTACAGCTATATTAAATTTTTAAAATGTGAATACTCTTAATTAATTATATTAATCAATTTAAGGTTAAATGAATCATTTACTAAATATCTTTTAAAATTCATTAGTATTATATATATTTGTATTATTCATATTAAAATTAAATTCTATTATATAGATATAACTAACATTACAAGAAATAGTTATTACACTATATTAAATTTTAAATGTGAAATACTCATAATTAACTTATATTATCAATTTGTAACTTAAATGCATCATTTGACGTAGTTGTTTAATGTAATTTTAAGAATTTAAGAACTTTAAAATGACAATGTAAAACTATTGTTACACAATTATTCAATAATGTGTTGTCACAAAAATTAAAGAGTTTGAAATTTTTTGTTGTACAAGGAAAACAATGAAGTTTGAACCTAGAACCTTATGTTAAACTACCAAAACCCTCAACCACTAGGCCGACTCTAGTAGGTAAAGAGTTTGAAATATAAATATAAAATAATTCTTATAATTTTTAAAATATACTTATAATGTCTTATAATTCTATTGAAAAAAAATAAATTTCAACTAATTTTATATATTTAACTTCTATAAGAATTATTTTAAATAATTTAAAAATATAGTGATTAAGTAAATTCTGAAAATATAGCTTAAATATTATCTGAAAGTATCATAGAAATCAAATAAATAATTTAAATTAAAAACAAATATACTAAACATTAAAAGAAATATTATTACACTATATTAAATTTTAAATGTGAAATACTCATACTTAATTATATTAATTCAATTTTAACTTAAATGCATCAATTTGACGTAGTTGTTTAATGTAATTTTAAGAATTTAAGAACTTTTTTAAATGACAAATGTAAAACTATTTTACACAATTATTCAATAATGTGTTGTCCACAAAATTTAAAGAGTTTGAAATTTTTTTGTTGTACAAGGAAAACAATGAAGTTTGAACCCTAGAACCTTATGTTAAACTACCAAAACCCTCAACCACTAGGCCGACTCTAGTAGGTAAAGAGTTTGAAATATAAAATATAAAATAATTCTTATAATTTTTTAAAATAATACTTTATAATGTCTTATAATTATATTGAAAAAAATAAATTCAACTAATTTTATATTATTAACTTCTATAAGAATTATTTTAAATAATTTAAAATATAGTGATAAGTAAATTTGAAAATATAGCTTAAATATTATCTGAAAGTATCATAGAAATCAAATAAATAATTTAAATTAAAAAAAATATACTAAACATTAAAAGAAATATTTATTACACTATATTAAATTTTAAATGTGAAATACTCATAATTAATTATATTAATCAATTTTAACTTAAATGCATCATTTGACCTGGTTGTTTAATGTAATTTTAAGAATTTAATAACTTTAAAATGACAATATAAAACTATTTTACACAATTATTCAATAATGTGTTGTCACAAAATTTAAAGAGTTTGAAATTTTTTTGTTTGTACAAGGAAAGCAATGATGTTTTGAACCTAGAACGCCTTATGTTAAACTACCCAAACCCTCAACCACTAGGCTAACCCTAGTGGGTAAAGAGTTTGAAATATAAATATAAAATAATTCTTATAATTTTTAAAATAATACTTATAATGTCTATAATTAGTATTGAAAAAAATAAATTCAACTAATTTTATATTATTTAACTTCTATAAGAATTATTTTAAATAATTTAAAATATAGTGATTAAGTAAATTTGAAAATATAGCTTAAATATTATCTGAAAGTATCATAGAAATCAATATATAATTTAAATTAATTTCAGTTTTTGAAATAATTTGGTTAGTTTTGTGTGTCTTAATTAATATTCAATTAATCTTTTTTTATATATCTAAATATTCATTTTTTGTAATTGGGTTTTAAATCCATTGACTATTGTTAGTTAATGTTTATTTAATTTAATTTTTAGAGTATTATAATTAGTATGTTTATATTATAATATCTCCTAATTAACTACATTATTAATTGATTTTGATTTTGAAATACATCAAAATACAAAGTTTCTTTCAATTTTGAATATATAAACAATAAATTTCATTATGGAATTACTCAATTCCAATATTTTTAAATGAAATTTTATAGTTATGATAACATAAGAATATATATATATATATATGTATGTATGTATATAAAATTGGTCAACATAACTATTAAATAATGTATGTATGTATATAAAATTGGTCAACATAATTATTAAATAATTTTCATAATTTTAATTGTTTTTATATAGTAATATTTTAAATTAATTATAACTTTTAATATAAAATTATGCATTAAATGTCTTATAATTATATTAGAAAATAAATTAAACTAATTTCATATTATTTAAGTTCTATAAGAATTATTTTAAATATAAATAATATAAAGTTTCAAAATTTAAAAAAAGTCCTAATTTTATGAAAAACATAAATAATTATTATATTAATTAGTGTTAATTATATATTATATTTTGGTGTAAGATTAAGAGTTCTTTGGTGCCAATTTTTAAAAACTATTCTTTAAATGTTATGTTATACTTAAAATATTAAAATATTAAATTAAATTACTAATACACTTTTATTGTAATACATTTGATATATCTTCATACGTACTTAAAATATTAAAATATTAACTTTTTATACCATTTCCACAAAAAAAAAATATTATTAGAAAATATAGATAAATTCATGGAATTCACTGTTATTTTAGTAATATATAGCGTTTTTCTAGACGTATTTGAAATAGCATTTAAGCTTATAGTATAGGTTATTATTTTCCTTTTATTTTTATCATAAAAAACTTAATAAAATCTCATTATATCTCTAGTTTTTTAAAAATTCTTCTAAACTCTTTTTAAATTAAAGCCACTTTTTGGAAAAATCTAAATAATATTATATTAATTATTGTTAATACATATTTATTTTATTATCCCATTTTATTATTATTTCAACCTCTTAATAATGGTTGTAGGCCACCGCAATCCCGACTGTATAACTACATAAAAGCTCATGGAATGCACATTATTTCAAGTATCAAACTAGGGGTGGGAATAGGTCGAGCGAGCTAGACTTTCCAAGGTCTGAGTCTGGCCTGCACCTTAAATCTATGGCCTAAGCCTGGCCTATTTATTGACATAGGCTTTATTTTATGGCCTGAGTCTGACCTATTTAAAGCCTGACATGACCTGAAAGCATGTTTAAAAAACCTGTTTTATAGTAAGACACTTTAATATATCATAAGCATATATATGAATAGACTTATAGGCTCAAGTTTTTAACATACTTAAATGTTTATACAAGCTAATAAGTATATAATTATAAGGAAAAGTAATAAAAATTATTTATAATAATAATAGCAATATAAAAAATATTAGTATTTTATTTATATTTACTTTAATAGACCGGTCTGATAGGCTCAAAAGGCTTTTTCGATGGCATGAAGTATTGCCTGTTTTGCTATATAGGCTTTTGAAAAAACTTTGGCTTGCTCTATTTAATAAATTGGTCTGGTCTGGCCTGGACCTGATATAGGCCGGGTAGTAAGCCCCTGACGACGGTCTTGCCTGTTCCCACCCCTAATCAAACATTTGCTTCAATAATGACATATTAATTATTTGAATATGTTACAAGGTCTTGTATACAGAATTGTTTCAAATTCATAACGCTAACTATAAGAATAATGATTATTATATAATAATATTGTTTTATATTTTTTGGTTTAACCATAGGTATCTTTTAACGGAGACAATCATCTTCGAGTCGGGAACATTGGTAGGGTTACTCCACATTGGTAGAAATTTTTTCCATCCACAAGACTCGAACCCGAAACCTTACCTAAGGGAAATCAAAGATATTCCACTTGAATGAAACTCCATTACTTTGTACAGATTAAACGATGGAGAAAATTGTAAAAAGAACCAAAAAAAATGAAAGTAATAAAAAGAGACTAAAATATATTTTGGTCCCCAAAATATCACGATTTTCCCATTTGCTTCCCCAATTTTTTCCCAAGTGATCCCAAAAATTATAAAGTATTCCTATTTAGTCCCTCCGTTAGTGCACCGTTTATTATCTTTGTTAAATGTTTGTTTATCAGCTTATATGGACAAATAAGCATACATGACATGCATATGTGTCTTCTTATGTGTCTTACATGAAAAAATAAGCCTATAGGTGATTAATCAACGCCTTTTCGTGAGTCACATTTATGAACTCTATAATTGTTTTTTCATGAAAGTGGTGATATAAATCATGTAGGCATAAGATGACACATATGCATGTCATGTACGCTTATTTTGTCCATCTAAGCTGCCACGCAAGCATTTAATAGAGATAATAAACGGTGCATTGACAAAAGGACCAAATGGAAATTAATTATAATTTTTGGGGACCACTTGGGGAAAATATTTGAAAAACCAAATGAGAAAATCGGTATATTTTGAGGGACCAAAAACATATTTTAGCATAAGTCCAAAAAACTCATATGCAGGGGATTTTAATATAACTAGCTTGCACAACTTTTGCAGGAAAATGTGTTGCTATGGTGGTGAGTGTAGAGAAACATGTATGAAATACATGCCAAAGAGGTATTGAGTTCAAAGCTATCAAATTTAGACTCCAATTAATCCCAACCTTAGAGAATGAAATGATAGAAAATTTGGGATGTTATTTTCAAGTGAGAGTGAGGGATTTCAGGAAGAAAATGGTTCCAACGCCAACACATTGAGGATGCAAAACTGCATTTATGGGTAGACGTCATGGTGTTGGATACCATATAGTCATGCACATCCTTCGTGCTCCACGTTTAAATTTTCACCATTTTTTTACCACCGAATTGTCTTATACTATCATAATCTTTCATCTACATCGCCACAAATCCTATTTTAATATTTTCTGTCGTTTATGAACACAGCTCGATCGGAACATTTGGTTTCTTAATTTTACCAGTCACCAAGAGGAACTAACTAGAAAAATGCCGTGAAACCAGTAGAAGATATCCAAGAACAATTAATAGCATGTTTGACGATAGAAAGTCCTAGCTAGCTAGCTAGTCAGTGAAACATATAATTAAATGAGGAGGAATTGAAACAAAGCAAATAAAAATATTAATGCCTCTTCTAAATTATCCATATATTATGTAAGAGTGTGATGTGAGAGTTAAGAAGAGCTCATGTTGACCCTAGAACGATATATACACATAGTCAAATATTTTACTTAAATCTAATTCTAATAATTATCTATTATAGTTGTATGCTGAAGGTTAATTCTTCTTAAAATAAAAAAACATACGTGCATACGAAAATTTCATTCAAATATATATATCATTATTGATTTTGTTGCCATATTGTTTTCTAGGAAGCAATAGACATTAATTAATTCTACTTAGGGAAATTGAAAGCCCTGCAATTCTTTCTAATCTCACCCTGATTTCCAACCAAAACACCAATGCTTCCCATTTTTATCATAGCATTTGCAAAGCTCTCTGGGAAGCTATCATTATCTTCTGCAAATTTCAAAACCATGTCTTTGAAGATGAATCCAAAGCCAGTAACTGATCAATTTGAAGTATCCCTCTCCTCTGAAGTGCTTGGTATAAAATTGATTATCAAACAGAGAAGGTGTAACCAAGTCCAAAGACACAGCAGGGTCATTACTTGCTGGCCTACTAATTGACCCACATTTCCTCACCAACATAGCATCCAAATTAGGATCCATTGTAGGATCAGGGTGCCCTTTAAAGCTAGAAAGCCTATCTCTAAAGAAACTACAGTGAGCAATACCAATAGTGTGTGCCCCTAAAAGGGTCACCATGTCATTTAGTGTCAACCCTTTTGCAGTGAAAAATTGAGAGAGCATTTGAGACAGAGATAAATGGTCCTGGAAGGTTCACTTGAGAGGGATCAGATACTAGTCCATCTCTTCTTCCTGTTGGAACATTGTACCTTGGTCCTCTTGTTAATGCCACTGCATCTCTGGTTTGCAGTGTTATGATAGCTGCACAAGAAACAGTTAAAGGACAAGCTTGTTCTAAGATTTCCTTAGCCTCATCAATGAGGTCAAATCCACGAACTGTTCGGTTTGGTCCTGCATCTTTCTCTGATGTCCTTGGTGCTGGTGGAATCTATAAGTATGGAAGCATCACAACCATGAAATAAAAAATGTTAAAATGCATGACCAATTTGTTGTAAAGTTTTGAAACTTTGTAATGAGTGGTTTGTTAGTTTGTGTCTTACTCTGACAAGCATCATGAAATGCATGCGAAGCAAGGCTGCAGGAATGGAAGCATCTTGTTGAAACGCCTCTGCACAACATCATGAATGATGGACTTCTGCTTGGGACAGGTAGAGTCATAGAAGCCAATGCTTAGGTCACCCAATGTGAAGGGAAGAACAGAGAGAAGATTAGGATGGTGATCTTCATTTTGTGGGTTGTACAAGTGAATGACATCAATGGTTTGGTTTCCTATCTTGACTGTCTTGTAAAGCTATATATGTCTTATTAATGGCATTTTTAATCTGGTGGAGCATTTGTCATTAATTGAAGAGTTTAGTTTGTTTTAGGGGCCATCAAAAGATTTGTTTGGATGCTTGAAGGGTAATAGTTGCGTAGACTTCTTCTTTTTTCATATACCAACAATATTGAATGCTTGCTAATGACAACAACTAGCTAGCTAGCTACATTATGTTCTTGACTTATCAATTTCACACCTTAATTTTACAATTTTCATTCAAGTATTTAAGGTTTTTTTTACAGATTTTCTTTTACAGGAACGGATTTGTGCTATATATAAATATTTTTTCTTTAAAAGGGTTGCCAAGATGATAGAATAAAATAGATTTAATTGTTTTATGTTGCTTATTGTTTGATTCAAAAGAGACATAATTGTCATTTTGATTTGCAAGTGTTTAATTTCTATTCTGAACGAGGGATCATTTTTTTTTCTTAAAAAAATTACAAATTTTCCCCGCTATTTAAAAACGTGTTTAATGTAAATTCAACCAGAACCTTTTTCATAAACTCAAGCTACGTTGCAAAATGAGTAACAATCATTTGATTGAGAGAGGAATGTTTACCTTTTCCATAATATATGTTATGTTGTGAATAATTTTTCACATCAAATTTAATTCTTTGTTTTTTATTTACTAGAATCAAGTCTTCTATCTTTTTCATGTAAAATTCCTAAACTATCTCTTTTTTTTAAGCAAGGAGAATTATATTAATAAAAAGTATAAAGATAATCCAACCCTTACCAAACACAAAAAAAAAAAAAAAAATACAAAGTAAAAGAATAAGGACCAAAGGGCTAATATCCCAAAACCAAAATCCAAATCCACGCCAAATATATACACCAATACAAGTTAGACAATTAGCAATTATAAGCACAAACAAGAAAACAAATAGGACGCCGAATTTGGGAGGCAATGCTCTAATCCAAGTCAAAGCGTTTCCGAACCTACGTATTTAGAATGGGAGACCGCGCTCCTGACCGGAAAAGAAAGACAAGTGTTTCCACACCCACGTATTTTAGACTCTAAACTATCTCTTTTTTATTCGAAATCTCCCCCAAATTAATTAATTAAACTATTTTAAATCTTCTTTCATCAAGAATACCACAATCAAAAGTGTGTTTGATAAAACTAGCTGAAAAGCTAGTTGAAAGCTGAAAAGCTCGCTAAAAGCTTAAAGTTTAACTGAAAAGCTATTGAATGTGTTTGGTAAAAACTAGTTGAAAAATGGTAAATGACATTTAAGGACAACATTAATTATTAAATAATGATAAGTGGGGGTGGTTGAGGGCTAAACTTGTAATTACTTTCAGCTAATAGCTGAAAATTGAAGCTTTTTTAAAAAAGCTACCCCAAGTAGCTTTTTAAAAAAAACTTGTAGCTACCCAAAAAAGTTACCTTCCCAAACACCGCTGAAATTGTTTCAGCTACTATTTTCAACATTCAGCTAGCTGAAATGACAAGCCAAACACACTTTTTAATAATAGAAAAATATCAAAAATTTACCTACTTTTTTTCGGTGTACAAGGAAAGCAATAAGGTTTAAACCTAGAACCTCAATGTACCCAAACCCCCAACCACTAGGCCGACCCTAGTGGGTAAAAAGTTTTACCTACTTTGAAATTTTAATATCACTTCTACCTAATTCTACAATTTTTAATGTTCTAAATCTTTCAAATCATTTTCTATCTCAAAATTTCCTTAAATCCTCAATTATTTGTGTCAATTGAAAAGAACTTGTAGGTTTAGAGTGGAGAAAATTGGTAAATGTAACAGTTAAAAAAAATGAAGAAACCACATTTAAGAAAACAAATTCTAAGAAACTAAAACTATACATTAGTCATAATAGAACAATAAAAAAATATAAATAAATAAATAAAAGAATATAGAAAGACAATATATATGAACGATAAAAATTAAATAAATTATATTTTACTTATTTTAAAAAAATAAATTAATAAAACTAGAAATTTGAATTATTATTACTCCATAAAATATTCTTCTTATTGAATTAGATAAAAGTGAGTTAAGAACCAAATATGATTGCTTTAATTAATTTTTTTTTCTCTATTTTTAAATCACTCCCCACATATTCATTAAACTGTGTTTGGATTGTGTTGAAGTAGTGGAGCAAACTAGGAAAGGAGCGAAGTAGTGTGGAAATAAGTAGAAAAGAAATAAGAAAAGGCACGTGGGAATCGTGTTAAGATTTATACTTTTAGCATAGAAATAACATAAAAATTGTGATTTGTTTATAGTAATCAATTATTTTATGGTTGGTAATCGTTCTTTTTACTACCACATAGTAGTTGATTTTTTCAATACTGCAATTGTATGCTTACAAAATATTTGGGTCTTACAATATTTGAAGGACACTAATTGATTTTTATGTCTCACTTGGAGGTGACATTTAGATTTCATTAAAAACTATATTTTTAAGCTTTTGGATATGAAGCTTGCGAGAAAAAAAACATATTTTCTTATATCTTTTTTGCACAACAAAACAATTAAGGGTGCCCCAAACCATAAAAGAGATTGTCTAATTGATTACAATTTTTAAAAAATTATTTTTTATTTTTATAAATGGATAGCTTAAAATCCTTTTGATAGATAGTTTTTAAAAACAGTTTTGAAAAGTATAACTAGTGTTTAGTTTTTAAAAACTAAAATTCTGAAACTATTTATTTTTTTTTTTACTGGGAAATTCTGAACTACTTTAAGTGTTTTGAAAAACTATTTTTTTAGTTTTTTTTTTCGATTTTGTGTTTGAAATGTTATAAATAAATCATTTTATTTTTTAAAAAATAGTTTTTAAAAACTATTTTATAAAACAATTTCAAAAACTAGAAAATAAAATTGATTGTTAAAAACTGGATTTTAATTTTTAAAAATAAAAAACTAAAAACTCGAAACTACACACCTCAAACGAGCCAAACCTTCCATATTTTTTCTTCTATATTTCAAATCTATTTTCTTTTATCAAATAACCTATAAATCATTTCCATTTCTTCTCTATTTATCTCTTTCTCATTAATTTGTCTTATCTCACCAAATAGAGTGTAAGAGAAAAGCATAAACTACCTCAATTATAAGTTTTATTTTAAACCCAGCAATCAACAGTTGGAATTGGGTGAATGAGTTAATTAATATAGTTATAAGTTGTATAAGTTCATTAGTCATTTTATAGTTCATTAGTCATTTTTTGGGGTCATTTTATAGGCATTCATATGTAGATGTTTGAATTTAGCAAATAAAATATGCAGATTTATGAGGCCAAAGTTTACCGGCAGACTAACCCATGTGTTGCTATGAATTTATTGAGCGAATTGCATTTTACACCATTTTTTTTTATTAAAATTAAAACACCACCTCATATTTTTTTTGGTTTTATATGTCTTAAGTGGCCTTCCTTTTTTTTCTCCCTCACACCATCCATTTTCTATCTCACTCCCCACAACCTTTCCCCTTCCCCACATCACAACACCTCCTCTCCTCACTTTTTCCTTAATCCTTCCCCTGCCACCCATTCTTCAACTCCCTCCCTATGATTTCCTCCTCTCATTGATTTCAGTTTCTGGCTTTAAAGCGCCTTTATTTTTATTTTATTTTTCTTTAGCGCATTGTCCCACCTTTTTTAATTTTTAGTTTATTCCAAAATCTTAATTACAGAATACATTTTTAAATGTATTGTATTCTGGAATTAATATATCTTAGCATCCATAGTGCTGCTAGCTTAGAAAATGTTAATTAAAGATGAACTAAATGCTTGCTCTTAGTGTGTTAGGATTAGGCTCTACATTGTGGGTTGAAAGAAAGCTATGAATTGGATTTATAAGATGTTCCACCTAAACTTCACTTGCATTCAATTTTCACTTAACACATTCTTAAAAAAATTGAAGAATTCTAACGGTATGAAAAGTTCCTATCTATCTTTTTTAAAAAAAAAAAAAAAAAAATCCCTCGTTTGTAATAGATACTACTTGCAAATCAAAGAACAATTATGTTTCTTTTGAGCCAAACAATTAACAACAGGAAACAATTAAGTCTATTTTATCTATATTTTTCGCAACTTTTATATGTTATTTTCATGCAAAATAACAAAAGTTCGATGAAAAAAGAAGTGCGCCATGAGTTTTGATACTTAATTTTAACAAAAAAAGTCGTATAATTTCTGCACTATCTCTCTGTCATGAAAGTATAAATCTTAACACACAGATCCCACATGCCTTTTTAATTTCCTTCCTACTTTTTTATTGTATTAAGAGAAGCACGTCCTCCTTATTTTCATACTACTTTCCTCTATCATTCCTATTTTCCCACTACTTCAACACAGGTTAATGAATACGTGGAGAGTGATGAAATATAATGAAAAAATGTTTTGATTGTGGTGTCCTTAATGAAAGAAAATTTAAAATAGTTTAATCAATTTAATTTGGAGTTATTTTGAATAAAAAAGATATAGTAATTAGAACTTTACATGAAAAGACAAAAAGGACTTTATTCAAGTAAATTAAATATACATAATTAAATTTGAGTACGTGAAAAATTATTGAAAACATAACATATATTAGCCAAAATAAATGAGTAAAAGTGTAAATAATGTTTTTATGTACAGGAGAGACTAAGCTCCAAAACAATTATAAGCAAACTCTATTATAAAAGAGAACATAAAAAAAATCCTAAAATAATAAAGGTAAACGGCTAAGATTTTACAAAAATTTCTTGGTTTCAATTTTTACTAAACACATTTTTAAAAATGTTGAAGAATTCTAATGGTAGGAAAAGCCCCTATGTGTTTTTCTTTTTAAATCCCTTGTTCGGATTAGATAATACTTGCAAACCAAAATGACAATTATGTCTCTTTCGAGCCAAACAATTAGCAACACGAAACAATTAAGTCTATTTTATTCTATATTCTTTGTAATCTTTTAGATGTCATTTTCATGTTAAAATAACAAAAGTTTGATGAAAAAAAAAAGTTCACCATGAGTTTTGATACTTACACAAAATTTTAACAGGAAAAATAGTCACTACAAGAAATTCGTTATTTAACGACGGTCTTGTAGCGATGGTCACGACACCGTCGTTATTAGCGTCGGCCAGGCCGACGCAACGGCCGACATTAAAGACTTCACCGTTAAAAAAAATATTTTTTATTTTTTTTTATGTAGCGTAATGTTAGCGACGACTGTAGCCGACACTAAAGGTATAATAATTTTTTAAAATTTTTTATTTAGCGACGGCCTAGCCGCCGTCACTAAAGGCCATCGCTAAAGGAAATTTTTTTAGCGTCGGCATTCGTAAAGTTAGTTTCGGTCTGGTCGTCACTAATTTTTTGTTATTTTTTCACTATATATTCCAAGAAACAAACTCGGCGTAACGATAATGCTTCTTCTTTGTATCGTGCAGGTTGTGGGTTCGATTCTCACCATTGATAAATCTGGGAAGGAAATATACGGCCATGGTCGTCGCTAGCCAGCCATGGCCGTCGCTATGTAGTGACGACAATGGAATTAGCGACAGCCCGGTGTCGACCATAAAATATCGCCGCTACTGCATTAACGACGAGACTTTTAGGCGATGGTTGGTTGGTTGTCGTTAATAATGAAATAGCGACGATTTCCTGTTCTCCCTCTATAGCGATGACTTTGGCTTCGCTAATTCATTTTGCCTTCTTTCAACTCTTGTATACCTTATTGCCCTACTTGAACAGAAGTCTAATGTTCTGACATCTGTGTTATGCTATGTCTTTGTCTTTATGATTTCCGTCCTATTATTTTGCATTCGATTATTTTTTTATACAAAAATCCAACAACAATTTTAGAGTCGCTTTGTTATAGTTAATATGTGTTTTTGGTTCCAATAAATATTTTAACAAATTTTAATTTATAATTAAAAACCTCTTCATCACATTCCATTCACTTAAATTTCTCAAATTTTCCATTTTCTATTCAAATTCACATAAAATTGAATTTATTAATTTGTTTTTAAACTTTCTCAAGCTCAAAACTTATAAACCAAAATGTTAAATTTCACTCAAAATAAAGAAGAAACCTAAAATTTTCCCATTTTCAAACCCTAACTTCACATCCAATAAACTTCTTTCATTTAAATTTAAAAAATTACAATAATTATAAAATTTTTAATTTAAAAAATTATTTCACTTTCACAGTAGCAAATAGTTGCTTGGTTGAATAAAAGTGATATAAGAGATAAAATAATATTTTTTCACTTTCACACAATCTTTTAGAAAATCATTTTTATATTAAAAATCAATTGTCAACTATATAAATCCATTTTTATGTATCATACTGGATTCTCAATTAAAAAATATGATAAAAATGTAATAAAAAAATCAATTTTCTAAAAAATAAAAATAGAGTGTCAAAGGTAAACTTTTATTTCTCTTCATCATTTCTCAACAGTTTTGAAGAGAAATACAAAATTAATGGGACCAACATATTATTCTCATCTCTCCCTATTTTCTTGTTCCAACAAACAAAGAATTGAAAGAATTATTCCTATTTCATCGTTATTTCTTTTTTCCTATTATATATCTTCAGCATATTCACGTATATCAAACCCAATGTTAAAGAGACAAAAAGGAAAATCATTGGTAGCATTGTTAATTTCATATTTATGTATATTAGGCCTGGCAATTTAAATCCAACTATCCACTAAACCATCCAATCCATCCAGAAAAAAATCCCAATCCATCCAACTAAAAAAAAAGTGTAATGGATTGGATTTTATCCATCCATCAAATTTCATGGATGGATTGGTCATCCATTTCATTAATTAAAAATCCAATGGATCCAAATAAAAAAACCTAATGAACAATTGGACATTCAAAACAAAAAACAAAAAAAAAATTTAATGGATCTGATAGAAATACTTTCATTAACATTAAACACACACTTCTATCATCATAGAACCAGTAGAATCCTAATTCCCAAATCACACGAACCCTAATCCCAAATTACTCCACGAAACTGCTACTCTCCACGATTCCAGAACTTTGTCGTCTGTTCGTTTTCCGTCCATCATTGTCGAAGCGACGCATGCAACCCTTCGCTGTTCATATCCCTCCTCTTTCAACACCAACGTGACCAAGTCCCTTCTCCGTCATCGAGGTACCAACTGCACATTCTGTTAGGCATTGCTTTGATACGGGTAATTGGGTATATACATATGGTAGCTTTGAATATGAATTGAATGTTAAGATGTCTCTAAACTCTCTCCCATCTTTGATATGACGCTTTGAACTTGAAAAGATCAAGTTCACTGAACTGCGACCCAAATTTTGAAGTTTGCTTCAAGTTGGATCTTGTCTCAGTTAGTCAGTTCTCCCTTCTCAGTACAGGTATGTGTCAGCCCTTTATGTCCTTGCATCTAGTTTTTATATCTGCATTTAGATTATATATGTTAGAATCTGCCTATGAAAACAGTTAGCTGTTATTGCTTATTTGCCATTAATATATGGCTTTTCTCTGTATTTAACTGGTATGGTTTTAAATAATTTTGTTTAGTTTATCATAATTGTAATGCAGATTGACATTTGCATATTGCTTAATGCATATCAGTTATTAGTTTATCCTAAATTATATAATGTATATACTCTACCCCCTTTGTGTATGGTCCCTAATGAAGGAATGGTTAGTACCTAGTATGACAGTAAGTAGCTAGGCATTTTTGTTAAGTACCCATTATTATGATAAAATGAATATACATGGATTCCAGAATCTGTAATATGCTATAGATGTTGCTAGCTGCAACTTCATTTTGTAATTTGTTGTGCCTTCAAATATAATACGTCATGTGAACAAATGTGCTTTGGAAGGGGAGGTTCTTCATATCCGCCTCTTGATCAAGAAAAATTCTGGGAAAAGATATCAGAGGTAATCATTAAGAATATGTGAATTCTATTAATCAGTTTTGAGCATTCAAACCTGACTCAAAGACTTAATATCCTTTAGTTTTAATGATTAACAAATAAGATTATATAAGACCATAAGAATTAACAAATAAGATTATATAAGAACATAATATTAAACAAATAAGATTATATAAACAGGTTCTACTGAGAAAGGTATTGGTTTGTTTGATTGTGTTTCAGGTTGAAATATTCATTAGAAGAAGAAGAAGATTTCATGAACAAAATCAGAATCAGAAAGAACAAATGCAGGATTTAATATAAAGGTTGTCTGAAGCGTAGAAGCTGTCTGAAGTGTTGAAGCTGTCTGAAGAATGCAACGCGTCTAAAGTCTTGAAGCTGTCTAAAGAACGCAACCTGTCTGAAGTGTTGAAGCTGTCTGAAGAACGCAACTCGTCTGAAGACGTGAAGACCATCTGAAGACGTGAAGACTATCTGAAGAAGCCTACAAACAGAATCAAGAATTTATCTCTTGAAGACGTTGCTAAAGTGTAAAAGCACACTCTACCAAATGGAGTACACTTATTTCAGTATAAAAGCTAAACATGCTTTTATGCCTCGATCAAAGTCTTGCACAAATAAGGAAACTCTACAAAGACTTTCTGCAGACGCCTGGTGCACCTGCAACAAAAGGCATTTTTGTGTGCGCAGACCTACTGCACCTGCACCTGCACCTGCTGGCTGCCCAGGAACTGATCAGAAGACTGAGTAAAAGCAACCAAGAAAGATGTTTGAATAAAACATATTAAATTCAACATCTTTATTCATCTATATCTCAGAAGAAGAAAATGCAAAGAAGAATAGAGCAGCAATCGTCTGAAGAAAAGAAGAAATATATTATTTGAAGAAAAGAGCTTATTGAAAGCATCTTAAGCTGGAGAATTAACATAAGCTTGAAACAATTATATAGATGAGCACATGTTGAAGCTGATAAAATTATAATGGGATAAAAACAAGCATTTGAGAATATGCAAAGAAATTAATTGTCTAAACATATAAACTCTCTAAATGCATGGAACAGATTTCAACATTGAAGAAATCAATACAGAAGCTAAGACTATATGATTCAACAACTATAATATCATATGTCTTTATTTCAAAGAAGAAACTGCAAACAACAGCTATTCGACAAGACAACCTCATTCAAAGAAGAAAGAAGAAATGGTGTCAGGAAGCAAACAGAAAAGGAGTATATACAAAATAAGCAAAAAGGACAAATCCAACGGATATCTCCTCATATACACTCCTAAGAAAAGCAGAAGAAATCAGAAGACAGCTGAAGAAAAGCAAAACGAAATCAAGAGAGAGAACATGCAAAATAATATCAAAGAAAATCTCTCTAAGAGCCCATCTACAGAAGTGTCAGAACAGGACTGTCTGAACACTTATTTGCTTAAGAAGAAGCAAACCGTTTGAGACATTACTACACAATGGCTATATGAGCCACATCATCAACATCTCAACGGTATTATGAATCATCTTCAAACGGCTATATTCCAACAGAACATATAAATAGCCTCAAGATTGAATTTAAAGATGTTGAGAGAGTTGATTAAGAATCAACCATGCTGCCGATCTATTGATCAGTTAAGTCAAAGTTGTAGTTGTTCAGTTGAACAACCAACCAGGCTGTGCTTAATCTCAAATGAACCAAGAATGGTTTGAAGCCGCAAGTATGCCTTGGTTTTTCAATGATACGGGTGAGAATGTAGCCCATGGAAACCATGGTGGGAGAACAAGGCTGGAGCTTAAAGTCAGTATCTACTTAGCCAATTCTCAGAGGATGTTATTCCTCATATCAGAGACAGGGATTGTACTTAAACTTATATACTTGTATCACTGTCTTACCCTTGTACTTAGAATTCATTCATTGTATCCTGAGTAGTACTCAGTTAACCTCTAGTACAGGAAAAGATTAAGTTTATGTTTCGTGGAAACTTAAACTTAGTTTAATTTGTAAACACTTTAAGTGTCTGAGAGCCTGGAGAGGCTTGGTGGAAGAAAGAATACTCGTTGTAGAGCCTGAAGAGGCTTGATAGAAAAGAATACTTGTGGTAACCCTGAAGAGGCTTGATAGAAAAGAATACTTGTGGTAGAGCCTGAAGAGGGCTTGATAGAAAAGAATACTTGTAGTAGAGCCTGAAGAGGCTTGATAGAAAAGAATACTTGTTGAGCCTGAAGAGACTTGTCTGTAAAAGAATACTGCATATGTTGCCTGGAGAGGCAGTTGAAAACAAAAGAATACTTGTTGAGCCTGGAGAGGCTTGTCTGTAAAAGAATACTGCATGTGTTGCCTGGAGAGGCAGTTGAAAACAAAAGAATATTGTTGAGCCTGAAGAGGCTTGTCTGTAAAAGAATATTACATGAGTTGCCTGGAGAGGCAGTTGAAACAAAGTAATACTTGTGTTGGCCTGAAGAGGCTGTGAATAATACTTGTATCTGTGGATTCAGATAGTGGAAAATCCAGTGGTGGTTTGCCTCTGGGACTGGATGTAGCTCACGGGTTTGTGGGTGAACCAGGATAATTATGTGCCTAAGTTCTCTTTCCCTTAATCTCTTTATTTCCAGTTTTCATATTTATGTTGGGGATTGAAAGTATTTTTCATAATAAACTTAACACAACTATTTCAATAAAATGATTTTTCATATGAACAAAACATGAGATGTCTCTCACATCATTTGAAGCATTACAAAGAATGTTCCTTGAAGAACTTCTGAAATAATTCTCTAAAGTGAGTCTGGAAAGAGATCAGTTCAGAAATCGGATACAGACTTCAGACAACCTCTAGTCGTCTGAAGTATTTCAGAAATCGTTCTGAAAATACTCTTTGTAATAATCTTCAGAAGATACTTTGAGAAGCCTCTGTTTAAAACAATCTTAAGCTTTAGAAGAAACTTTGTTTTTTCTTATCTTTCGCACGTTTTAACTATCTCTGATCTTAAGACTTGTTTTGAACGTTGCCCATCTTCATGATTTAAATTAAAGATTTCCAAAAACAATCAAAAGGCTTAAAACATTATTCAACCCCCCCTTTCTAGTATTTCCTGTGGTTCTAACAGAATAGTTATCCATTTTCTTTTGTAGAACATAATGGAATATCAGACTTGCATTGTTTCTTAAATCCACATGCAAAATCAATATCTAGAAACACTGTTAAGTCTAATGTCTTAAAGTTGTATAAAGAGAAAAAGAAAACCCCAAATCCTATTTAAGGTCTATTCCTGGAAAAATATGTCTAACTTCTGATCTTTGGTCATCCATCACCACACCAATCAATATATGGTGCTAACTGCGCACTATATTACTAAGAAATGAGAGTTACAAAAGAAAGTGTTGGCTTTCTTTCATTTCCACCACCTCAACACTGGGGCTAATTTAGCTGAGAAATTATTGAGTTTGTTAAAGGAGTGAGATATTGATAAAAAAATTTCACCATCACTTTAGACAACGTGTCTTACAATGACACAATGGTGAACATATTGAAAAGACACCCCTCATTTGGATCAGGATTAATTGCAAATGGAGAATATTTTCACATTAGATGTGGGGCACATGACTTAAATTTGATTGTTCAAGAAGGGCTGAAGGTGATAGATGTTCATTAGTTAAAATCAAAGAGAGTGTGAAGTATATTAGGGGTTCAGATGCACGAAATTTGAAGTTCGCATCATGTTTAGAGCAAATCTCTAATTTGTCAACTAAACAAGTTTTGTCAAGATATGCCCACACGATGGAATTCCACGTATCTCATGCTTGAGAGTGCAATAGGTTTTCGAGAAGCCTTTTCCCTCCTTAAAGATGTTGACCATCATTTTGATAGTTGTTTTATCTGAAGAGGAGTGGTTGAGGTAGAAAAAATAGCAGAGTTCTTGCAATAAGTGGTGGGACATCAAATATGATACGTCATGTGAACAAATGTGCTTCGGAAGGAGAGGTTTCTTCATATCGCCCTCTTGATCAAGAAAAATTCCGGGAAAAGATATTAGAGGTAATCATTAAGAATAGGTATCCATTTTCTTTTGTAGAACATATGGAATATCAGACTTGCATTGTTTCTTAAATCCACATGCAAAATCAATATCTAGAAACACTGCTAAGTCTGATGTCTTAAAGTTGTATAAAAGAGAAAAAGAAAACCTCAAATCCTATTTAAGGTCTATTCCTGGAAAAATATGTCTAACTTCTGATCTTTGGTCATCCATCACCACCAATCAATATATGGTGCTAACTGCGCACTATATTACTAAGAAATGGGAGTTACAAAAGAAAGTGTTGGCTTTATTTCATTTTCCACCACCTCACACGGGGGCTAATTTAGCTGAGAAATTATTGAGTTTGTTAAAGAAGTGTGGTATTGATAGAAAAATTTCACCATCACTTTAGACAACGTGTCTTACAATGACACAATGGTGAACATATTGAAAAGACACCCCTCATTTGGATCAGGATTAATTGCAAATGGAGAATATTTTCACATTAGATGTGGGGGCACATGTCTTAAATTTGATTGTTCAAGAAGGGTTGAAGGTGATAGATGGTTCATTAGTTAAAATCAGAGAGAGTGTGAAGTATATTAGGGGTTCAGATGCATGAAAATTGAAGTTCGCATCATGTTTAAAGCAAATCTCTAATTTGTCAACTAAACAAGTTCGTCAAGATGTGCCCACACGATGGAATTCCACGTATCTCATGCTTGAGAGTGCAATAGGTTTTCGAGAAGCCTTTTCCCTCCTTAAAGATGTTGACCATCATTTTGATAGTTGTTTATCTGAAGAGGAGTGGGTTGAGGTAGAAAAAATAGCAGAGTTCTTGAAACCGTTTATGATATCACCACCATTTTCTCAGGCAGCACTATCCAACTGCCAACCTCAATTTTTATGGTGTATGGGAAGATTCAATCTAAGATTAAGGAAACTGCCTGTTTTTTTCATGATGAGTTTGAGCATGAAGACCAAATTTGTTGCATGGCTAGAAGAATGAAGGAGGAAATTTGAAAAATATTGGGACTCCTATAGTGTTATTCTGTCATTTGTAATCATCGTAGATCCTAGATATAAATTGCAATTTGTTGAATATTGTTTATGTGAAATTGTATGGGGATAATGAATGGTGTAGATTGGCAATGGAGATTCATGATAAGCCTAAAAGTTTTTATGAAGAATACCTCAAATCCTCTTTATCTGATGTGAATCCTTCAAGCTCACAGAGATCTGTTAGGGGTAGTCCAATTATTTTCTCTTCAACTGATTTAAAGGATTTTGGAAGGTATAAAAGTAAATTGTGTGGATCATCAAAGAAGGATTCTGATTTGGAATCTTATTTACGTGAGGAAAGACTTGATCATGAACAACATGTTGAATTAGATGTTTTGGAGTTTTGGAAATTAGTGAAGGTAATTTCCTGAACTTTCTTTAATGGCACGAGATGTGTTGAGTATACCAATCACAACAGTTGCATCAGAGTCAACATTTAGGCATTGGGGGACATATACTTGACAAATATCGGAGTTCTCTTTTGCCCGAAAATGTTGAAGCACTGTTATGTACAAATGATTGGCTTTGCGGAACTCCAAGTTAGTATCTATCAACTTACTATTTTTACTTTCTTGATTTATGTTCTTTAATTATTGTTTATCTAATTATTTGTGAATCTGGGTTATCTCTTATAGCTTTATTGGATCTTGATGATGAAGAACTTGTTGAAGACCTTGCTGCTTTATCTACATCGAGAAACTAATGATGGTAAGTTTTTCCAGATTTATTTAGTTGTATGCCTTGATGGTTTCTCCGTTTTAATTCTCAAGGATTTTTTCCTCAGATTTTTCCTCTGGTGATTCCTTTTGTTCCAACTTCTTGCAGTGTCTTTATGCTAAGAAATTATAAGGCGATTCAAGTTGTTGGTTTTGAAGTTGAAGATAGAGTGACAATTGGAATTGACAATGAAGAGGAATTTTAATGGGGGGTAGAATTGTATTGGAACTTGATATCAGAAACCTTGTTAGTTATTATTACTATTTGGATATGATTCATTGCGGGTGAGGGGTGACATTGTATTGAAACTTGATATCAGAAAACCTTTTTGTTAGTTATTTCTATTTTCATATGGATATGCTTTTATGTTGAACATTAATGTAGTGGAAATAGACGTGCAACTTTCTTCATTCTTTTGATATCAGAAACCTTTACTATTTGCTTGTCTATTTTATGCATTTGTTTTACCGGGTTTCATTCTTTTGCGTATGCAGTCTTTTTCTTTAATACATTAGTATTCAAATAATTTAGTATTTAATTAATTAACATTTGATCATATGGATGCGTCGTCGTTTGCATACAATGATTGCTCTGTGGAAAGCCACTAAAAGCTTGCTAATTCAAATGCAATCAAATGTTATTGTGCTGTTATAATTAATTCATATCTCCCATCTTTTCTGTACTTCATTTTGGTAAAATGAGATACGTTCCTGTCGTTCATAGCACATGCACATGTACGTTCTGAGACTTATTTGCAAGAATTTTGAACCAGCCCCCGAGTTTAATTAAAAAGTAGTCATTATTAAATTAGTCCTTCTCTTCTATACACTTTCAAATTTCAGTTTAAATAAGTCTATCATTATTAAATAAGATAGAGAGGAGAGGAGAGAGAGAGAGGGGAGAGAGAAACATAGAGAGAGGAGAGAGAAAACAGGGAGAGAGGAGAGAGAAATAGAGAGAGAGGGAGGAGAGAGAAAGAGAGAGATGAGAGAGAATCTTAATAAATGAAAAAATATAGAGAGAAATTTTTAGTTACCAACTTTCATTTTTCCCCCTCTTTTTCGTTCCTCCCCCCCTCTTTTCCCCCCTCTCCCCCCTCCTTTTTTCCACCCCTATATGGATGGATTGGATATCCACCCATAAAATAGTTGTTAATGGATGGAATGGATGGTTTTTATTTAATGGGTCATGGATGAATTGGATTTTTTAATATATTTTTAATGGATCATAAATGGATTGATGAATTGTTTCAATCCCTCCATTTATAATCCTGATCCAAATCCATTCAATCCATCCATTTGCCACCCCCAATGTATATTAAAAATTGGAAATCTATAATGATGTGTTCCACTTCCACTAAATAATTTTTTAAAAATAAGAAAAAAAAAGATATTTGTGAGTTCCATGCATGATAAGTAAAAAAGTAGATTTTGACACTGCCAATTACGATCTCACTTTTGCACCATTGTGTTAATTTTTTATTGAAATTATACATACTCTGTGTTAGTGAATAATCATTTTCTTAATAATAATAAAAACTTAAAAATATGTTATTAGTAAACTCTTTAATTTTATAAGACTAATCATATTCATAATATGGAAACTCACCCCCAGCTGACCCATAAATGTGGAGAGCCACCAGATTGCAGGGCCAATAACAGAGCACCATAATGGGCTGACAAGTGAAATTACTAGTGGAGGTGGCAATTTGTGGCATTCAGCTGCTTATTTTTTGGTGGCTCCTATTGCATTTGGGTCATGAACTTTGTGGCTGACTCATCATTTATGTATAGTGTTTTATGGGGGACTCCAGGTTCAGTGTTAATGCACCAATTCCACCAAAATGACCTTTTTTCAACACGTGGGAAATGTTTATTGGCTTCCATGATGATGATTTCTGCACATGACATTGATGTATCCAAGATCAAAAGGGAAGAAAAGTTATCATTAATACTGCTGAGTGAGACAACTAATGAACTACTATTAGCATTTTGATTTCCAATCAATATAGGTTGATCAATGCTAATGACTTACATATGTTTGATACTACATTTAACATTCTAATCATGGATTTTAGTCCTACAAATTGTTTCTTTGTTTATGAGGATAATGTTGAATATATCTTTTTGGGTCATTTAAACTTGAATCAAGACAGAGAGAATATTTACTTATTACTATTTGCTCTCATCACCAAGCTTTGATGACAAATTGACAATACATCTAAGCCTAATAATGAGAACATCGTATCCTAAATCTCTTATCAATGATAGTGCAAAACAGTTTATACATAGTAATATAAAATCAAAATTATAGCATATATAACATGGCCTTAAAAGGAATTTTTGTGAGTCTTCTACTGAGAGAAAAGAATGCCTTTTTATAAAATGCATTATATGAACCACTCTTTTGGCATAAGCATGAGTCATAAAAGCTGATATCCACTAGTAAATATCTCCACTTGTATTGTAATAAAGGGGTCTTTCTATTGTAAAAAGTAAGGCCTCGAAATAAGGCTTAACATAGAAAGGAAGATAGAAAAGAAAAAAGAGATAAAGCAAAAGCAAATGAGATAAAAAAAAAAAAAAAAAGATCACCAGTCTTACCTGTTAAGAACTGCACTTCAAAGAATTAACAATAATGACTTGCTCATTTTTGTCTTCAATTTTGGCATGCATCATCATATTATATAGCTTATATATATTAGAAAAGCACAAATAAAAGCCATCAATAAAAGCATTGGTTGATAACTTATTTGTGTTACTTTAGTTTAGAGACTAATATAACAATGTGTGCCAAGATTAATGGTAACTGGATCAAAAGATCTTTTATTTGTACTTTAGTCTTTCCTTTTGAATCTCTTCTATCTGTCATTGGCATCAATTTAATTTCAATATACGTGTTATATTTTAATTGAATTGATATAATATTATGATTATCAGAGAAAAAACTAAGAATTTCTTCAAGATATAAGCTACATACAATAATAATCACTAACTTGCAATTTACACTACCTTAAATGAAGACTGATACAGTGATCACAACCTATTATTGTTGAACATGCAATTCCAAGAATTATCAATTCCAGAGAGCATAACTCAAAAATAGATCTAAGGACACCATTAAAATGAAAATACACAATCAATTCCACTAAGTACTGCGATCTGCAAAACATGTTTTCTGCATGTGAACCAATCAATATGCACAAGATTATCTAACTGAACTTGTCAATGGAAGACTTGAAAGTTGAAAGTTGAAACTAGCCATTATGTGCTCTCCTGGAATGCATGAGCTCTAGAAATAGCTGCAGGATTAGCTTCCAAGATTTGAGACACTCCTAATACACGGTCTTTGCCTTCTCCTTTATGTTTATTTTATTGGAAACAGCATCTTCTGGTACAAATTGATGGTTATCAGGCCTTGATACCTAATGTAGCCCATATAGGACTTTTTGAGGCCTCATTTGGATCATCAATTCTAAGGGTCTTTGGAATCAAAACACACTTTTCTGATTTCTGTTCATCTGTGAAAACAGTGTCTCTAGGGTGTTTGCCAAGGGTTGGGGGGCCATTGCCTGAGCAGCAGCTGTTACTAGTAGAGGAAGATGGTGAAAGGCAACCATTGGAACCTATTGAAACTGTCCCATTTCCAGCAGCCCACAAAGGTGTTCCATTCCAGTATGATCCAGGAACAATTTGCAAGGGAATGTTTGGTGGACAAATGGTTGGAACTGCCACCATTGGCGCGGGACACCACCGCATTGTAGCCGGATGCAGTGAAGATGGATGAACTCCTGCCATGGAAGCAACATTGTTCCAACCTGGATTCCAAGGAAGTACCCATGGAGGAACAGGGTAACACTGTAAAGGTTTTGATGTACTATTTTCTGACAATTCATTTCCTTGAGTGCAGGCATTTGTCACAGAAGATCCACATATGGATACCTTCTTCCTCTCCATTTTCTGAACAATTCATAGAGTTTGCATCAACATTTCTTTGTTGGTTTCTAAGATTAAACATTGATTCCATGGATTCACAGAGAGGGGCATCTGGACCAAATTTTAATACAGTACCATTATCTGTTGAAGGACCTGAAAACAGCACCAGATTCAAGAGTTTGAGACAAGTTGGTGGCTAGGACAGGTCTTTGGTTTTCTAACCTGGTGGTTGGAATTCCTTCAGAAGATACAAAAATTTGCCGGGTATTGAGAAGCTATGTGCTTGTTCTTCCGTCTCCCAGCACCAACAGGAACATTTCTCATTGTTCACCAGCAGTCCAATACCTTTGACAGTTCTTTGCAGAAATGCCGAGGTTGATTGAACATTGTAGTTGTTGAAATAACAAAATTTAGTCTCCAAATTGTTGCATCTTGGACATTGAAGAATCTTGTCTGGTTTCTTGAAGACTTTATCTTGATCTGTGCTGCTAGTCTCCATATTATCTTCCATAGGGCTGGTGGTTTAATTTTGATTCATTTTCATGAATATTAAGAGGGGACTCTTTTTTTGCTATCCCTTAAATCAGAGCAATTCTCAGGTTGCACAGAGTTTTCAGTACAAGGCATTTCAGCTTCTGTTTTCTTTAAGCCACTGCAAGCATTCTAAAATTTAAACCATAATCAGTGACAACAAAACATAAGAATAGACAAGAAACAAAATCAAGGAACAAAACTATCATGTTATATTCATTTTCCACCCAAAAACTATAAAATACCACATAGAAGGTAATCATTAGAACTTTAATATCCTTTGACAAGGAGCAGTTTGGTTTGGCGTTGAAACTGGCTAAACTCAAATTTAGATTTCTCAACGTAACTATTTCTAGCGTTTCCAACGTGAGTTTACCACATTTCAACGTTAAACCAAACATGTCTTGACCTTTACTTCCTATTTTCTATATTACTAATCTGTCTCTAATTCAGTTTATTTCACCAACCAATCATATCATATTCAAGAAAAACAAATATGTTTGAAATTGATCAAGCACAGAACTTAATATATACTTGAATTAATAAAGATTGAGACATTTTAAAGGGCATGAATTGTATGACTTCCTTGAAAAACCATCAGAAAGAGCACCTAGCAACTTTCAGAATTGACTGATATTGATTTTTTTCCCCTTTTGTATTAAGGAATCGCCAAGACAAGGAAGTGTACAGAACAGGAGGATCAGGAATCCATGTGGAAAAACAAAAATACATAATATCAAAAGAGAAACAAAGTCTTTTGATTCAAGTTTTTGAAGTGCTGAAAGGGGGAAAAATTAATACAATGAAGCTGACACATAAGCCAAGAGTTTGTATTAAGGGTATTACAAAAACTAATTTTATGAAGTAGTTATCTCAGTTATAAGCAAGTTCTTAAGATGGAAAGCAATTGATTGACTAATAATTAACGCCAGTCTAATTCCAGATTGTTTTATAGCCCCACTTTCACAAAAACAGAAAAGTGACATAGAAATGCAGCAGAACCTATTTCATATCAGAAAGAAAGCTACACTCTGAACAAAGAAACCACATATTAGTTATATTTTCCTTTAAAAAGCCAACTACTTGCACAAGACAATTTCACCAACCTTGGTCTCAATTTACAAAATTCACACACGTAATTATATATATGGAAAAAAAATAAAGATACAGATTCAATTACAAGTTTACACAAAATGAACAATTTTTGCTGTAAGAACTGCTTTTGTTTACATGAATCTGAACGTGAATCAGATACATAATGTTAATTTTGTTACCAATGAACATGTTAAAAGAAAGAAAGTCATTCAAATATTAAAATGTTTTGAAGCTTGAATTAATTATAGTAACCAGCTATAACATAGTAATAAAAGGCATATATTAATTTTTTTTTTTAAATCCATGAAACAAAGCGTATGTCACTGCAAGAAATGAAAAACAAAATGTTATTGGGTATTAGTATGAATATGTACCATGGTTGCAGAGTAGGCTTGAATCTGACAACCCATTTGAGAGCTCGCCGGAATCTGACATTCCGGCACCGGAATGTTCCTACCAAAGAGCCTAATACCCGGATCCTTATCAGACATGTCCCCTTCACCACTCATTTATGATGTTATTGTTGCTGTTGTAGACTGTGAAGCTTCTCAGCAGCTTCAAGACACATAGATAGATAGAATAGAGAAAGAAAGAATGAGATATAGGAAGAGAGAGAAAGAAAAGGGTCAAGTAAAAAGAAGAGGCTTTTGTTTCGACAGAACTTTTCAAGGGTGAAACTTTGCACTAAAAAACCCCACAAAACTCTCTGAGGAAAAGTCACCCTGCAAAAAGCACAAAGAACATGAGCCATCAGAGGTACAGTACCAACCTTTTTCATTTTTTTTTTGTTCTTTTTCGTTTCTCTTTAATTTTTCCTCCTTACCCTTTTCAATTTCATACGTCTTTTTTCTAAAAAAGAATTCACTTTATTTTATTCATAGAGGAAAGTGTTGTCCTTTTTCTTTTTTTTCTAATCTTTTTGGGAAAACGTCACCGGGTGAAATTTAAACATTGGACCGTACACAATTGAATAAAATCCCTTCTTATCTTCACCTTCCATATTTTTTTTATTGATTTTTAATTTGATCAAATGTCTAATCTTGGTGGATGAACTTGACACTAACATGGGAAAGTAGTATTTCTTTATTATTGCAACATGGGTTTGTTTCAATTTCACAACATGGACACTATAAAGAGAAAGTATTACATGAAGCTGAATTAAAATAAAAAAACATTATTAGAATAATAATTAGATTAATAGGAGTATATATTAATTAATTAATGAAATTAAAAATGGTGGAATGAAATGAATGAATGTGGAGAGGGAGAGAGGGGACATGAACATAGGGTAGCTGGGGTGGTGACAGATGGCAGATGAGTCAGCAAAAGGGTGAATGAGAGCCAAGAGATGTAGTGGCTAAGGATGGAGATGACGTGAGAAAGAGAAGTGGGGCCCACAAAAGGAAAGGGGCAAATAGTGATGCCGACTTCGATTGGAGGTGGGGTGGGGGGTACTCGCTTTTTACGCCGCCTTCAATGTCTTTGCCAAATTGCTGCTCAACTCATTGCCTCTTATCTTTCCTCTTTCTTAATATGTGTAATTTTACACGGATAAATTAGAAATTAGAATTATTAATATTATTTATATATTTAATGTTATGATTATTGTAATTTTTAATAAAATATTTTTACTTTTGATTTATTATCACGTACAAGATTATACAGATTAGAAAATCGTTTACTATTACTATATTATGATATTATTTACAAGATAATGTTTAAAATATTTTTATGATTTTATTTATAAGATAAAATACATAAATTTAAAAGTATTTATTATTTTTTTCCATCTTTATCTTTGTTGTCTATTAAAAGTTTTAAGGTAATACAATTACCATAATAGTGAAATTTAATTTTAAATAAAAGTAAATTTATAATTTGCAATAATTTTTTACATTAAATTTTTTAATATGTATACTCTTATCTGAAATGTCTTATAAATAGAATCAGAACGAATATTTTTAAGGGTCTCTTGACATTTATTAGTAATTGATAAGTGTGTTTTTTCTTTTTGAAAAAATAGTACACTTTTTTAAAATATTCTATGTCCAAAAATTTTATTCCGTATTAACTAATTTAAATGATATTAGGATAGATAAAATTATCTAATATTTAATTTTTTATCAACAAAACTTAAAGATGTTTCAAGTGAAATTTTTTAATTCTTTTGTTTAGACCGTGAGAGACAATAGTGTATGTATCATTTAAACTAAATATTCATGGACAAATGAGAATTTTTTATATATAATAATTAAATAATTTTTAATACTCACATGCACCCCCGAATCTTTTTAACCATTCCTTTTAAAAGAAACGCTTTACTATTTGCATCAATGAGCATTGTTGATATTTGATAGCAATTATTTTAAAATGAATTGATTGCCTAAAAGAATTAAGGTTAAAAGATTGATTTATTAATTTTGAGAATGATATTTTATATTTAAAAAATGATTTTATATGAATATTTAAATAACGTTAATTTTAAAGTATAAATATACACGTTTTATAAATTTTATATTTAAAATTAATCATATTCAACATAAAAATAAAAAAAAAATTGTCAAACAATACACTGACAAATCATGAATCTGTTTAAACAAAAACAAATAGACACCAGGTAAATTATAAGAGGATGATAATATTTAATGTATTTTAAATTAAAATTAAATATATATATATATATACATAATTAATTAAAAATACATTTTAATTTCATGAAATCATCTTTCTGTGATGTCCAAGGCTACCTTTATTTATCAACATTCTTTCTCTCTCTCTCTCCTAAAATTGAAAAACAAGCATGACTTTTGAACCGCGAAGAGAAGCCAAATGGGTCATTGTTACGAACTTTTTAAAGAACAATTCCTTAATGGCAATTTGCCAGTGGGTCGGTTGTTCGGCAAGTGGTGTTTGTTAGTGTTGGTGTTAATGTCGCTGTTTAATGTGTTTGTTGGTGTCGCTTCATTCTCACTTGGCAACTATCTTTGGTACGTACCATTAGATTAGCCTGTGTCGCAACTTGCAAATTAAGGTTCCATGATTCTGTCACATTATTCTTGCCTAATTAACCCCTTTTTGCAACTTGCATGTTCTATTACAATTTGATTTTTTGGGCAGGGGGAATGTATACTATTTTGGCTTTGAAATTTGTTGAGCAGCTGAATTTTTATTTTTTTCTACTTTCCATTAGCTTAAATCATATAAGAATCTTTTAAACGTAAAAAATGTAAGAATTTATTTTTTATTTTAAATGGAGAAATATTGATAATATGCTCTTTTTTTAACATATTTTTAAATTATTTTATATAAATCTTATTAAATAATGTAAATTTAAAATTCACTCAATAATGGCAAAATATTATAAAACAGTTTGTCTGCTAGTCATCTACTTTTTAATTATATAAGTTTATCTCTTCCACTATTTAATATGGAGAATTTTGGGAGGAAGGGGAAAGGGGCTCAAAATGGTTTTTCATCAATGCATGAAAATGAAAAGAAATGAAAGAGTTGGTTCCATGTGAAAAAAGGTTTATGCCTTTATAGTATGAAAAATAGTCAAGAGTTTGGGGAAAAATACCAAATTTGAGTCACGTTTGCATTGCAACATAATTTTGGTGTAAATTAAGTATTTATTTGATTTACAATTTAGATGAATTCATTCTAGAATCAATACTTAAAAATAAATTATACACAATTTATGAAATATTAAATAAAAAAATTTAAAATTAATTATGTAAAATTGATTTTATATATTGTTAGGAACTTAAATCAAACATGCATTAAATGTACTATTAGTTTCTTCCCTCATTTATGAGATCGACATAATGCAAAATCACGACCACTTATTACAAAAAGGAACCTATATGATGATAATCTTAATTAGTAAATTCAAGGTTATTAGTTTTGCTTTAACTTCTGCAATATCCAAGGCATTTTGGATTATTGGATAAACACCTTAATGAGTAAATGGTACAAGTTATTGTTGTTATTGTTGAAGATCAATGAGATAGCTTTCAAATTGTTTTCATGCTTTAGGAAGGAAATAGCTTTCACAATCTTCCTTGCTAATGTTAGGCTATGTCATGTTTATAGTGTTGTTTCATTCAAAGTTTTGCATATAAAGGATACTACCTGATGACTCTGCCCAAATATTTTAATATATGGGGCACATTCGCACACATACACACACATGATTCTCAAAGGGCAATTAATATATAATACATATAATGTTAAGAAAAAACATTTTTTTTCATGGGTGCAATTGCTCAAAAACCTTCAATGTAGGTCAGTCTTTATCTCTAATATATATTAAATTAAGGAAATGGTAATTGGTGTCCTAAGTGCATTGGTTAAAGAATAAAAAATAAAAAACTTTTGTTAGATTAAGTAGCATTTAATTAATTACATAAAACAATTAATACTATGATTTTCAACACAAACATTCCATAAATTGATTCCTCAATAAGTCCCTTTAGGATACTGATCATTAACAAGACCTTATAAACTACGATAATTGATAAATACATATGAGTAATAATTTTAGATTGACCATCCAAAGTAGTGTAAATGGGTGAACATAAATAATCAAATTTTATTTTGGTAATATATTATTAGGTGATTTACTCAAATACTTTACATCATATATTTTTCTTGGGTATTTATGTCATTTCAATTGTAAACATGTTTAGCTCTTATTTTCTAGTCGAACAAATAAGAGGAGAAAAAAATTACTTTTCTTTATTTCTTTGTTCTCTTAACCCAAACATTGCAAAATCACCTCGTTCATTTATTTTCTACTCTCTCCATTTTTTCCTTTCATTTTTCTTTAACAATCAAATAGAGGTTTAGTAAAAGCTAGTCTCTACTTAATTATTACAAGATTTTTTGTTCTTCCAAAATGTTTATCCACCATTTAATGCATATTTTCTTCAGCATGTGTTTGTTTTTAGGGGGAAAAGGATGAAGGAAAATGGATGAAAAAAATTAAGGAGAAAATAGGGATTTTTCTCTGTTTAAATAGAAAGAAAAAAAATAGTGAAAAGAAAAAAGACACCATGGATCCTACATTATTTTTTTCTTGTATCTTGTGTTTTTATGAACTAAGATTAACGAAGTAGGCAAGAAACACCTAATTAGTGTCACCATAAAGAGGAAGATAAAAGTTATGAAGTTGAAAGGTAGCGATCGTATAACCTTTTGCAAGACTCATTATTGTTGTTGGTAGAGTTCACTAATTAGATGAAAGCCCTACAAAATTGAATGATAAAGCTTCCACATGATTACCTAGTGATTTTGTGGGTGACATAATCATTGAGTAAAGCTTCACATCTATCAAACATAGATAAAGAAGGTTAATGGGGTTAGGGACAAGGTTGGTTTATATCCCTTTAGGTTATATGGTCAAGATCTTTGACTACTAATGAGAATGACATGGGATTAGCTCAAGAACTATATATCTCTTGGGTTGGGTTAATACTCTCATGATTGAGAAGATTTTATCCATTACTTAATTCGAGTCAATGTGGTGATATATACATATCTATATAATAACTCTTATTTACATTTTTTAAAACTTTTTCAATTGCTTCTTATTGGTTTAATTTTCAATTTATTTAATTCTTTTGAAATATTTTGGTAAGTTGGACTATTCATTACTTTCTTTTAAAAATCATTCTCGACCCTTCTCAATTTACTTAAGAAACATAACAGTTCAAATATTTAAAATTGGAAGCATTAATTTTAAGCCATCTAACTTTACATCTTTATACTCTTGGATTACTGAGAGCAATTAGTTTGTTATCTTGGGTCCTCAAGCACTCATAGGAGAGCCTGGCATAAAATGAGTGATAAGAAAAACATGACAAAGATGGTCTTAACTTAGTAATTCCAAGCAAGGAAGGGGGAAAGGATAGTAAGGACAAGCCAAGAGAAAGTTGGCAAAGAATGGCTACCGAACTCCCTATTCAAGGCCAATTCCAATCTATGAATTCTTCCATAGAGATATAAATGATCAAACAAGGGTCAAAGTCCCACTCACTCTTACTATCTCATCCTTCCTTTTTATTGAACCATTTTCATCAAAGTCTTATAGATTTGTCAATAAGAAGGCTTGAAAATGGCGACACCTTCCATCAGTTGAAGAATAGTATCTTTATGGGACGAACAAAGATTCGTTCCCTCATCATCTTCTAAATTCCTCTAAGTATCTTGTTATATATATGAAACTTTTATGCCTTGACTAAGCAAGTTTTTCCCTGAGTTGAGGTGACCTCTAGAACCTTAGAAAAGGCTTGAGCAGTTTCCATTATAACATGGATTTTTGACAATGTGATTTATTTATATTTTTTCTAATGATGGATTCCTTTATAAATTCAATATGTAGATATTATAGTTTATCTATTTTTCTTCAGTAGAAATTATATTGTATTACTTTCATTGAATGCTTTTGAACAATAATTTGTGTTATATGTTATCCTTTCATAATTATATAAAGGCCCAAGTTAAAAAAATGGCTCTCCATCATCATTTTCATCGCCCACATCATCCTCAATGACTACTTCTGCCATTATTTATCATTCTCCACTGTTATAGCCTAGTAGTCTCCACCGTCTAAATTGATTAGCAATCTTGTTAACATCCCAAATTTTAGTTATTTTCATAAATCAAATTAATAAGGGAAAATGCTTTTATAAAAAAAAATTGGGGAAAAAGTAACTAAGAGGGAAAATTGGAAGTTCAAGGTTTTGATACTCACGCTCAAGCGAGGAGGTCTCGCTTGAGCGAGCATATCAGTAAAAAAAGGGAAATTTTTGTTCTGCCATCTTCGCTCAAGCGAGAAGGTCTCGCTTGAGCGAGCATATCAGTAAAAATGGGGAAGTTTGTGTTCTATTATCCTCGCTCGAGCGAGAATGGCTCGCATGAGCGATGGACAGGGCTGTTTTGGGGGGCTCTTTGTGATGAAATTGCGCTTAAGCGCAATTAGGCTCGCTGTGATGGAATTGCGCTTAAGCGCAATTAGGCTCGCTCAAGCGCAATTCCATCCAGAATCAGGGGTTACTCTGTGACTTGCTCGCACTCAAGCGAGAAAACCTCGCTTGAGCGAGAGTGTGCGGACAACTTTAAATGTTGTTTTTTCTAGGACATTAATCACTTAGTGATTTTTGCCCTTTAGAGAGAGAAAGAGAGAAGAGGAGGAGAAGATCTTGTTGGAGGTCCCCCACACCATTCAAGGAGCTTGGTATCATCATCCCCATCCCTTCATTCTTCCTATTTCCTTGCTTGAGGTGAGTGTGGTTCACCCACTCACTCTTTTCTTGTGTGTTTTCTCTTGATTTATATGTTGTTGTTGATTGTATTTCTCTCCTCTTGATTGTTCTCACTTGTTGATTGGATTGGCAAATGTTGGAGATTTTTAAATTAGGGTTTGAATGCTATTATTTTCCATTTATGAGTTAAGCATATATTCCAGTTTGATTTACACTCTATACTCATTTTTGGAAGCTAGAAAATGAATTTGGCTACGGCTACCAAACCCTAATTAATTAACCTTGACTTCGGTCCAGAATAACATTAAAATGAGTTTGGCTTCGGCCCAGAATAAGAATGTTTGGCTTCGGCCCAGAATATGTATGAAAACTTGACTTTGGTCCAGAATAAAAGGTGGGATACGTCCCCAAGGAAGACGTTCCTTGTAGTTTGAGCTCAGTTCTAACCCTAGAATTAGTGAAAAGACCCCGACTGTCGGGTAAAGTAGGTTATGTGCACATAAAATTGAGAATTTGGATTGTTGATTTGTTTGAAATATACTACATATATAAATTGTTGCATATTCTTAACTTGTTTCCCCACATTGCATCATGCATAGTTATCTTCACTGAGACATCTGTCTCACCACACGTTTTGTGGATACATTCTAGATGCGCAGGTACCTCCACGCACGGGCCCTTGAGCTAGGAGCTGGAGCTAGTAGTGTATTGTTCCAGACTTAGTATTTGGGCATTGTTAGCCCTTTGATTCTATGACCGTATATTTGGGTTTATTTTGAGAGGATATGACTGTACATGTGGGCTCCTTGGTTCTCTGTTGTAGGACACATGTATGGGGGTATCCTCAGCTCGCTGTTGTATATGGGATGATTTTAGCCTTGAGGCAATTATGCATGTTTTCACTTTCATATATTGTTCAAGTTATCATTTGTTTCTTAAACAATTATGTGGTGGATGTATTCGATATTTAAAGTGGCGCGAAATAATTTCAGGGATTTGGGGTTTTACTTCCAACGAGCTAAATCCTCAAATCTAGGAATTAGGACGTTACATACATCTACACTGCTTGTATGATGACACTCACTGGGATTTTAGTTTCACCACACGTTTTTGTGGATTCTTTAGATGTGCAGGGTTCTCAGCCCGGAGCTTGACTAGAGTACGCTAGTTTTCTGTTGGGTCATGTTGACCCCTTTTGTTTAATGTATTGAGACTCTTTTTGTATAGGTGTTATCTTGTATATTCTTTTGACTGGATATCCTAGTACATATGATATCCAGGGGGTGTTTTTAGTAATTCCAGGACACATGTACAAGGGTATCCCATCATGCCTATAGAAACGTATTATGTTGTATTGAGCCATCTTTGGCATACTTATTGACTAGATCAATGTATTCATGTTATGCTTAAGTAATGGTTGGATTGCCTAAGTTATTATATGTTGTTTATCAATATTCATAATGCGCGAAATAATTTCTGAAATTAAGGAATATGCTACCAATAGGCATTATTCTTGGATTTAGAAATTAGGACGTTACATTATAGCATCAGAGCAGTTCAATCCAATTGGACTGTGGATTAGATTAGTTTCTAAAGGTAGTTATTGTCTTTTATGCATTATTATGAAATAGAGAGACTGATCACCTCGATGTTTTATTAATGATGTGTAGAGGATTATGGCTCATGGCAGGACATCTCCAATAAGCGCAACTCCAAAACATGTGTCCTAGGTTGTTAAGGTCTTCGACTTGATCAACACCACCTTTCCCCCACACCCACAGATTCGTTTTTTTCAGAAATGTATGCGAAGAAGATGAAGCAGAGTTGGAAGCTGCAGGTCTTTGCTCTGGTGCTGAGACAGGCGACGTCATCTTCTATCAGCACTGAACACCTCATGCTTGGTTGAGGCTTTTCACTCTTGGATCTTCTTCTCCCTTATTGTATTCGACGGAACGTTGGCTCCCTCTCAACTTCTCAGATTAGGGTTATTTGTGTGTATCCTACAACTTTTAATTTTGAAACCATTTAAACATTAAAGTAATTAATATTGGAATTAAGAATTAAAAACAAATTGGGGGAAAATAATTTTAGAAAAATCCATAGTGGCAGCCATGTCAGCCTAAATAGACACATCAGCGTAGTGTAACAGTGCCAAGTCATCACCTAATAGTGCAAATTAACGATAAGGATTAAACTTGGAAATGGAAAACTAATAAGGGACTAAACTAGGTGAAAAATTTTACCGGGACCAAACACAAAATTCGCTATTTTTCGAGGAACAAAAAACATATTTAAGTCATTCATATTTTACTTTCATACTCTAATACCAAGTAGATTTCTCTTATTATTTTATGGAGTCTTTTCACTTTTCTTGTTGGCTAACTATAACTCTTAGTCAAGCAATGAGCGTCCCCGTGCGGCCGTGCTGTCTTAATTAAATATTTCTTATAACACGTAGGCCGAAGCTTAAACCTTCTTTTTTTTTCTACTGGTATCATAGACATATTTTTCTTTTTCATGATGCATACATTCATCATGCTCAATGATGCTTGCTATGCTATTTTCCTTTAAATGTATGCTAGACATGCAACTTAATATGTATGACTATGTACACTAACTTTACCACATAAATAACATATCAATTAAGCACTTATAAAATACATGATTAAAATTAATAAAAGGATAATTGTTGGCGTACATAAACTGTACGTACAACATTTTTACCATAACTGTTTTCTCTTTTTGCACCCCCTCCTTGATTTTTTTAAACGTTTTCTTTTGCTTTTCTTCTTTTACCCTCTCCTCATTTTTTTAGGCGTTTTTTAGTCCCACCCTTTTTTACTTTTATTTTTTTATTTTTTAAATATTTTTATATTTTTTTTATTATATTTTATTTTTATTTATTTATCTAATTAAATAAAATTATAGATTAAGAAATACAATAAATGATCACATAAAATTTGTGTTAATCATTCATGTTAATAGGGAGTTGATTACGTGTCCCGAAACGGTAAACATATTAAAAAATGAGGTTAATTGTATTTCTGTTTGTGGTTAATAGAAAAGGATTTTTGGTTAATTGATTTTGTGAGGTTAATTGCAATCCCTGTTAACACGAGGTTAATCATGTAAACAGAAATGGTGAACATATTTAAAAATGAGGTTAATGATGTTTCCATTTGTGGTTAATAGAAAAGGATTTTTTGTTAATTGATTTTGTGAGGTTAATTGCAATTCCGGTTAACACGAGGTTAATCATGTGACCAAAAACGGTTGAACATATTTAAAAATGAGATTAATGGTGTATACATTGGTGGTTAACTGAGTGAGATTCTTGGTTAATTGAATTTGTGAGGTTAATTGCAACTCTTGTTAACACGAGGTTAATTATATGTCCAAAAACGGTGAATATATTTAAAAATGAGGTTAATTGTGTATACATTGGTGGTTAACAGAGTGGGATTTTTGGTTAATTAAATTTGTGAGGTTAATTGCAACTCCTGTTAACACAAGATTAATTATGTATCAAAAAACGGTTAATATATTTAAAAATGAGGTTAATAGTGTATCCATTGGAGGTTAATAGAGTGTGATTTTTGGTTAATTGAATTTGTAAGGTTAATTGCAACTCCTGTTAACACGAGGTTAATTATGTGTCAAAAAACGGTGAACATATTTTTGAATGAGGTTAATGGATTATATATTGGCGGTTAACAGAGTAGAATATTTGGTTAATTGAATTTACGAGGTTAATTGTGTTCATAGAAATAGTGAATGAAATAGTATATTTGGTTATTATCATCAAAATAGAATAATGATGATAAGAAATTTATGTCAACCCTTCAAAAAAAACACACATTTATTGTATTTCTTAGTCTATATTTTTATTTAATAAATAAATAATTAATTATAAATATATTAAAAATTAAAAAATAAAAACTATTTAAAAAAAGGTTAAAAAGAGGGGCTAAAAGAACCGGTGGGTAAAAATAAACGGGAAGAGAAGGCTCAAAAATAAAAAAAAGTCTCGTGTGGTAAATGTATGGTGGTTGCTGTTTATGTACGTCAATCAGGATTGTAATTTTATTTTCATTGCACTCGGAATAAAAAACTGAAAAGCTAAACCTACATAATAATACAGTGCTCCCATGTTTTTACACTGGAGCACTGTAGCATTTTGTCTTATTCTCTATTTTTTCCCTTTTTTTTGTGTCCCCTTTTTTTTCTTTTTAAACATTTTTATTTTTTATTTTATTGTTATATTTATTTTTTATTTATTTATCTGATTAAATAAAAATTAAATAAAAATATAGATCAAGAAATACAATAAATGATCACATAAAATTTGTGTTAATCATTCATGTTAACACGAGATTAATTATGTGATCAGAAACGGTGAATATATTTAAAAATGAGGTTAATAGTATATTCATTTATGGTTAACAGAATACAATTTTTGGTTAATTCATGTTGTGAGGTTAATTGCAACTCTTGTTAACACGAGGTTAATTATGTGTCCAGAAACAGTGAACATATTTAAAAAAAAGGTTAATGGTGTATCCATTTGTGGTTAACACTTAACAGAATATGGTTTTTGGTTAATTGATTTTGTGAGGTTAATTGCAACTCCCTTTAATACTAGGTTAATTATGTGTCCAGAAATGGTGATCATATTTAAAAATGAGGTTAATGGTGTATCCATTTGTGGTTAACAAAGTGGGATTTTTGGTTAATTGAATTTGTGAGGTTAATTGCAACTCTTGTTAACACGGGGTTAATTCTGTGTCCAGAAACGGTGAACATATTATTAAATGAGGTTAATGGTGTATATATTGACGGTTAACAGAATGAGATATTTGGTTAATTGATTTTGTGTGGTTAACTGTGTGCACAGAAACGGTGAATGAAGTAGTACATTTGGTCAATAACATCAAAATAAAATAATGACGATAAAAAACTTATGTTAACCTTTTAAAAAACACACATTTATTGTATTTCTTAATCTATATTATTATTTATTAAATTAAATAAATAAATAATAAATATATTAATAAATTAAAAAATAAAAACTATTTAAAAATGAAAAAAGAAAAAAAAAGGGGGAGAGGTGCTAAAAGAAAAAAACTTGTGTGGTAAAAAAATTGTATTACTATTTATGTACGTTTATCGGGACTGTTAATAAAAACATGAATCATCATACACCCAAGGAAGATTTTCTTTTTAGTGGAATTTTCTATTGTCACATGGTAGTAGTCTCTTCTCCTAGAGTTTTGGCTTCAAGTCTCATCTCCAAATGATCTCCCACATGTCCACTAGTTCCTATACTCCTTCTTTGGCTTCACATGTCTCCATGAATTACTTTAGGATTTGCTTCCAAACTCTTACATCTCTTTCTTCATCTTTCTCTATTTTTTCCTCTCTGTTATGCTTCTAAGGATTGATTTTATGGTGGCTAATGATAACCCTTAATCCCCTGTTGGAATCAAGAAAACCCTTAATATTTTTGGGACAGACCCAGAACTACTTATTTATATTATTTATCTAATTCTATTTAATGATAATTATATTATTTATTTAATTCTAAATTATTCTATTTATTTTATATTATTTTATTAACTAACAATAAATATGTGTCTCCCTAGCCCCTCTATCTATCTATCTCTCTCTATCTATATATATATATATATATATATATTTCTACTACACTGATTATGATGTTTTCAGAAAACTATCTTAATCGTGATTATAAATCATGGTTTATAAGAAAAATAAAAAAGAAACTATTCTAAAAACTAAATAATTACTAACACAAATAAAATATATATTATGGCTAATCATTAATTATTAAATTCCTTTAATTATAAAATTCTTACCTCATATATATTCAAATTCAAATATTGTAATTGAACATTATCTTAAAACTGTTATTACTTTCTTATCTCTAATCCTCGTGATCTTACCATTGCTATTTTAAAAGTCCAATCTTAAATTCAAATAATAAAACATATATCTCTCCTAAGATTATCATTATCAATATTGATATTGTTATGTAAATATTTTAACTATTATATTTATAACAATCATGTATAATTGTAATATTAATAATATAATTTCTTTACTAATAATTTTATCATTATATTATTATATATATTAATATTATTATATTAGTAATATTTATTATATCCAATACAATCAGATTTGATTAGGATTTTAATAACCTAATGTATCTCCTAATATTTATATTATTATTACTACATCAATAATAATTATTATATCCATAATAATTTTATTTTGATAACTATTGTCATCTAAATAAACTATAAATGTTATAATTTTTAAATTCTTGAATTTTGGCATATACCATGTTTTGGATGTGCTTTACATTACAACACAATTAGCATGAATATGCAAATTAGTCACAATGAACAAATAAACTAATAATTATAAAATTTGGGTTTTGTTACAACATTAGAGGCGAATTTCCTCTTCTCTTGATTCCTCTTCTGTAATAGAGGACACACAAGTCTTTGTTAATGCTGTTGATGGAAAGAAAAATTTTACAAGAAGCAGAGGTGGTTTTAGTAATCACTCTAGCAGAGGTAGTTTTGTTAATTCTGGTCGAGGCACTCTCAAGGTATGCAGCTATTATGGTAGACATGGTCACACAATTGATGTCTGCTATAAAAAGCATGGGTATCCATCTGGTTTTCGGTGGAAAATACCATCTACTCCAACAATGTCATTGGAGAACAATCAGAGGCTTGTGATGATGATGGGGTAACTGTTAATGCTGGCAGTGATGCTTCTCACCAAGTTTCATTGACTTCTGAGCAATTCAAAGCCTTCATGTCCTTGCTCCAACCTTCCACTATGACTAGCAATCCTCCTCCTCAAGTTGCTGCAGTTTCCACTACCAAGTAGGTCCATACACCTGAGTCTTCTCCATCCACTTACACAGGTACTTATTATACCTTAGCCTTTACTCAATCCACCAAATCTTCTTGGATTTTGGACTCAGGAGCCAAAGATCATATTTGTTCAGATAAGTCTTTGTTTATTTCCCTTGTTTCTCTCAATCATAATAAAATCACTGTTAAACTTCCCAATGGTTTATTGACTTCTGTTACTCACATTGGCACTGTTCAATTAACCAGCACCTTAACCCTTCATCATGTCTTGTACTTACCTAATTTCTCCATCAACTTGATTTCTGTTTCTAAGTTGATTGCCTCTCTTCACTGTGTTCTAACTTTCTCTCATACCACTTGTTTCATTCAGGACTTGACCACTATGAGGATGATTGGTTCAGCTGAGTTATTAGATAGATTGTATTACTTGCATGCAGAATTTTCCCACTTTCCCAACAGCTCCACATCAAGTTCACAACCTTACCTCTAATGCCTTTTCCTTCCTTGACACAGCAATTTGGCACTTTAGATTAGGACATTTGTCTACTTCTAGAATGCATTTACTTACTGCCTTGTATCCAGATATGATTCCTTTTAATACAAAATACATTTGTGATGTATGCCACTTTGCAAGACAAAAGAAACTGCCATTTTCCATTAGCACTTCTCATGCTTCTAAGCCTTTGATCTTATTCACATGGATATTTGGGGACCTTATAAAACCGCTACTCTTGAAAAACAAAGATATTTTTTAACCATTTTGGATGATCATAGTCGTTTTATTTGGATAATTTTTATGAAACAAAAGTCCGAAGTTGCTGTTTTGGTTCAAAATTTTGTCAAAATGGTAGAAACTCAATTTAATGCAACTGTTAAAGCAATCCGAACTGATAATGGGCCTGAATTTCTTTTACACTCATTTTATCAAAATAAAGGCATTCTTCACCAAAGATCATATGTAGAAACCGTACAGCAAAATGGTAGAGTTGAAAGGAGGCATCAACAAATTCTGAATGTTGCTAGGGGACTGCTTTTTCAATCTCATTTACCTAAAACCTTTTGGGGATTGGCTGCTGCACATGCAGTGCACCTAATCAACAGGATTCCTACCCCTTTACTGCAGGGTCAATCTCCATTTGCTACACTTTATGGATATAAACCTGACTTGTCACACCTTAAGGTATTTGGTTGCTTGTGTTATATTTCAACACTTACCAATCAAAGATCTAAGTTTGACTTGAGAAGTCACAAGTAAGTTTTTGTGGGTTTTAAACCTGGAACCAAAGGGTTCTTGGTTTATGATCTCCATACCAAACATTTAGTTCTTTCAAGAAATGTAGTCTTTGAAGAATTCATTTTTCCTTGGTCTAACAGTGCTATTTCAGGTGTCTCCCCTTCTATGCCTTCATGTCTGACACATCCTACTTGCTCCATTTCACCATCACCCTCCTTACCACAACCAGCACCATCACCACTTTCATCTTATACAGATCCTTCACCAGGGCCTACTATTTCTTTACCTACCTCTCCTCCATCACCACCATTACCTACTCCCAGGAAATCCATCCGAAACAGAAAAAGATCTACATATTTACAAGATTATTTATGCAATTCATCTACTACTCAGAGGAATCAATCAGGTACTCAGTTTCCTCTTTCTTCTTTTGTTTCTTATACAAATTAAATATTTTGAGAAGAAAATGAAGAATGAAGTCCCACATTGGGCAACAGGGGCAGCAGGGATAGTGGCTTGGCAAAACTGAATAGAGTATCTTTCTGTTTTTTAGAATTTTGTAGAATCTTTCTGTTATACTTTTTTCTTCCTTTCCTTTTGCTTTCCCGCATTCGGTTAAGATGTTAGCAATACTTGGGTTCAACTATAAATAACTATGTACCCTTGGCATTTTACTCAGTGAATCAATAATGATATTCTTCTAGTCATTTATTCATCTGTTGCATTTTTGCTTTTAGGCATCATTCTCATGCTCTAAATAATTATCTTGTAGTAGATAGAACTGGTGTCACTCATTTACGTGCTTTTGTGTATTTAAAACGGTAGTTACTATGTATGCAAAAATGAAACTATCCACAAACAAGATATAATTTAGATAAAGAGCATGTTTGGCTTGTCATTTCAGCTAGCTGAAAGTTTAAAATAGTAGCCGAAACTATTTTAGCAGTGTTTGGGAAGGTAGCTTTTTTGGGTAGCTACAAGTTTTTTTTAAAAAACTACTTGGGGTGGCTTTTTTAAAAAAGCTCCAATTTTGAGCTATTAGCTGAAAATTAATTACAAGTTTAGCCCTCAACCACCTCCACTTATCATTATTTAATAATTAATGTTATCCTTAAATGTCATTTACCATTTTCAACTAGTTTACCAAACACATTCAATAGCTTTTCAGCTAGCTTTAAGCTTTCAGCGAGCTTTTCAACTTTCAGCTAACTTTAAGCTTTCAGCTAGCTTTTCAATTAGTTTTACCAAACACACTCAAAATCTAAATCAACGTCCAGATTTATTCTAAATTTCATGATTTTATATTTACTTCTTTGTTCTTTTAATCTGAGAAAAATATGCAATGGTTTTCCAGCCTTTTCCCTGTAATATTTCTCTTACTTACTCTATCTTGTATTTTGATAGAGTAATTTGAAATTATTAGATTTTATGTGTTAGAATAATAGAAGAAATAATTTCAAATGATAAATATGGATGATTTTTATTACAAATAAGAGGAATTTCAAATGATAAATACGAAGGATTTTTATGATAAATCAGAGAAATTTCAAATGACACATATTGAGAGAGAATTTTAACATTTCTCTATTATGTTTAATATTTTAGATTACACTTACAATTTACTCAATATTTCCTATCACAATTTTTGTAAATTCTAAAAAGTCTTCATTCAAAGACACATTTAAGAGTCTTGTGAGTTTCTGATGATTGATATCCAAGAATCATTTTGAAAGTCATCAATCAATTCGAGTCAATAGCAGTGGTTTCAATTGATTCACGGAGTGAGTGGAAGTACCAAACAGATTTGTGGACCTTTAGAGAAAAAGCCCGATGAATAACCTCATTTCTTTTTTTATGAAAATGGACAAACTCGTTTTTTTTTTTGTCAGAACAAACTTGTTTGATTCACTTCATCTTGGACTGGACAAAATAAATAATGTATGTTGAATACTTAGTCCAAAAATACTATGGACAGGAAGTCCCAAAAACTTGTTGCGGTTTTGGGTCCACCCTCTTTTTCGGGCTCTTTTTTTCTTATTGTGCTGGCAAAATTGCTTTCGGCACCCGTTTTTTGCATTCATCACGCCCTCTTTTTGTCTTAACCTCCTTTTTCCAAAAAGACCCCTCTCTAGCCTAAATTTCTCTCACCCGCTCCTACATTTCTCTTCCTTCGCTGTTAAGACATTTTTTTTAATTTCTTTCGGATCTAAAAGCCAATTTTTTAATTTGGCTTTCAGAAACAAATTTTCAGAAGTCATTATCGGAAGCCAATTTTTTTCAAAAAATTCAGAAGTTAACCTTTTATTTTGTGATCATGATTAAGAAAGAGAATACGTTACATCAAAAGAGAACACACATTTATGAATGAGGGAGACGATTTGAAAAAAATAAAATGAGGATATTTTTATTAAAAAAAACTTATAGGGACCAAAAAAAAATTCATTAATTTTGCGGGCACTCAACTTAGTTTGGATACACTTCTGCAGAAGAACTTTTAGAAGATAAAATAAAGTGAATCAAAGAGGCCAATGAATTTAACTTCTCCATAAGTTGAAATTAGTTACTTATGGAGAAGTTAAATGGGAGAGCTTTTGGAGTAAGTGGATTAAAAAAGACTAATTTCAACTTATGGAGAAGTTAAATGCATTTGACCTTTTTTATTCATTCTATTTTTTCGCCTAAAAGTACTTCTGTTCAAGTTTCATCCAAACTTGCCCATTGCCCTAAATTATTCTAATAAGTTTTACTTTATATTTTTTTCATTTAATAATGAAATAGATTCACTTAATCTTTGTTGAGACATTATTTATCTTAGTTAATATTTTATTACTAAGTAAGTGACATTTATGGTAATCAGTATTTTGGTGGTCTCAACACTTATAAAATTAAATAGTATATAGTATTTTAACCATGAAATGCACAAGATAGTATTCTTATTTTTGTTGATATTTTTAAGATAACTAAAAAATCAATTATAAAGAAATATATATTTTAAATTTTAAACCAAAGTATCTAACAAATGAGGAGATAGTCATATGAAAATTATAAAAAATACCATGTTTTGAAATTTAAGCAAAAAAATAAAGAATAAAGATAAAATCAAATTTTAATTTCATAGTAATAGATTTTCCAATTTTTTAATTGATTTCTTTTTATAATTTAAAATAAAATAGAAAAATTATGTGATACCATTATTGGATAAAGAAAACAAAAACTTTTATAATCATAAGGATTTTTTTTTCAATTTTTTATAATTTTATTAAAACAAAATAAAAAAGACACGGTGATCAACATGAGAGTTCCATTACTAAGAGTGGATGTGAGAATTTCTCTTTAGAAAGCAGATTTAATGCATATAAGATGATTAAGATTAAATGTGGGTTATAATTATGATTAATATATTAAATATGAAAATAAATTAAATATGAAAATAAACTAATGGAATTAATAAAATAGTTACTAATTAGAAGAAAGTTGTAAAATAAGGGTATGATTTTAAAAAAATATATTAATAAGTAAAAATTCGAGGCCTAAAATTGCTAAAGATAATTTGGGGAGATAAAGGGTATGTTTGTGAGTTGAAAAATGAAAGGGAAGTGAAGGTTTGTAGGAAATCCTTCCCTCCCATATGTTTGTGACTTCAGCTCTCTGTTTCTTTAACTTACAAAACATTCCCCCTCCTTCCTTCCCCTTTCTTTTACCTCCTAAATCTTTCATTTCACTTCCCTCCAAACTCTCAAACACAAAAAAAAAAAAAATGCTTTATCGGTCTTATGGTAAGGTCAACCTTGTCACTAAGAATGTGTTTAGTAAGCCGGTCATTTTAGTTAGTTGAAAGCTGAAATTAGTAGCTTAAACTATTTCAACTATGTTTGGTACAGTGACTTATTTGGGTAGCTACTAGTTTCTTGAAAAGCTACTTGATGTATATATGTTTTTTTTAAAAAAAAAAACTTACATTTTCAGCTATTAGCTGAACATTTATTACAAGTTTATCTCTTAACCACCCCAACTCGTCATTATTTAATAATTAATGATGTCCTTATATATCATTTTATTATTTTCAGATAGTTTTACCAAACACCTTTAATCAAAATAAGCTAGCTTTTCAGCTTTTAACTAATTTTTCCACTTTTATCTAGCTTTTCAACTTTCATCTAGCTTTCAGGTGGTATTTCTTGCAGAATTACCTATGAAAAAAATATGTAAATAATGAATTTTACTGCAAGCAGAGACAGATTTAGAGGGGGGCAGGTAGGGGCCTTGGCACCCCTCTCCAACCAAGATAATAATAAGATACTAATAAATTGGATTGAAAATGTAATTTTTATGATTTTTACAAAACTCTTCTCATTATGTTTTATATTAGCATTTTTGTAAATATACAAACTAATTATTTTTATTTAACTTAATAAATATATTTACACTATATATGATATATATTATATAAAAAAAGTTACTGAAACTTTTTAAGTTAGTACTTCATCAATGATATACGTTTTATCAATTTCTGGATCCATCACCAACTGCAGGTAAATATTCCCAAATAAATCCCCAGATCATGAAGTGTACCAAATCTAGAATCCGATCCATAATCATTGATCGAGGATATGCATGTACGTTCACCCAGTTTTCTGTCTTGATAAAGCAATCCCACTTATATATGTATATACCTAAAATTCCCACTTGGATTCATATTTGCAAGCAACAGCGCTTAATTTGAATGACATGTTATAGTGACATTAAAGGCTTGTTTCCCTGAAGCTACGACATAATCATGTCTAATTAGTCTCACATATGGCCCTACACAGTGTGTGAATGCGGGCTTATATACCTTTCTTATTAACCATGTAGTTTTGGTTTAATTTGGTCCCATATGAGCACTATTTAGGTGTTGATGGGGGTTATTAAATGTCATAAATATAGTGCTGTGTTTACTCACCCTTAATCAGATATGTTAATTAATTAAGCGGGTGTGGCATATATTTTAAATTAAACAAAAGCTAAACGACCATCCTTATCATCATAAACGCAGTTCAATCAATTATCGAAGTCTTTGATCTAGTCAATAAAAAACTAAAGTTTATGATGACTAATTGATTATCTTAATTGTTAATTGCATTCAAAGACTAATGACACATTTAAAGTGCACATGTTGCAAGAATAGTTATAACTATGAGCTCGTGCCAAAGCCTAATTAACTGCATAACTTTGGCTTTTGACCTTATAATAAGTTAACTCGACCCACATGTGTTCTTCGATTAATGAGTGTCTAAGATACTGATCAATGAATCACTACTTCTATTCCTATTTATTATTTTATTTAAAAAAATATTTTTATTTTATTGTCCCATTTAGCTGTAAGTATTAATCACATTTTACTACTTTTATCCTTAATATATAAAAGAAATAATGAATGAAAAATTAATGAGTAAAATAGAGAGATAAATAATATATTAAAAATATATAATAACATTAATATAAATTGACACATTTATTATATTTCTTAATCTGTGTGATATTAATAAATTAAATAAGAATTGAAATAATAGTATATAAAATAATTTTATTAAAAATCACAACATTAATTACATTTATAATATTAGATGTTTCACATCCTAATAAAAAAATTATATTTGATTTTTTAACTCACCGTGTAAAAATACTCATTAACATTTTCCTAATAGTAGTATAATATAAAGTATAGACTTTGTGAAAGAACACAACAAATTGTGCTAAAGCAAAATCTATCATCATATTTTCGAAAGAGACCATGTCTAGGGGGTGGCAAAGCGGGCCAATTTGTCCAGACTCGCCAGCAACTCGCATTAAACGGGGTGGGGTGAGTTGACCCGCTAAGGAAAATGGGGTTTGAATTGTAGCCCACCTCGCTTAAGGGTGAGCTGGAAGGTTGACTCGCCATAAATAAAAAAAATAAAAAAACTAAATTTTAACATAAGATGAGTTGAAAAATGATGGGTTTGGTGGGTCAACCTGCCAAAAAATATATAAAAAAAATCAAAGACTATAAACCACATTGAAGCAGTGAAGCCGGAGAAAGGGAAATCGCGGGAGAAATCAGTGTCACCTGGATATCACATGGAAAGGTAGAGAACTTCAGTTAGAAGAAAAGGGCAAAACCAAAATCAGATCTTAAATCAAAAGAAAAGAGATTAGGGATTCGGGGAAGGGAGATAAAGAAAAGGGGGAAATTTAAATCACAATAAAACAGAACCTACCTGGGTAGCATAGCACGAAGCTTAATCGATGGGCGGTGGACGTCTGGACGACCCTGTACCAGACGGCAGACGCACGATGGAAGACGAAGGGCACCTGGGATGTGCGGAACCAGACTGCTCGACGGTGATGGAACTCAAACGGCGTCTCGCAATCGCAGGGCAGTGATGGTTGATTGTTATGGTAGCGGGCCAGCGGCGGTGTCACATAGGTCCTGATGATAATGGTCTCTGATTTTGGTTTCTGAATGGTGAATGCAGAAGTGAACCCTAGCTAAATGAGTCAAGTTACAGAGTCTGAGTTAGTAATAGGATATAAAAAAGTTAACAAATTCGGCGGATCAACCCTACCCGGCCTCTCAATAGCCCGCTGGGTTGGAGGGTTATATGCGGTGTGGGTCAGGTGGGGTGGTGGGCTGAGGTCCCCAACCCGCCTCGCAAAATTTGGCGGGTTGGGTGGGTTGACCTGGCGGGTCAAACCCGCTTTGCCACCCTTAACCATATCTACATAGAAACTAGATCATAAAATTTACTACTTTAGATCCCTTCTTCATTATTGGCTTGAGAGTCTACTTACTCGATCTTTTTTAAAAAGTTTGCTTTAGTGCCTTACTATTTAATTAGTGCAATTTAATTTGTGCATATTAATTTATTTATTTTATTAAGTTTCTAATGCTACATTCTTCTCTGTCTCCATTTCTAAAAAAGGAAATGCTTAAAGAATAAAAAATAGAAAGTTTTTATTGGAGTATGTAGCATTTAATGTTACATATGCAATCAATATTGTTATTTCCAAAAAAAACCTCATGCTTATGTATCATTAACTAATACCACTCGTTAGCAGGACCCTTCTAAAAACTCATTATCGTCAAAACATATACCTTAATAAGAAAACCTCCAATCCTATAGTCATTTTTATTTGAGAAAATGTTTCTATTTTTTTTTATTTTCATTAATAATTACAAATGTACTATTTATTTATATTTATTTTCTATTTTAAATATTTCTGTAAGAAACAGTCATAATATTAAAAAATTTCACCATTTGCTATTCAAATATTTAGAAACATGAAAAAAATAAAATAGAAGTGACATTCTTATAATTATTCATACAAAAAAATAAATAAAATAAAAATATTTTCAATTCAAATAGAACTTTAATTTTTCTTTAAAAAAAAGCTTAAGAGCTTGCCAAACTTGTTTACTAATAAAAGATCTTGAGATTCAAATGAAAATCATGGGGAGGCTCATTCAAGTGAAATTTATGTGTTCATTATTATGTGATACAATTTTTTTAATTAATGGCTTCCATGTTGGCAGGTTATTATATTTTTTTTGTTTAAGTGTATCTTACATAGGAGACAATTATGTTGAGTCGAACATTCATGTTATGGTGACCTAATTCAACTTATTATATATAAAATCAAATTTCATGTACGAAAGACATGTTACGTACACACTAAATGCAACTTTTAATAAGTTGGGATTATGTCTAAGTGTATGTAACACGCAGGCGAAGCCAGCAAGTGATGAAATTATAATATAATGAAAATAAAAACTAAATCGAATATATAGTGAATGAAGATCGACCCTCATAGTTTATGTATGTATGTATGTATGTATGTATGTATGTATGTATGTATGTATGTATGTATGTGGGTGGGGATCTACTGAAATCTGGAGCCACTCTTGGTAAAATTACCCCGCTTAATAACTTTCGGTAAACATTGAGTTTCATCAATCCAACTATTAGATTGAAAGTTTTCATTAAATGGATGAAGTCTGCAAATTTTCAAAAATTTTTATAACCATTTGATACATGGTCAAATACCTATGAATGTCAAATTTATCTAAAATTTGGTATGTATAATCATCATGTTGGTATCATGTTATGTATTCAACCGTTAGATTTGTTAAATTTATATTCTACAAGAAGTTATAAGCGGAATAATTTTACCAAGAGTCACTCCTGAAGTAAGTTGATCTCCACCCATATATATATATATTATGTACATCAATTTTTTTTGAATTATTTTAATTATTATTTTTATTTTTATAATTCATTTTAATTATTTTTAATCAAATGTTTGGTCATTGAAAAACTAATAAGAATTTAAAATTAAAAAAAAACTAAAACTATAACTACCTAATATTATACTTTTGTTTATTTAGAATTTATATCATAAAATTTATGTAAATGTTTTTTTATATAAACCAAACACGTATAGTTCAATAAGTTATCTTATTAGCTTCCAATTAATTTATCATCTAGTAGCTCATGTCTTCTAACTAAACTTCCACTATAAAATTTTATTGTATAATTAATATATAACATATAAATTTACAAAATATAATATAAATATACACATATTATATACATATATTTTAAAAAACAAATTGAGGGGGGGCCATGGCCCCTTTGTCCTAAAGGTGTCTCGCCCCTGGTAACATGCCTTTCTTTTAGTAATTAGATTTTTTTTTTGTGAAATTTTTATTATAATGATTTTGGTGATTAAGGTGTTATATTGAATAAGCTGAATTAGGTCAACAAAATCTAATTATAACATTTCACCAAAAAAAAATTAATTACTAAAAGAAAGACAGGTTACATACACACTAAATGCAGGGGTTACACTTTCATATCAAGACCAAATCTTCATTAATTAATCACACCATGTAAAGTCGACAAAACGGGTTAGTTTAACCGGGCCAGCCCGTAAAAACCCACAAAAATGTAGGGCTCGAACACTTATTTTAGAAGCTAGAATAATTCATGCGCTTTTTAGCCCAACCAAATAAAGCTCGCTACTTGCAAAAGGCCAGATAGCCTGTAAAAACTCACAAAAAATTGGGCTACTCGCAAAAAGATATGGCTTGGGCACTTATTTTAGAAGCCTGCATAACTTCTGGAGTTTTAAAACTCAGTCCGATAAAGTATGTTATCGGGCCGCCCGAATTGCCAACTCTAACACCATGTATATGTTTCCTGCCTTTTGGAGATAAGGGAAAAGATATGTTAATTTTCTTCGCCTTCCCTTCCTTCTCCTTGACATTTATTTTATGGGAAGTATGTATATATAAATCATAAGACAACAATTTTTGTTTAAACCACTGTTCGAGTTGGGAATATCAGACATTGTTTAAGGAAAATTAAGAACGAACTACTTGAATTAATCCATAAGACAATAATTAGTATCAAACCATATATAGAAACCGTGAAAGAAAGAAAAAACCTATATACATATATATGGTAGAAATAAAATTCTCATAGTATATATTTATACTCATTAATTTAGCTCATGGATCAAAGGAAGCTTGCCCCCTTGATGGGTCCTTTTTACATTTTTTTGGGAGATGTAATTAGACTTTTAGCACACACACAAAGAGAGAATGAACCTTAGTGAAAGAGAGAATGGACCCTGATGAGACCAAGAAGGATGAAAAGAATATGACCGGGATTGGGAAGGACAATCAAGGACACTTAACAAGTAGAAGACATTGACCATACAGGGGGAAAGGTGTTTCGTCAAACAAGGTTGGAAGATCATACATTGTTCTTTTTTTACAAACTTTCCTAAGGAGTTTGGTGTTATGAAGTTATGGGGGTAATCAATATTGGGTGGGAAGGTGTTAGATGTTTATATTCCTAAAAAAAGAGACAAGAACGGGAATCAATTCGGTTTTGTGAGGTTTCCAAGTAAAAAGGATAATATGGGATTGGAGAAAAGGTCAAGCCAAATATGGATTGGATATTTCAAACTTCGATTTAATATGTCGAAGTATGGAAAAGGATTGGGTAGGGGAGACACAACTAAGGAGGAAGGTAGTGATAATGATAACATGGAGTTGAAGGATAGACATAATAAATGTAGGGTGGATGGTAGAACATATGTGTATGTGATAAAGAAGAAGGTGAAGAAGATGTGGTCACCGAAAAAATTCAATTCAATCAAGATGCTTCGACCGATATGGAGTTCATGGTTGACAAAGATAAAATGCAATGGCTAGATAGTTGTTACATTGGGCAAGTGGTGCAGGTTGATGAGGTCTTTACACTACAAGATAAGATACTTCAAGAAGGTATCCATTCTATGAAAATTATTCCTATGGGTTCTGATTCATCCACGGGAGGAAGAAGATTTTATGGAGTTAACAAAAGAATTGGAGGACATGTTCTTTAAGTGGTTTATAACAACCACCACAAGTTTGGTCAGAAGAATATTTTAAGGTGTTAACTCATCATTTTGGGCGTTATGTTTGCATTGATACATGTACAAAAAATATGGATAGGCTGGATGTGGGATACATGTTGACTCATACGTCATCTATGGAGACTATAAACAGGAGGTTTCAAATTATGATTAATAATTTGTTATTTTCTATTAATGTCATTGAAGATCCTTTTATCAATCCATGGAGGACTTTACCAACAAGAAAAAAAAATTTCGTGAACTCAAAGGATACAAGCCAAGTTTCTTCAGATGAATACTCATTAGGGGACGTTGGAGATGTTAATTTTGAATTTGAAATGTACAATGAGTTGGACAATTACTATGATTTTAATTTTGTCCAAATGGTCCGAGATAATGTAACTGATTTGATTGTTTTTGGTGACAATAATTGTGGGATTGATTTGGATATAAACAGTGATGAGCTAAATAAGGAAAATGCAGTTTTGGAAAATAATTATCTTATTAATGGAAGTGTGATGGACCAAATTGATTGCCTCCCACATATTGCATCAAGTGCAGTTGCGATTGGTAGAAAATTATCTACGCATGATGTAACATCCCAGAAATTGGAACTTAGGAAACAGAAGGAAAGCCTTAGGTGGTGAACCCAGCCAAGAGAGGAAAGTTAGAAGTAGGGTGAGAATTCAGCGGTTAAGTATGATTTCAGACAAGAAATTAGGGAATTGATTTATCAAGAATTAGAGTGGGGAAGAGTTTGGATGAGAAGAACTAAGTTAGAATAAGGTTTTCATGGAGAGGAATTAGGTTTGAGAAGGAGAAAAATGAATTGGAACCAAGAGGGGCACAAACCGAGGTTATTGCTTAATTTTGGGAGTTAGGCCTAATGCCCTTGGTGCACTAATTCGCAAATATCTAAAGACAAGGGTGTCCAATTAAGGTGATTCCACTTTCATTAGAAAGCTAATTTCCGGGGCTTCAGTTTGATATACTATATGATAGTATTCCGAGCTTGTTTGCACCTCCAAACAGCAGGTTTACATGCTGCATCGTGCAGATGTGTGCTAAAAGCGCGCCCCAGCGCGCGCGGACCAGAAACGTTTTTAAAACAGAGGAGACGCGTTTTCTCCCCATTTTTCTCCCTTCTAGGGCTTCTTTTAGAGTGAGAGGGAGCTGATTCTTGAAAGAGAAAGAGCTTGGAGATGGAGAAGGGCTTGATATAAGGTTCTCCATCATTCCCAAGGCTTGGATTTCCACCATTCCTCCATCACCTTCCTCCTCCTCTTCCTCCATTGTTGCTCCTTTGAGGTGGGTGTGGTCTCACTCTCTCTTTTCTTGGGTTTCTCTTATGAATGCTCCCTATTCTTCCTTTTCCCTTCTATTATTGATGATTATGCTTAGATTATGCAAGACCTAGGGTGGATTGTTAGTTGTATTTGAATATATGTTGTTTAGTCAAACCCTAGGGTAGGGGATTTGGGGATTTTTGGTGAAATTGATGATTGTGATGTTGTAACCTTGAAGTGTTGTTCATTTATGCATACACTCATGTTCATGGAATTCTCATTATGTTTTATGTCCCCATTTACACATGTTTTGAAAGGAAATTGGGTCTTAGGACCTCATGTTTTTCTGTAAAATGGATTTTTGGGTCTGTTAGACCTCATGCTGAACTTAATGACTTTGAATCCATGGACTTCATATTTTGAAAAGAATTATTTTGGGTCCTTGGATTTCATGTTTAAATCAATCATGTTTCACACTCAGACTTTTGGTCCCTGGACTCATGTTTTTGAGACTTTGTCTCCGGTCCTTGGACTCATGTGAATTAATGAGGTTGATCTCTAGACTCATGTTTGAGACTTTGTCTCCGGTCCTTGGATTCATGTTGCAAGAAAGGCAATCACATTTACCTCTAGGCCAAGGGGTATATGGGATTCCTCAATTAAAAATGAATTGTATTTGTTTATTAATAAAACTTAATGAGGGTGGCCCTAGACGACGGTCCTTGGTCACATGGTCGAGCGCTTAAAAGAGGTAACAGTGAAAAGACCCCGTGGGTGTTCGAGTTATAACACTTGAGGACTGACTCTGCATTGTTTACTTATGTGACTGACTCATGTTTCTAGTTCCCATTCTTCAGGTGCATATACTTAATGTTTTTGAGGTCATGCCCTATGTTCATAATGCCATTTCATGTAATTTATGCTCATGTATGTGGTATGCTTGGTTGTTGCCTTTTCCCCACACTGCACACACTATTATCACTCACTGGGACGTAGTCTCATCCCAATTGTGGGAAACATCTTTAATTGTGCAAGAAAGGATCTTTTAGCATTGGATGAAGAATCGAAGTCCTGTGGTGGATACTTTCGCCTCCTGAGCTGCCAGTTAGCCATAGGACATTTATTTTCCCATTGCTATTGAAGTGTTGAAAAGGTTGATTATTGTAAATGTGATGTATTGGATTGAATTATTGTGAGGATTGATGAGAATGTCTCATTTTGGCTGTGGAGGCCCATTTTGTTATATAATTGAATTAGTTGTGGAATATTATAAACTGCACTGGTGTTTTGCTGGTTTTCAGGTGAATCTGGAAATTGGGAAACGTCCAGTTTTCAGGGGAAACTCTGCCCGATTTCCGGCAGAAGTTTTATGAACCTTAGCATGCCAAGTGCGGGTTTCTCCCTGGTTTTTCCTTAGTGGAATGCTTTCAGAATCTTGTTATTGAATGTGAGGAAGCCTAAGCATACGTTGGACTGTTTAGGCAATTTGTGCTTGTATGTCGATACTCGAAATGACACGAAATAATTTCAAAAATTCGAAATAGTGTTTCCAACGAACATTATTCTCGAATTGAGGAATTAGGACGTTACACATGGTGAGCGATTATATAAGGAAGCTACTGAAACATGTATCCCACAAGCTAAACAACCCATGAAGTATAAGGTAGTGGCCCAAATAGGAGAATAAATACCTGGTGAACGGACAAATATGGTAGATGTTGAAGAATGTTGTCCACATGATGCACGACCCAAGACGTGTAAGGAAGTGGCCCAAATAGGAGCATCAATTCTTGTTGGGCCTAACACCACTGAAAACCATTCTCAGATACAGGCTTCAACCTAGCAAAATGAGAAGGTTAGTATCACGGACCAAACGTCGACTATGCAGTGAAAAATAATTTGCGTTATCTGGTTATGTGGACTTTGTTGAGCAATAATGGATGGACAAAGAGTTGATGGTCGGGTAGCATTTGTGTTGAAAGAGAAGTTGAAGGCAATGAAAAATAATTTGCGGAGATGGAATAAGGAGTCCTTTGGTAATATAGAGAATAAAATCAATGAGGCCTTGGAAGCATGTCACCGGCTAGATATTAAAGGTTAGGTTGGGTTGTTACAAGAAGAAGAGGTGCATCAAAGACAAGAATGGAGAGCTCAATACCATCATTTAATGTCAATGAAGCATAGTCTATTGTTTCAGATATCAAGACTAAGATTGTTACAAAAGGGTGATTCTAATAGTAAATATTTACATGCTTGTATCAATAAACAGAGATTGAGGAATGATATGATCAGAAGTATAAAGGTGAACGGTGTGAGGTATTCTGAGCCATCTTCTATAAAATAAGTGATTAAGGGGTATTTTGAATCTCAATTTAATGGCCACTCTTGGCAGAGGCATAACATTGATGGTGTGGAATTTAACTCATTGTCTGATGATGTTGCGGAGAGCCTGATTTTGAATTTCTCTTTACATAAGGTGAAGGAGGAAATTTTTTTATTGTGGTGGTTCAAAGAGCCCAGGTTCGGATGGTTATAATTTTAATTTTATATAGGATTTTTGGGATATTCTAAAAGAGGACTTCATGGGTTTTCTGAATGAGTTTCCTGTGAATCGAAAATTTGTTAGGGGGTCTAGTAGCTCATTCATTATTTTAGTACCAAAGACATATAGTCTACAAAATATAGAGGAGTTTCGGCCAATCTCTTTAATTGGTTGTATGTACAAAGTTGTGTCTAAAGTGCTTGCTAATAGGCTGCGAAAGGTGATTGGTGATGCCATTTATGAATGCCAGTCTTATTTCGTAAGAGGATGATTTATTTTTGATAGTATAGTCATTGCAAACGACATTCTAGAAGAGGCTAAAAGGAAAAAGAAGATGTGTTTGCTTTTCAAAATTGACTTTGAAAAGGCTTACGATTGTGTTAACTGGGATTTCTTGCAATATGTGATGAGACAAATGAATCTTCCTCAAAAGTGGAGAAATTGGATTGCAGAATGTTTAAGTTCTTCTAGGATTTCAGTTCTGATTAACGGCAACCCAACTTCTGAGTTTGGGGTTGGCAGGGGTTTACGTGATCAAGGTGACCCCCTTGCACATTTTTTGTTCCTCATTGTTGCAGAAAGCTTAAATTCGTTAATGTGCAAAGCGGTCTAATCAAACCTCTTTACAAGGTATAGGGTTGGTAATGATGAAGTAACTATTTTCCACTTACAGTATGCAGATGACACAATTTTGGTGGGGGAAGCTATAGTGGAAAATGTGTGGGCAAAAAAAGCAGTGTTATAGTTATTTGAATTGGTAGCTAGCCTAAAGGTGAATTTCTATAAAAGTGACCTTTTGGGTGTCAATGTGGATGATGATGTGTTAGAGGTGTTTTCAAATTTTCTAAATTATAAGGTATCAAATTATCCTTTCTCATACTTGGGACTGCCAATAGGGGCAAACCCAAGAAGCATCAAGACTTGGACTCCGGTAATTCAGAAAGTGCAAAAGCGTTTATCCAAGTGGAAGTGCAAAAATCTATCTTTTGGTGGTCGTAGTGTCCTATTACAATCTGTCTTAAATTCCATCTCGATCTACTTCCTTTCCTTCTTTAAGGCTCCAAAAGATATTAACTTTTTGACTAAATTCTCTTTTTAAATCTTTTATGTGGGGGTTCTCAAGGGAAAATAAGATTTCTTGGGTAGCATGGGAGGAAGTGTGTAGGGATAAGAAGTTTGGTGGTTTAGGTGTTCGTGATATGAGTTCTTTTAATTTAGCACTTATTGGGAGATGGAGATGGAGGTTTCTGGTTGAAAAGGGTAGATTGTGGCATAGGATTATCACTCCTTTTTATGGTGAGGGGGCTGCTTCATTGAGCGGATCTACAGTTAAGGGGTCCAATTGGTGGTGGGATGTTTGAGATATTGATAAAGGTGCCCATGTTACTAGAGATCGGTTTACAGGATATTGTATAAAGAAAATTGGGGATGGGATGGAAACTTGTTTTTGGACAAATATTTGGTGTGGTTCGAGTGCTTTTTCTACTTGTTTTAGTAGACTTTTTTCTATTACGAATAACAAAAATGTGCTCATTGCTGACCTGGTAGATAGGAGTGGTGGAGGTTTGGTTTGGAAATGGAGTTGGCGAAGGGAGCTTTTCCAATGGAACTTGACCAATTACAACAACTGTTAGCTGAATTACAGTCTGTTAGTTTGCATGAAAATCGTCCAGACTACTTGTTTTGGACAAATGATGCTGTTGGAATTTATTCTGTGAAATCAGCCTATAATGCTATAGTTCATTCTGTGATTTTTGCTGAGTTTTTGGGTTATAAATTCTTGTGGAACAAGTATGCCCCTGCTAGGATACCTGCCTTTGCTTGGAGAGCTATATTGGACATGATTCCTACAAAAATAAACTTAATATGAAGGATAGTTCTTTTGCATTCGGATAATTTGTGTGTCTGGTGTGGTCAAGAACCAGAAACTTCTTCTAATACCTGTTTGAATTTTTATTTTTGTGTATAACACATGGATGCTTTGTTTGGAGTGGTTTGGCTTTGTATCTATTCATCATAATTCTTGTTATTCACATTTAGAACAATTTGTAGCCTTGCCTAATTGTACTATGGACAATAGGATTAGATGGTCTTTGGTTTGGTTATCAACTATTTGGTTCCTATGGTTAGCAATGAATGATGCGGTATTTTCTAACAATCCTATTGAGCTTGATGAGTTAGTGGAATTGATCAAATTGCGATCTTGGAAGTGGCTCAAAGAAAATGATGCACACTTTAACTATTCTTTCTCCTCTTGGAAGGCTTCTCTTAATAGTTGTCTAAATTTTAAGGTTTGATCCAAAGTGTTGGATAAGTATTCTGCTGTGAGATTTTTAGTGCTTTTATGTACAGGGGTCTGCTGTGCTGTTTATTTTGGTTTGGCTGTGATTTTATTCTGATACTAGTGTAATATTGTTCTACTTTTCCGAGATGTTGAAGGATTATTGTGATAATTTGTGGTGATGGGGGTGTTTTAATAGGATGAATATTTGTGCAGTATGTTGTTGTTTGATGTTGAGTATTCTTTTGTCATGCTGTTAGATTTTTTTGCCCATGTGTGCATACATCTGCGGTAGTGCTTGGATGGGTTTGATGTCAATTTCTTACTTTGTATTTGCTAGTGATGAATTCTATTATGGATATGATCTTAGGTAGTTGTCATTAGGAGGTAATTGATTGGCAATTCAACTTTGTTCGGATGAAGGAATTATTTTAGTGATGATGACATTTTATCAGGGAAGGCTTGGTTCGTTGTTTATTGGGGTAGTGTGAGGTTTGAATTTTTCTCTTAACTTGTACTAACATTATAATCTTGAGTATTGTTTATTTGGTTCTTGTAATTTGTAATGGGTTGGAGTACCCCTTGTATTCCTTTTAATATATTTCTCTTTTTCTTAGCAAAAAAAATTAGACTTTTAGCACACATTTTAAAAAAATACGTGTTACATTCAAAGAGATTAAAAGATAAAAAATGTTATGGGAAAAAAGACAAAACAAATGGTGCTTTAATGTAATGTTACATTTTCCCTTTATTTTATTATCTTCCGTAAAAATATGTATGTTACATTACAAAATACACATTCATCACGATGAAGGTGTAAATTAGGTTACTAAATTGAAAGAAACACGATATTAAAGAGTAAACTATATGGGTGATCTATGATACACGATATGAAAATAGTGTATGGTCCATTAACATTTAACTACAAAACGGTTACTAATTCGTTATGAAAAGAGCTATAAATCACCTGTTAAAATTCGTAACTAAATGTTGTTGTTAATTCATAGTTAAATGATTAAGCACCATAATTTAACAACAATTAGCTACATAAATTAGATATAATTTTCTAGAACCGATCCATAACTATTTCATAGTGAATTGGTAGTTATTTTATAGATAATTGCTTATACACTGTATATCATTTTCCATACTGACACACCTTAAACAAAACGTGTAGAACACATGTATTAAATTTTAAGCTTGAGTATAAGAAAGCCTAAAAAGTTTTTTTTTTGAAAACCTTGATATTTGGACTTGACTAATTCAAGTTGAGATAGATGAATCTATTTACAGAAATTAAACTCTCCTAACTAATGTTTATTTTTTTATTCATAAAACTTAAACCTAACATGCCTTACTTAAAAAAAAAAAAACTTGTCAGCACTTAGACCAATATATATTGATAAACTGCCTAGAAATTACATACATATACATATATATAAACTTCTTTTTCAATTGTTAATGAATTGGATATTTTCATTTAATTTTTATATCTGAGTGGTTAGATCATGGAAGGAAAGAAAAGAAAAACAATGATAAAAACTAGCTATTTTCTTTTTAGCCTGATGTTTAAGACAATGAGAAAGCAAAAACACAAATTTTCTCTACATATTCATTTGTACATGCCACTCATTATTCGTTCTCAAGCATATGACTTATGAAAATAAAATGGAGTCGCAGAGGGATATATAATAGAGGGAGGTTGAGGAATGGTACCATGGGTTCTCCCATGAATTATCCCAAAAGTAACCAAAGAGAGTATTCAGAAAACTAATTTGATATTATTGAAAAGATAATTGAATTCAGTACTTACAACTGGTATTTATAGGACTAGCTAACACAAAATAAACTTAACAGATTGACTGACAAAACTAACAAAATTGCAACTGACTTCTAACACCCTCCCGCAAGTTGGTATTTGGTATCAACCAATACCAACTTGAAACCAAGAAAAGAAATGAAAATCAACAAAAGAAGAAGGAAATAACAACAAAAGAAACACATTCCTCTTAGGCATTGCACCAAAAAGTTTATGCACATCCCTTTTAGGCATAACACCAAACAACTTCTGCGCATGAACATTAGCGACCTTGGCAGCTTGGGTTTGCAACCTTTTTTTGGGAACAAAAGCAGTAACACATAAAGAAGCTAATTACAGCAAAGAAAGAAAATATATCGTAGCCAAGAAAACAACCAAGAGACATAGATTAACTCCACCAGGGTCAAAAATGAACTCCACGTTCACCGCACTCGAATCTGGACCATCTGGAGATTCAATGAGATTGATCATCTTGTGAATAAAGCCAACGTTTACAAAGGATGCTATATTTGCATCGTTTCCAATTTCGAGATTGAGCAACATATATAGTGAAGCGATTTGAGAATCAAGGTCTTCCAAATCGAGAATTACAACAAGAGGAGGAATGGCTCTAAGCATTGCGAGCATTCCTCTCACTTCCAAGTTCTCCTTCGTGAGAAACTTCACAGTGGCCGCAACCTCTCGCCGCTTCGCCAAATCTTCTTCCTGCTGCAACTCCTTCACAAGCCACTTCAGCTCCTTCAATGCCTCCTCATTCTTGTGTGTCTCCACGTCCGCTTCAAACTCCTCCATGTTCACCAGATTTGATAGCTCTCTGACCTCGCATTATTTGTCTTAGTTGAACTATGCTTGTTCTGTCACCGTTGTTGTTGTTGCCGTTTCTCGTCATCGAAGGAGGAAACAATGTTTGAGTGAAATCCAAAGATTCCAAAATGAAAGGATCCGGTGACGATTTCCATTCCAATTTTGTGACATAGTCTTTGCAGATTTCAGGCATGAAGACCAGAACAGAGAGTTTCTTGGACTCATTCTTCTCTTTGACCGGTGTCGAAGGAGAATCCAATGGTGATTCTTACGGTAGAGGAGAATGCGGGACTGCTACTTGATCTTGAGAAGAAGAATCCTTCAATACAGTTTGGCGCAGGATGATGTACTCCGTCTCCTTTACCATGGCCTATTGCTTGGATTCGTTGAACAGACTGAAAACTTCTTTTCTGATTTCAAGCGCAATATTTATCAACGTATTTCTAGGACGACGTCAAAATTTCTTGAAGCGAGGTGAGCTTCATGGATGGACCTGTGATACCATCTTATGAAAATAAGATGGAGTCGCATAAGGTTAGTAGTGGGAGGTCGAGGAAGGGTACCATGGTTCTCCCATGGATCATCCCAAAAGTAACCAGAAAGAGTATTTAGAAAACTCATTTGATATTATTGAAAAGATAATTGAATTCAGCACACACAACCAGTATTTATAGGACTAGCTAATATAAACTAAACAAATTGACTAACAAAACTAACAGAATTGAAACTAACTTCTAACATTTATATTAAAAATATATAGAACAATGACATGTGATTTTGCAAGGGGATAAAAAATTTGTTGAATTTGAAGAGTAATTCTAAAATATATATCATGGTATTAGCTATAAAAATTTCGTAACTACATTACCATGAACATATCATTATATACCTTATAATCACTTGAATGTGAATTTTTATGTTTTTGAAAATAATTACAAAACTGATTGAAAGGAATAAGTATAAATATAATTAAGAAAATGGCGGCTTTTAGGATGGACAACTTTTATAAGTGGTCTACGGTAAACCACTTTTCCTCCACTGTTGATTTAATATATTTTATACAATGTCTCATATCTATAGAGTAACCACTTGGTATTTTTTTTTATTGTTTCGTAGTTTCACCTAGTCAAACATCACTTTTTGCAAAGACATGGGTTGTGTGTTTGATTTATACTAAAACCATGTTTCAACGTGTATTCGGACAGAAGCTACTCTCTATAGTGTTGGCCCTGATGCACGTTTGAAATGTAATTTTAGGGTAAACCAAACACGCTATTAATCAATCCTCAATCTGAGTTGGAGGCAATCCTCGATCGTAGTTTCACAGTTTCACCCTCCTTGTTGTCCACGCATGTGCGCACCATCGTTTCATAGTTTCACCTTGTCAAACATCCTTTTTTGCTTCTATCCGAATATCGACTCTATATTCATAGTTACTATGTTCTTGAAATCTTTATTTTTTGTTTAGATTTCTCCAACCTTCTTCATGGTTTTTACCATTTTCCAATGTTAAGGTTTTTTTCCCCTGAGTTTGTAGTTTTAGGATGGGGTTTTTCTGGTAGAATTATATGAACTGAATTGTTTGATCTTGATTTGTAAGGATTGTTGATGCGTTCTTAGTTCGACTCACTCTCAGTTTGTGATTCTCTTCATTTCATATTATAACATTTGGCGATGGTGCGCAAATAGCACAGAGACAAAGCATGGTTAGCTTCGACAATTGAATGGGTAAACATGACTAACAGGAAATGTGAGGACTAGAAATAAAAAAATAATAATTGTGGACACAATTTTGAATTCAATTTTTTTAATAGTATTTATATACTAAAACTTTTACCGCAGTGAAAAAATGGGTCTACGGTAGGTCGAAACATGCAAGGGTCTATTCTAAAATTGGCTTAAGAAAATAACGGAGAGATACTGCTGACGAATCCTCTCCAGTTGATTTTCAACTGGACTTGGTGCAGTCCCAATATAATGGTGGTATAAAATTTTTACTTTTTTTAATCCATACATTTATAATTTGAACCGTTGAGATCCCGTCCAATTAATCTATTATATTATAATATATTAAATCTAAAGCTCAATCAACAAGGTAGCTCATGTGTCACCTCTCTATATTCAATGTTTTTCATCTTTCTAATATCATTGTTGGTTTTGTTAATTTTTTTATATTTATTTTTTATTATCGATAATTTATTATATTATTTACCATTAATTATAGGGCAACCGACAAATAATTTTATTTCAATATCTTAATTGTCATTCAATCATCAAAAAATAATTTCAATTCAACCAAATTAATATATAACTCATAATTTTTTAATTCAATACTACTCATAACTCCTAACATTAAAAGAATGATTGTTACTCACAACTACTTTAACCAAAAAATGCAAATAATAAAGTAAAAAAATGACATCACACTCAATGAATATTTTGAGTAATATTATCTTACAATATGCTTTGTCTATATTATATTTACCCAAAAAATACTTAATTTCTTTTTTCCTTTTAATCTAACAAACTCAACTTATTATAATTCTAATATCTAGATTTTATTGTATGCATACTTCTTTACCAAATTAATATATAACTCCTATATTTCTATTGAACACTACTCATAACCCCTAACATTAAAAAATGACTCTTGCTCACAACTACTTTAACTAAAAATTGAAAATAATAACAAAAAAAAAGCATCAAAACTTAAAAAATCATTTTTGAGTAATATTACATTACAATATGTTTCGTACATATTATGTCTATAAAAAAAAAATACTTAACTTATTTTTTCATAATAATATAACAAGCTCAACTTATTATAATTCTAATATCTAAAATTGATCGTATATGCATACTTCTAATCTACATTAATATATTAAAATTAATCCGCTGCAACGTGTGGGTTATTATCTAGTATTCTTATAAATCCTAAACCCAAAATTGATGTATTGGTAAGTATTGATTCTTTTGTTAACACATTCCCCTCCAAAAACTCCATATAATGCCAAATCATTCAATAACTAAGGTGGTAACTTGAGTGTCTACTGCTTTGTTCCTTTAGTTCTATGCAAATACTAGTACCCTAAGGATAAAAGAAACAAACAAACAAAAAGATAGATAAATAAATAAATCAAAACAAACCAAAGCCAAAAAACTTAACTAGATCAAATTGAATCGAACAAAATCAAACTAAAGCAAGTCGAACCGGGTCGAGCCAACCAAACCATATTGGACCGAACTGAACCAAACCGGGCCGGACCAAACTAGACCGAATCGGACCAAATCAAACCAAACCGGACCAAACTGAACCCGACTGGACCAAACCGAACCAGATCAGAACGAACCATACTGGACCAAACCAAACCGGACAAAACCAGACCAGACCAAACTGAATCAGGTCGAACCGAAACCACAGTAGACCAAACCGAATCAGACCAGACTGGAACGAACCATACCAAACCGGATCAGACCATACTGAACCGAACCATACCAAATCGGACCGATTTAATTCTGACTTTATTTTCATTTACTCTTCATGTCATAAAATTAATTTTAAATACTCATATTTTTTTAAAAAATGATTATTTAAATGTATATAAGCTATACAAATATAATAATATAGTGAAACACAATTGTTATCCAAAATATAAAATCCATGGGGTATTTTCTTAAAAAAATATTATATACATTATATACTCATTTTTAATAAATTTTTGTCATGCTATGTTTGTTTCAGAATCTCATATTTTAAAATGAATATTTAATTGAATGAAATTTTTTTAGCAGGAGTACTTTTTCTTACGACTGAATGCAGGAAATTGGCTACGAAATAATATACACATAATTGCTTAATTTTTTTAAAATAAATAAAACAAAAACACACGGGATCGCACAGTTGTCACAAATTCATAATCTTTTGTTATATCCTTTCGTGTCATCCACTGACACTCTTAGGCTGTTAAAAAAATTTAAAAGTGAATAGAAGTGTTTCGCTAGAAGTATTTTTCATTAAAAGATAAAATGATAATGTTTCTAAAATGAATGCAAAGATAGAACTACAAAAAATATATTCCTTCATCTACTTCTTTTGTATTTAAAATCCTCATTCATAGATACTAGCAACTACCATATGTATCTAGACTGGTAAGAGGATCAATGCATATTAGACAAATTAGTTATTATCCCAAAAAATGAACCTAACACATCTAGAAGATGAATTGGGGTGTGTTTTGTAGAGTGATCGCTCATATTATTAACAAACCTCACAAAATATATCTTTGCATCACTAAATAGTTGTATGACCAGAAGGTAGGAATCTCATGTGGAAGCTTGTGATAGACCAAATGCAAATCACAACAAGGATTTAGAGGACATTAATTTAAAAGAGCACCCAAAGAGTTGTTTATAGCTAGATCGTATGGGGTCATTCCAACTACTTTAATTATGATAGAGTTGTTACTAATTAATTGTCCTGCTCTGTATAGTTGGTGCAGTCTATATACCTGCTCATAAAATAATTTTAGTTTACTAATATGAATTATCAGTTGAGAAAGACAATAATAAAAACATTTGAAAATATTCAATTGTTTAAGAGCCAATGCAATAGCCAAGAGAGAACAAAGTAATTTAAATGTTAACAATTTTTTTTTTGGTAAAAAATGTTAACAATTTAAAATAATCTACAACATAACTGCAAATATTTTTCTTTTGATTGCATGCACTATTTTTATCAGACAGATACAAGTTGAGGAGGTTAATCAAGAGGGTATCAGAATTGCCCTTACTTGAAAAATAAAAGGAATAACATCCCTTGAAAGTGACTTCCATTATCTTACATACTGCTCTAATATGAATTGCACAACACCAATCAGGAGCAAGAGTCGCTAAGGCTTCAAGACAAGTCCATGGTCAGACCCAACCCAGTGTAACCATTGGAATTGTAAGAGATTAAGCAACATGGTAGTAACTGAAAAGACTCTATGTCCCAATTGTTGGGTCAAAGTATAATTGTTGTTTGCAGCAGTATCCAATTGTAAGAGTCTTCTTAAGTGGTCTAATTTTAAACTGGAGATGATTCCGGTCCGAGAGATACTAATTATGGAAGTGACAATTTTCTCCCGGCCACTTGACATGCACGTGGATCTGGACAGTTATACTATTTCAATACATAGATTACTCTTCTCCTTCACAAGTCAATCTTCCTATATATTTTTGTTTCTAAAAAGCACAATCTGAAAAATAGCTGCAATTAAACATTACTGAATGTGGCATTGTTTGATTTTATATGGGAATATGGATAAAGAAGACATTTAAACTAAGTATCAATCACCAAATTAAATTAATTAATCCTTTTGAAATGTTGAACAAATTAAATCTCTTTGCACTTCGTAACGAATGATTGTTTCGGGTATGGGGAGGAGAGGGCGGGTATAAAATATGTAAATAATCCATCTTAATTACTATATATATTGGAAGACAGATAACAGATTTAAGGCTTATAAGTGATCTAAGAAAAGAGGAGTTCTCTTATTGGATACCAATTAACATTGCTACTTTCAGGCCATGGAATTCTTCCCATCGACTATGAATATCTCCAATTATTCATCAGAATCTACTAATACTTACTTTTGGCTCCTATATATTTCTATATATATTGCTTGAAATTTTAAATGTAAGCATTTTTTTAATTGCATTAACAATTTCATCATAAAGCTGATACACAGGGGGACGAAACTAGGAAGCAACATTTTTCGAGCTCTTAATAATGTTTATTTAGTGTAAATATTGAGATAATAATCTGAGCACAACAATTATAACATAAAATGCAATACTTAATACATTGTCCGAAGGTAGTTTCTTTCTAACCACTAAGCGCATTGAGTATTATCCGTTTGTTTTGTATTAATTATTTGAGATTAATATTAACATTCTCATGTATTTGAGATTAATATCTTTAGATGAGAAATATAAACCAAATTAATTTAATGCACATATCACTATACATGGAAGAAGAAAGTTATATTACAAACAGTAGTAAGGGATAGCTATCAATCCTATCAAAACCATTAAAACCCTCAGGTGCAATTCAATATTTTATCTTAATTACAACATCAAACCCTTACAAGAATGAAAAACCAAAGCACTTATATATAGTTGAAATTACTAATCCCCTGGCCTTAATTTAATTGTTTCCTTCCCCTATTCCTCTAACTAGAAAAAATTAAACATTTTCTTTTTCTTTTCTAATGCATTAATTAGTTTTTAATTGAAGAGATCGATGGGGAAAGGAAACATATAAAGAGAGGATAGGTAATTTGATTCCAACACTTATAGACTGATTTAATTAATAACAAGGATATATAGATTCAAAACCGTGCTGATCGACAAAGACACATATATAGCAAACCAGAATGTATAAATCAACTTATTATAATTGTTATAGAGTCTACACTCTTATAATTGACTCTTTAGTCTTGAAGCCCTTCATTTTCAACTTGGTAGTTAATATTTAATTTCCAGGGGATTTTGGGTCATGTTTATGATTTGGTCCTGTTCCAGGGTAATCTGCAACATCCATCATCATTCTTTCCTCTTCAAGTCCCTCCTTCATGTTAAACATCTTTTCACTGTTAGCATGATGATCATGCCCTAGCACTGATGATGGATCCACTTTCCTGCCCATGGAGCTTTTTCCTATAATATTCACAAGATGCATACATATATATAAATTCTATATATATCAAACCAAAGACTGTGCATCAAATTAAAACCCTAGCTAGCTAAAAGGTGAAAACCCATGAAATTAAACTTACTGGTTTGAGGAACAGCAGCAACATAGGAAAGACACAGAATAATAATAATAATAACCACAAGTTTGAGGAGGGCTTTCTTCTCCATGATCTCAAAATTGATGATATGAATATGAAAAGAGATTATAAGAGAATAGTAAAAGACTATAGAGAAGGGCAAAGCTTGGTGAGATGGGCATGGATTAGGGTGTGGAAAGGGTCCTTATATAGAAGAGCAAGGTTACAATTACGTAATTAAATATTGGCTAAAGAACAATAGCACTTCAATATGTGCTATAAAATTTAATTATAATATTGAAATTAAAAAAAGTAATGTGTACGATATGGTAACTCATTTGAATTATCAATCTGAAAGTAATATCTCTGTCATTGATCATCTACCAGGGTGATAAAGGTCTTCTTATAAAAAAAATGCACATCTCAAGTCAATTAAATTAGCATGGAATAAATGATCATTTTCATACATTAATTTGATTCTTGTTAATTAGCCATGTACCACACCATGACTTTAACATTTCAGCTTTACTGGTTTTAATCCTAGTTATAGTTATATAAGAAATTTTGCTATGCATTATTTCACCAGTTCTCAGCACATGTCACTTGATCATACACACACATATATATACTCAATATTCCAATCAATGCATGCACACGTTTCTATATAAACCCTAAACGTACGTTAGCTAGGATCGATCTTTTAGGGTTTAGAATTTTTTTCATACTCCAATTTTACGCATCTTTTTTTACACTTTAATCTTTTTTTTCTTTCTCATCACATTTTTAATTTCTCTCTCTTTTATTTTTTTCTTTCCGTCTCTTTTTCTCAAACCTGGCATCTCAACCTATTATTTTCCATTGTACATGCTTTTCAGTAGTATCATACACACATGTGTATTTGTGTAGGATCCAGATCGAGAGTAGCAACACGTTAACGCCTCTTCATTATTAAAGCATCATAATACATATGAAATATATATTTGACATAACGCTAAGAAATCTATAGAGACAGAAAACAATACTTATAATATTCGAACATGTGATACATATGAACACATATAATGGTTTAGTCCAATCCGTCCAATTCAATTAGTAATGTAGAGCCCCAACCCTGCATGATTGAGAACCAACAATTTGGCCAAGATGCCAAATCTTTTGGTTCTAATTAATATTAGTAAAAGTCTTACATTAATTAGCTTTAACATTGTCCTAATAATAATTTGGCATAGGGCATGGAATAATAAATTTAAATTTTGCTTCTTTTTTTTTTGTCAAAATCCTCATGAAGTGATAATCATAGGACACCTAGATTCATTCATTATATAAACAAATTCTAGTGAGATACGTGTAAAATGTTTGGGTTATACACCAAGCTTAAATAATTGATGCTTAATTGTTAATTGTTATGGTGACAATGATGAAATAAAGAAACTGTCCTTGAGGAGGGCAGCCATAATAAGAAGTGCAACCTTATGGGGTATCAGAGGTGTTAGGTGCTCCCCCATTCCAGAAGAGTGGGTAGGTAGAAGTTTGGCACCCTTATGGGGTGTCATCACCTTGGGCAACCAGAATATATTTGTTGCTCATGCAGGAAGAATAATGTGTCACTAGCTAGTTTTTTTTTTTTTTTTTCGTCAATATATAACTATATATGATGGATATAAATCAAGTCCCTAGCTATGGGCCCTCACTATATTGAAGAATCTTATTGTACTGTTTGAAATATCTATCTGGTAATGGGCCTATATCTCCGGGCTTTCCACCTGCCCAATTCTCAATTTATTGTCTTCTATTGTAAGGACCCAAGTTGCTTTTTAAGCTTGTAAGTTATTATAATATAAATATGTGAAGGACAACTGTCACTTAGTAAGTCATAATCCAAGAGTTGTTGCTTGGGTGGCACCTTTTCAAGATTCTTTGGGCCAACTCCAAGTCACAACTCCTTTCATGAAATTGTAGTGTGTTATAGCAATAATGATTTACTAAACACATTCTAAATCTTTTTATTGCTAATTTTCAGCTAATTTTATTATGGATTAACTAATCCATAACTATATATATTAACTATAATAGGGCAATTTTGTATATTTTAAAAAATATTAAAAAACAAAATACACATTTTTAAATATATATTAAACACTATATAATTAAAATTCTAGGATAATGAACTGTAAATTTACCCACAATTCATACAACAATAACTACCATCCAATTTTCTTCATTAGGGATGATTGTATGGATCAAATGACATTATAATGTCTTATCATAAATTTATAATAACACATTTATTTATATAATAAATATATTTGACATTAATTCAATCCCGACCGAAACTTAATAAAGCTTAATTTTTTATTTACTACTTTTGGTCCTAATTAAAAATCTCTTTCACCCAATACCTTTAATGTATTAATTTTTAAAAAAATCCTTTAACTTCCAAGTTTACTCCCATTTAAATTAATTTCCTATATCAACTAAAACCTTGAAAATATAAAAGTTCAATAATTATAATGAAAAAAGATGAAAAAAAAGCAATAAATATATAGTGCTTCTTAAAATTTATTATAAAAGGTCCTATATTAAGTACCATGATTTTCTTAAAAAATGTTTTATAAATAAAACCAAAGATAATATCAATTAGTTTAATAAAAATTGCTTTGATTTTAACAATATTATTTTGAATAAATTTAAAGAGCTTGATTCTATATATGCTATAGCATTTGATTTCTATTATAAACTGAATTTAGTCTATATCTATCGTGTTATCGTGAGTGTGATGTAATTTTTGAATGGTATATTGTCATATATATATATATATATATATATATATATATATATATAAAAATAATGAATAGGATAATTTACGTGTTATTAAATATAATAATAATATAATAGCACATTATTAAATGATAATATAAATTTTTTATATAAAACTTTTTTAAGAATGATGACTTTATAACTCGAATAATTCCTAAGACTCTGTAGATAAAGTTTGTCCGAGATCAATCATAATACACACTTTCATTATAATGAACTACCATTTGGTCTCGAGCTTTATTTTTAAAGTCTAATGTATATTTTAACCTATAAAAAGTAAGAAATGTAATATGAAACCAGGGTATGTCTATCGTGATCGTGCTTCATGTGGTCCAGAATATAAAAATATAATAATTTAAAGTTTTAACTATCAAATTTAACGCTCATTTTATTAAATATTGATATTAAACTTATTTTCAGTTACTTTTATGAAATATTGGTTGAAAAGAATAAAAATTCGAATCATAATACCGTGTAATGTAAAAGTTTCTCCCTTCAACCTTAAATTGATATATACTCACCAAAACTAGTATAAGTTGTATTGTAAATCGATATTTTCTTTTAAATTAAACTCAAATAGTCATATAAAAAATATTAATAAAAAATAAAATTATTAACCATATATTGTATTAATCTTTATAATGAAATTATCATTAATAGTCGTTGAACTACGAATAAATTACTTAGCAAAAGTTGATCTTTACTGAACTTTGTGTGCATTTTTTATCTTATTAATTAATAGAACTTTTGATTTTTTGAATTAAAATTTCAATTAACTGCCAATTATATGACTTGTTATTTGAACGAACTTAAGTTTATGATTATTTTGTTTTTTTTTTATTTCTCTCAAGGGATATATCCAAATCAAAAGTGTGTTGATTTTTATACTTTTAGAAGCAAGCAAGCAAGCAACCCCCCACCCACACACACACACAATAATTTTATCTATGTCCTCCATTCGGCCTCCTCATCACAGTGGGGCAGTACATATTTATAGTCTGTACGAATTGGTACTGAGGTTTCTTGAAAGCAATTAATTTGGAGTAACAAAAAATTACTTCCTACCAATGATGACAATGAATTATAAAAAGACAAATACTGATGGATCCATAGGACTTTTGCTTGATAAAGGCTTAAAACCTGCAAGCCTTTTCCTAATGCTCCCCAACAGTGATGGGGTTGGTGGGTGGGTGTCAATTAAGGTGTCTAGCTTGCACACATGCTGTATACAAAGGAAAATTATCAGCCTTAATTATTCCAAACCTAAAGCCATGTGTCAGTAACACCGAAAGCTGTCCTCTCTTCAACTTATATTATTTATCACCATGCTTGACTTAATCATTGAGGGCTAGCTCGTGGGGTTAAAATTTATAACCAAATGAGTTGTTGCACATTAAACTAAAATTAAAAATGAAAAAGGGCTCTTTGCAGGGTTCTGTGTTGTACAATCTCCCATCCCATTAGAAATGTTTCTTGGTACTTAGAAATAATCATATCATGTTAACCTAGCAACCTTGCAACGAAAAGCCTAAGCATCTAGGATTAAAATAGAAAATAAAAAAGAAATAAAAAACTGAACATTTATTATGATTCTTCTATCTAAAAACTAGTTTAATTATTAAATCAATGGATACTGAGATATTATGATGACAATTGGACTCAGACCTAATGTGTACCTATAATATGGGTAAGTTAATTACCCACCAAATGAGTTTGGGTTCGAATCTGAGTAATTATCCATATTTTTTAATGAATATGGGTACTACTCTATCTTATTCATACATGCACTTATATAATATATATAATTAATTTAATTTATACATATCTTTATATTATTAATTAATATTTTTCCCCCAAAAATTAAAATTAATATTTATTATAGTCACCAAAAAAATATTAATATATATTGCTAATTTAATTAATTTAAATGTTATAATTTTGTATCCCTAAACACTAAAATAGTAATATTTGAACTAATTTTCATTTCCCCTCCCACTTTTCTCGTCTCTTATCTGTTTCCACATACTAAAGTTATTTTATAGTTAAATTTAAATGATTTATGAATTATTTTTCATTTGTGCTAGAGTTATTTTTTAATTAATTTATTATAAAATTTTGTAGTTAATAAAAGTGCGAGTAATTAATGGGTATGAATACGAATACTTAAATACCCAACAAATAAGAGTATGAGTATAGAAATCACTACCCACACATATATAAATCTGAATTTGGATATTATTTTAAAACGCGAGTATGATTATAACAATACCCATTTTTATCCCTACCCGTACTGCATTATGTGTCTCTTTGAAAAAATTTGTTTTATTTATATACCATCATTGTTTCGGGTACAGCTAAAATTAGTAGTAGGCAACTTTTTTCAAGAAAGAAAAATGTGTTCATCGCATAAAGATATATACATGACACGACAGACACACGAGTGGATCCCATGTGTGGGACTGGGATTGTGCGTATAGAAAGACAATTTATGTAAATATTTGACATTTGTACCAAGGAAAATTTTTAACATTATTTCTCATATAACTTCGCATCTTCAATTCAATCAAGTGATGTTACATGTCCTTCCGCATCTTTATATGCCTTTTTCTCTTCCTGCACAAATGGTACTTTCACAACTTCTATGAGCAATGAGGTGTATAAAACAGAAATATAAAAAAGTAAATAAAATAAAGTTTGTCATGGATGATGTGATAGTAAAAAGTAAAAAAAAAGTAAAAAAAAATATAAAAGAGATAAAAAAAAAAGAGAAAATAGACTATAAAAGTGATTTATAGTAAATATTTATTATAAATTGTATAAATTTAATATTAAAAATAATAAGAGTAAACTAGCACATCAGTCCTTGACTTTTGGAGGATGATACAGTTTCATCGATGACTTTTCTAAAAGAGATGGATAGAGAAAGAATTACCTACCGATAAAAACATAAAAACTGCAGAGTTTAGATCAATGAAAACAATTTTGTAGTCATGTACAAATAGTAAACAATCCGTTTGCTTGCAATATATAATAAAAAGATTCCTTAATTTCAATACCAAATTACTGGATACTTGTTCACCCAAAAACTCGCTTTCAACAAAATCTGCCAACTGCACATCATTATTCTTTGAGGCAACCTGAGCTTCTGAGTAATCTATAGCTCTAACAGAAAATTATATATGGAATTTGGATTCTTTAATGAAGATTCATCACTTTATGAAAATTTCACTTATATCAGATCAAATATACAGAAATACAAAAAGTAACTTGTAAAAAGTGAGCAGATATACATAGCTCCTTGAGCCTCTACTTTTTCATCTCGGTCTACATGCAAGAACCAATACTTCAATGGAATATAATAGAATTCCAACTTTATACACTAGTTTTTCTTGAAATACTTTTAACTTAAAAATATATTCAGATTAGAACTAGTCATCTGGTAAATTAGAAAGAAGGCATAGACAAATTTAACACAACCATATACTTGAAGATAAAAATAAGAAGAGCACTATATTGCTTCTCTATGTTCAATGCTTTCCTCAAATTTTACTCTCACTTCTCAACTTCAAATAATGCAATTAAATGTGTTGACTGTTTGTTCATAAAATATGTATTCTCCATAGGTTGAGGATGACCAAAACATAAAATATGTAATTATCAGTGTATGGTCAGGGTAAACTAAAATGAAAAGGATATATATATATATATATATAGATAGATAGATAAAAGTTATATTTATGTCGCTTAAGTATATATGCAAGACTAGATTTGTGCATGAGTGTGACAAGGGGAAGGTTGTGAAAAGTTTCTTTGGTTATGTTATTAATGGTTACAGATTTCATACAAAAAACGTGATGCAAGGTAAAAAACTCAAAACAGTGGTGTCACATTGGAGGCATTGACTAGAAACTTTAAAGGTGTAAAGGATGAAAATCCTGAAAAAAATTGTTTGAGTTACTATGGGACAATAACTAATATCATAGAGTTAGATTATTATGGCCATTTTAAACATGTGTTATTTAAATGTGATTGGTTTGATGTTGAAGAAGACAAATATGGAATGACATGTTTTTACTTCAATAAAAAGTTCTATAAGGATGATTCCTTTGTGCTAGCATCTCAAGTGCAACAATGTTTCTGTGTAGAAGATCCATTTAATAAAAAAAGGAATTATGTTTTAAGGGCACCTCCAAGGGACTTATTTGATTTAGGTGATAATTCAAACTTAGATGGCCAAGAATTGCATTCCAATGAACTTTCAAAAAATCTTACCATATCAAATGATGATTGTGACGGTGATTTGGTAAGGGAAGATGTACCTGATAATATCATTGAGAAGCCTTTATATGAACTTAATGTTCGGCTAGAGGAAAATGAAAATGATGATGAGGCCAATCTTGATAGTGAAAATGAAAGCACTGATGCCTCTAGTTTTCATGATAATCCATGATTCTTTATGGAGTAGCTTTTGTATGATAGAAATTGCAATATATATTTACAAGGTGCTGAATTATATAACCTCTTGTATTATTTGCTTTAATTTTATGTCTTATATCTAAATAAATTATAGAATCAATTGTGTTCTGAACACTAATGTATCTCTTCTATTTTGAAATGTAGATGATGATGTTATTTGCTTTTAATTAGCTCATAGATTGTTGGTCTAACAAGTGAGAGAGTATATAACTTGAGGTACACATTCTATAGGTATACATTTTAGGGACTATTAATTGTTACTAGCTCACATGCTCTAATCCTTGCCTAATCTTATTGCAGGGCTCTCACACCAGTAGTTGTAATCAGTGGTCTTGTTCTGTTTGCTTTTCCCCATTTTCACCATTGGAGAACTTCCACTACTTTTTTATAAAATATCAAGGTGACTATTATGCCGAGAGAATCACAAAATAAAAATATTCTTTTATTACTAACTAATAATTTGAGAATTTTAGAGAATATGAGAGTGTGTTGGTCTAGTTGGTTTGTTAGTTTAAATGTGCTCAGACAAAATACAGGAACCCTACACCCTTTTTTGCTATTGTTTTTTGTCATTTTTCCGTTGTTTTCTGCTCTTAATAATTTGTTATTGTTGCTGTCTATTATCATTTTCTGTTGCTGCCTCTTGTTAACAGTTAAGACTATTTTTTTTAATTTTTCAGTTACGTACTGCTGTATTTTTATTTTTCTGCTGTTGCTGTATATTTTCTTTTTCTGGTTTTGTTTCTTTTATTTTCTGCTGCTGCTTTTGTATTTTTATTTTTCTGTTCTTGTTGTTGTTGCTGTTCTCTTTTTTTTTGCTGTTGCTGCTATTTTTTTCCTGTTACTACTTTTTATTTTTCTACTGTTGTTTTCTTTTTTGCTATTGATACTTGATGTTGTTTTTTCCTGCTTCTTTTTATTATTTTTCTTTTGTTGCTGCTGTTTTCTTTTTTGTTGTTGCTACTACTTTTTCCTACTCCTGCTATTTATTATTTTTTTGTTGCTGCTGCTAATTTATTTTTTGCTATATATTGCTGCCATTTTTTCCTGCCGATACTGTTTTTTATTTTTCTATTTCTGTTGGTGTATTTTTGTTTATCAAATTAGTTAGTTATTTTCTTGTTATTGACTTCCATGTAAACACATTGATTATTTTAAAATTCAATCTAAGTAATTTTCCTATTATAATATGAGTCTCTTCCAAATAAATTTATATTTAAACTATTATGATTAAAATATTAATCAATTATTTTTTTAAGTTACATTTGTTAAGTGTTCTCTAAATGATATATTAAATTACAATTAAAAATGTTGTTTATTTACATTTACAATTAATAAATGTTCCCTATAAGGTATTATAGTTACAGCTAAAACTTTAATAAATGTTGCCTATAGGGTATTATAGTTACAACTAAAAATGTCTATTTTTTACATTTACGGTAAAAAAATGTTGCCTACGGGTTGAATTTTACAATTATCAACTGTTGCACTTAACCTTTTAGGCAACATTTGTAAACTGTATTTATAAATGACAACATGTGAAAACTGTTGTCTATAACTCAACCGATAACTGTTCCCTATTCCCAACGTATACGCAACAGTTTTTATGAGTGTGCACAAAACATGTCGAAAACTGTTGCCTAAATGAATAGGACACATTAGAATAATCTACAGTTGCACATTGTTGCCTATAGGTTTAGGCAACAATTTTTCTATTTCTCGCTACATTTTTGAATTGTTGGGAAAGAACAAAAATGTTGTAGTGAAATTAGCTTATTTTGTAAAGTTTTTGCAGTGATTGCAATGAAGAGGAAAATTGAACAGTTGGGTTTCGATGATAAAACTAAGAAAAAAGGGGGTGGAAACTCAAAAAGGCTATGCGTAAAAACCATAGGGTAGTAATCCTTCCAGCGGAACTCCATTGATTGATGTGGTGGTGTAATCTTGGATCCTTCAGGTGGAAACCTCGTCCAAAACTTCTCATTTGGATAAAAATTTCTCAGTTTAAGCTCTCTTGATATGTAAGCTTTCTTCCCAATAGTACCTACAAAAACAATATGCCTACAGAGATAAAATCATATTCCAATGCAAGAAGGACAACCAACAATTGATTTTAAATTTACGCAGGCCCAAATCAATGAAATTAACTCCTTACCAAGTAGAAGTTCCTTACTGGGCTTTGCTTCACCGAACATCGATCCATCCGAATGCCAATGTTATTATACCAATGAAAACAAAAAAAAAACTTACAATGTCCTCACGTCATAGTTCTCAAGAAAGAGAAAGATAAAACTGTAACAAGGCAACAAACTATGATTGTGAAGCAAGACAAACCTCCTACCATTGATATTAGACTTAGGCGCAAGCAAAGTCGAATTAAAGAAATGAACAAAGCAATTACTGCCTCAAGAGATACCTTAATCACTGGGGATCTCTGTTGGCAACAAGCTTACTTTATCACAAAGCTTCTTCAGCTTTGTCATTGCTACAAGTGACAGTATAGGTGTAGAATACAGATTTTATTTGTTCAGCAAAGCATAATCTGAACGTTTGATCAAATGTTTATGCTCTACATCACCTGATCAATATCATTAAACCAAACATGCTAAGCTATTTGCATGACGTCCATTTCCATTAAGGATTAATTTTTTAGCTAAACCAAGGATCATTCACACATATATTGATTCTATAGTCATGGTTGCAATAATAGAGACAAATACTCTATTATAGCCCAATCAAGTCATAATATAAACAAGAGCAAAATAACCAAAAGATAAAAATCAGAAAATTCATTAATCTAATTTTTAAACCCTAACGAAACAAAGGACTCAAAGACCTCTTCAGTGACCTTGGTGCCCCTGCGCATGATGATGGCATTGTGAAGCTTCTTCGTGACGAGGATGGCAAGCTTGACGTCGATGATGGTAGAGACAAGCACCGTAAATAAGTTGGAACAACGACGACGAAGGTGTGAGTTACAGTGGCGAGGGCAATCGGAAACGGAGAAGCAAAGGAGATAGAGGGGAAAAACCAAGGTTCACACGTGGAGTTCGTCGGAGCCCCCTTCTGACGAGTCTGGGAAAGTCGTCGGAGGTGGGCGTGAGGGGGAGTTGGGGCTTGATGGCATGGGAGAGGGTTTTAGGGTTTCCAGCGGAGAGGGGGAAGACGAGAGGGAGCTAGGAGACCAGGAGAAAGCTCTCTTGCACCTTCTCTTTGATACCTTTCTTGCATTACCTCTACGTCGAGGATCGATGATGGAATTTTCGAGACGAGTGGGTGAGGAACAAGGTTACAGGGAGGAGTAGAGGATGAGTGTTTCTATTGTATATATGTGACTCGGGGTTTTAGTGAGAATTGAGTGCAGTTATATTGCAACCGCACTCTTAGTGGCTTTTACTAAGAATAGAATACGGTTCCGTGTTAATCGCACTCCAAGTACCTCTCTTCTTAGCTCAAATATGTTGTAGTGCCTCCCTCCACCACAACAACCGCCACCCACATTCTTTACCACTTCCACCGCTACCATCGCTTGATACTCTCCACTACAATCGGCACCATCTGTCGTTGTCGTTGTCGCTGCCCGCCACTCAACACCCTCCATTGTGTCATGTGCCACTCAACACTTCTATTGTAATTATTATCTTCTTTTGTTCAATAAACATTATTTTTAATAGAAGCAAACAAAAACTCTTGCTAATTTGACCTGCCGGAATAGGAAACCTCAAATTGATATTCCCAATCTCACTCGAATGCGCCGTTGATTTATTTATTTATGACAAGAGAAGAGAAGAGAGCACTAGAGAAGCGTGAAGCATCTTTCTCAAATGGGATAAGAGGTTCATGCGTTACGAAAGCAATGTTGGTATTGCATTGCCATTGTCCCTTTTCACGTGATGAGTCACAAGTAACTGTTAGCTTAAAGGGTTTGTGGGCTAATTCGCAAACAACAAAAGATTGTGGACCCAATCGGCCCATGGTTTTTGGTTTGAGAAACTATTTTAAAATTGGCATCATCATCAAAGTATTGCCTCCTTCGGATCCATGTATATATCACTTTTACTTCCGAAAGTCTGAAACAGTTTTTCCGTTGATAGAATTGGAAGATGTTTTAGAAGTTTTAATTAAGAAAAAAAAACTAACATTAAGTTACTTATATTCTTAGTATTAAATTCTTCAATTAAACACATGTAAATACATTTCCAATATATATTAAATAACCTTTATTAAGTATATATTGTTGAATTTTTAACAACTATATATATCCATATAACATTATTTAATTGGATAATTTGATAGAAAGAATATAAAATTTAATTACTTAGCTTTGCATGTCTTTTAAATTATTAGGTCAAAACATGTAAATAATTTTATATTTAACATGCATTTTAATGCAAATTCATCCATTTTTTATAGAAATTTAATTGTTTAATTATTTGAAAGATAGAAATAATAAGGATCATAAAATTTACCTTTTGTAACCAAAAAAAAACAAGGATCATAAAATAAATTATTTTGATATAGACCCTAATATTATATTATGAATCAATAATCTCACAAGTATAAATTATTAAATGAAAGGACATGAATTTTATATCCCAAGAAAGTGATGCCAATTAAGACACAATAAGAGTATCGACTTCAATTCTTTTCTAAACTTTTGTTAATTATATATATATATATATCACATATTAAGGATTTATATTTTGAGTAATTAAATAATTATCATAGCTTGATTAAAAACGATATATTGATGATTCATTTGAATGTTTGTATTTTATATTTCTAAATGTTTGAAGAATATGAAACATGCCCTAGCATGGTCTAACTCTAATACCAACAAAAACCAAAAAAACAAAAAATTATTACTCTATCCGTCCCATTTTTTACGTTTAAAATTGTGGCATAAAAATTAAGAAATATCATTGATATTCTAAGTTTTACAAATATTAATAATTAATTTTATATTCTCTCATATTAAAAATATATTATTCAAAAAATATATATTAATTAATAAGAGTGGAATTGAAAAAAGATCATATTTAATGGTGCACTGGTATTATAAAATAACAATTAAAATGGGACAGAGAAAATGCTAAAACATTAAATAAAATGGGTCAGATGAAGTATTTTATTTCAACTTAAAACATGATGACCTAACAAATATTTAGACTTAAATAAAATGAAATATATTTTAGGAGATGAAGAACCTAATTTTTAATGATATGAGGGGTCTGTATATCTTTTAAGAGAGAAAATTATAGTTAAATGAGGACTCTAATTTTAAGAGGGAATTATTTACTCTTAATTATTATCTATCAAAGTTAATAACTTTTTTTTTATTTTTTTTTTAAAAATATTAACGATTAACAATAATTTAAGACTTAAAAGAAAGAATTTATCAATCTTATATTTAATATATATATATATATATATATATATAATATTTAAATAAAAGTTGAGGCCTTATAGAAGAAGTCTAAAGCGTGTGTTTTACGTACAAGTCTTACCATATGACCGGCCATGACATGAAAATACTAATATTCTTTTATTCTAGTTGATTCGAAATCAACATATTTAGTTAATTTAAACCGTTTCCTCCCTACTAGGCATGTTGTTTGATTGGAAATTTTTTTTCCCTATTAACATAAATTCAGTCTTATGTTTAAAAAAATGCTTCAAGAAATTGAACTAATTTGTTTGGAAAACTATAACAAACTCACGTTTCCTCATTCCAATGCATTTTTTCACATTCCAAAGCATGTATTTTCAAAAGCAATTATGTGTTACGTTTTTTTTTTTTTTTTGGCGTAGTGGAAATAAATTATGTGTTACGTTTGAGAAAATATAAGTTCAATGAGATGAAAAGTGAAAAACAAACATGCTATTAGTAGTGTATAAAGATATTCTTCTTCTGTGTTGGTGTTAATTGGTGTTTACCTATTTCGTGTATTCATCATGTAACTAGCTAGAAGCCGCAATAATTAATTAATTCAAATGTATAAATTTTCTATGACATGTTGCAAAAAGGGGAAAGACTACCAAAGGGTTGTGGTTCAGTTAGTTATGCAGACTGATATTGTGGGAATAACTCCCAGGTTCGATCTCCACTAAACACATTCTTCGGGAGGGGTGAGGAGCCTTAACTGTGATTAAGTCCCGAACAGAATTGTCCCTGGTAATAAGGGATACATGTGGTTAACACAAAAAAAAAAGGAAAAGGCTAGCAAATTAATGGCCGGTCACAATGAATCATGAAACCGGACTTTACATGTAAGGTAAGCAGTTTGAATTATGAAATAGCTATTTTTAAAAGAATTTTACCTAATTATCATCTCCGATCTCGAGGGTCACAATTTGGGGAATGCCAATAAAAAAAGAGAGAGAAAGTGTTTGTATTTTAGGCTTTTTGACCACAACAGGGCAGAAAAAATTTTTAATTACCATATTAATGTGCAAAAAAAATTATTTACCAAGATGGGGTAGTTTTAGACACGGTGGCAAGAAGAAACGCTGGGTTAGCGTCTCTTGAAGCGCTAACTCAGTTAGCACCACTTGTTATATATTTTAACAAGTGGCGCTAACTCAGTTAGCGCTTCAAGAGACGCTAACCCAGTTAGCGCCTCTAGTATATTTTTTTTTAAAAAAGATTTTACATTACCGGGGGTTTTAAACCCCCGTTAATGTTTTTGTTTTTTATTCTTTACGTTCCCGGGTGTTTCAAACCCCGGGTAATATATTTTTTCTGGTGGTTTGAATTTTGTCCTTTACATTAGCGAGGGTTTTGAACCCCCATTAAATGAATGATATATTTTAAAAATATTACCATTACACAAGAAAAAACTCATACGTCTTTTATATGATAAAAAAAGCGGCATGCATCTTTCTTCAATTAATTTTATTATATTTTTATTCTTACACAATAATTTTCTTTTTCTCATTATCTTTTTTACTTTTTTTTTTTTATTTTTTATCAAATTATATCTTCATTTATGAGTTTCTATTGTCGTGTTTTTTTATGAATCACGGGAGTCAATCCTGTCATTTTCTTTTTTCTTTTTTTGTCTCACTTTCATTTTCTTTTTTTTACTATGATATTATAATATTTTCTCTCATTATTGATTTTTATTAATTTGTTTCATTACAAAAGAATTTTTTTATGAACTTCAGGTATTATCCAGGTAGACAGTCCTCTTCCTATCATTTTATTTTTTCTCACACATTAATTTTTCTTTTTATTATCCTTTTTTAATAACATGATAATTTTAATAGGAGGCGCTAACTGAGAGTCTTGTTCCTATCATTTTATTATCTTTTTTTACTAACATAATAATTTTATCCTTTTTAATTATCTTTTTTAATAACATAATAATTTTATTATTCAGGGAGACAGTCTTGTTCCTATCATTTTATTATCCTTTTTAATAATATAATAAATTTATTATCTTTTTTATTATCCTTTTCTTGTGCAACGGTAATAATTTTAAAAAAATACCATTCATTTAATGGGGGTTCAAACCCCCGCTAATGTAAAGGACAAAAATATGAAAAGGAAAAAAATTATTAACGGGGGTTTAAAACCCCGATAATGTAAAGAATAAAAAACAAAAAAAATTAACGGGGGTTTAAAACCCCCGGTAATGTAAATTTTTTTTTTTAAAAGTATACTAGAGGCGTTAACTGGGTTAGCGTCTCTTGAAGCGCTAACTCAGTTAGCGCTTCAAGAGAGGCTAACCCTGTTAGCGTTTCTTCTTGCCACCGTGTTCAAAACTACCCCATCTTGGTAAATAATTTTTTTCCACATTAATATGGTAATTAATATTTTTTTCTGCCCTTTTGTGGTCAAAAAACTTGTATTTTAGTCTTGATTTTGAAATTTGTTTTCTATTTTCATTTCTGATTTTTCAAATTATATACTTTTTTATCCTCATTTATAGATATAGACTAGTTTAGGGTTGTAGGACGATTTTTTTTTTAAAAAGTACAGGACTGAAATAAAAACACGATATATTTATATAATAAATATATTTTAACCTTTTAATAAAATCAAGAGTTAATATATGTGACACATAAGTAAAATTGTGTGGCTTTTTTGTTTGTCACGTCATTACAATAGGGTACACATGCATTTTGAAAAAAATTAGGGATAAAACAAAAAAAAAATATAGGAATTAATTAATCAAAATCCGTTATATTTGTTGAGATTAATTAAAAACATAAGTTATATATATGAGTCAACATCCGTTGACCAGGTGTTAATTTTTAAAAGTCACACTATTAATTAATAACTTTTTGAAAAATGTGATTTTGACCAGTCTAACCGTTGAATTGAAAGTTATTATAAAGTAGATCAAACTTACAAAATTTCATAAAAATTGAAAATTAATTGTTTCTTTATCAAACTAATTTATTTTAACGTATAATAATTTTAAAATATAGTAAAAGTCTAATATTAGATAACATACCTACAAATGTTCAAATTATCTGAAATTTGATATATATGATCATGATCAGGTAATATGATATGATTCAACGGTTAGATTGGTCAAAATCACATTTTACAAAAAGTTATTAAGTGGTGTAACTCTTAAAGTTTGACACCTGATGTCAACGGATATATATATATATATATGGAGTCTTCAAATTACACCAGTCACCAGTGTACCAACGGAGATTGGTTCAAGTGATACATGCTTGATTCCCCTTAAGCAAGGTCTCGAGTTCGAGTTTTGTGGATTGAAAAAAAATCCCCGCGGGGAGAGCTAGCCCCACCATGATGTGCATGGATGTTCCCGACTCGAACAGGATTGCTACCATGATGTGCATGGATGTTCCCGGCTCGAACAGGATTGCCTCTCGTTGAGGATACCTATGGTTAAACCAAAAAAATTACACACGTGTAAGTTACACTAAGTCTTACACTGTTGATAACTTTAGATTATATATATAAGGAGGGTTCAAATTGCACCAGTGTAAGTTACATTAAGTGTTACACTATTGATAACTTTAGATTTTTTGTGATTTTTAGTAATCTAACCGTTAAATTATATTTATTCATCATCTTGATTATTTGTGTTGAATTTGATAAAATTTGAGCACCAATATATTGATAATCAAATGGTCGCTTGTTCATATATTTTAAACGTATATATGACGTTAATCTTGCGACATCTCAATGACATATCAAATAATTATGGATTAATGCAAAATTTTATATATATGATCTACATGATAGTAATTTTCAATCTAATGGTGGATTATTTAATACAATGACCTATTTTAAATTATTAAATAATGTAAGACTTGATGTAACTTACACTGATATAATCTGAATCCTCTCTCTCTATATATATATATATATATTAGGTGAATAATTCATATATATCACCAATGTTTTACAAGATTAATATAGGATATTGTTTCTCCATTAAATATATGTATGACTTAAATAATATGCACCATATAATAGTTTTTAATTTTTATAAAGTATAAGCAGGTTCATATAAGATTCTTTTTTTTTTTTTGTTTGTTTTTCTTTGTAGACGGCAGATTCGTATGATATAATTAAACTTTTGAATACAACACAAAGGACGTGAGAAATTTTGTATGACTTAAAAAAGCTTAAATACAACAAAGGGTTGACACTGAGGTCAAGAAGGTGTCCTCTAACGAATTCCTTAAGTTGAAGTATAGGACAAGTGTCTTGTAATCTCTAATCTCATATAATAATAAACAACTCAAAATTTAATTTTGTTCATTTTAAAAATATAAGTAAAATCTAACTAACTCCAACCTATTAAATGTTAGTATCCCCACAATATCCTTATTTAATTTACATTTACTTTTCAATGATTTATTTTACAATAAATATTAAAAATGATAGTTTAGTAAATGTTGTTCATTTTTTATGTGAGTTTGAGAAAATTTTATGAGCTCAACTAATATTCTTAATTAGCGTGAATCAGTTATTTTTTATTATATTCGAGACTGGGATAGTATACAGAAAGTATGTTGTACATTTCAAAAGTATTTATACATAGAAATTATGAAAATAAATTTTAATGTGACATGTTTATTAACTTTTTAACAAAAAATTTAGGGTGAGGGGTTGTGCTCCAGTGATGTGTTTATCAATTTGATATAATGTATTAAAATTTAAATTTGTGTCTTCTAACTTTATATAATTAATTATAAAGATTTTTATATTGATAATTGAAAAAAGTAAAATAATAAAAAAATATGAAGAACTAAAACAATATAAAATAAATAATTAACGAAAGGTGATATGCTTTGTATAAGAAAAGTTACTTAATTCATTGAAAAATAAAATAAATTAGGAAGAATTTTCACTCTAAAAACTAAGAATGTGGTTAACTCCATTGAAATCTAAAAAAAATAACGGAAAGAAGAGTACACCTTGCACGGGTATAAAAAAATAAAATACATTATGAGAAACAAAACTCAATATGTTGCTCATGATTATTAATTTAATATGGCATGTTAAAGTTTATATTTGGACAATTTTATAGTTATAAAAAGTTATATTGAAAATAAAAAAATTAAAATGAACTAAATTTAAACAATAGTATTTGATAAATTTTTTTTAAAAAATAATAAAATAAAATGATTAAAATCGCAATTTTGATGTTGGAAATTTATGTGATTTATTGAAAAAATAAATTAACCTAAGGGATTAGTCAACTAAAATAAGATCTCACACTTTTTTTTGAAGGCTTTTTCTGTCTTTAGACTATATTATTATTATTCTTTTATTCTAAAATTATCTTTAGAAAAGGGTAAATTTTAAAACAATCCTAACTCTAACAAAAGTTCGAACTTAATATATAAAATGAATTAACTCTATTGAAAGAAAGAAAAAAACTAAATACTTTGCAAAAGCACCTAAAAGAAGGACACACCTTTAAACACTATAAAAGTGATAGTGTGGGTTAATACATGGTAAATCTATCAAAAATGAGGTGTGAGAAATGTAGAAATAAGAGATACAAAGAGATAAAAGAAATAAGTGATAAAAATTGAAAGATTGTAGATATTTTCTGTTGGAGAGATTTCAAATATATGTTTTGTTAAGGGAGATTAGTTGTTACTTTAAATTTAACCAAAGGTTTCAAAGAGATTCAACTATAAAATAAAGAGGAGTGTTACCAACACACTCTCTAACACATTATTCTCAATCCACTCCAGATGATGGGTTAAATTTCACATGGATGTCACGAAATTATGTGGGTTTCACTATGTGACTTTCAACCAATCACAAAGAATATATTGAAAAGAGTGTGTCAAAGAGTGTGTTGTTAATCGTTTTTTAAGATAAATAGGAGAAATTGGGAGATGTAACTGGAAAAATAAGTAAGAGAGGGGGATGTAAGGAGAGAGATAAAAAAATGATAAATATAAATAATAAGTCGGTACATAGTATAGAAAAATACATCAAAAAGTTGACTTTTTACCTAGGGTAGTAGATTGATCATATGTTGGTGTGTATTAAATTAGAGTCTCTTATTTGTGTCACCTATTTAAGCATAAAGTATCCATACATCCTCTGCCATTACCAACCAAACCAATCGCTTCTCAATAAACCTGGTGACTGCTATGCTATCATCCTCCTGCACGATGCACCATAACTTTCTCAGACTGTTTTTTATCCTTTTGGGTTTCTCATATGTTCTCTCTGTTTCTGCTATCCCTGCAACAAGTAAGTCTATGCCTAATCATAGGTTTTAACGAAAAATACAGTTTTCAATTTGTTTGGTTTCGCTTTTCAATTCTGTGCAAAATATATTGATGCATTGAATTAATTGATTTTCCTGATTACAGGAACCAGAACTTTGAATAAACAAGAAGATGCATCACTCATTCCTTTAACTCAGGTCAGTGTTTCTGACTCATCCTCTCTCTTTTGCATAATCATCAGTGAAGCATATACAATAAACTTTAAATCTCAATTATTGAATGTCTAATCAATCAATATATATATATAATCTGGAGCCAAATCCCTTTCAATATCTGTTTGTTCAAAATCTGTTTTAATTTATGAACTCCTCTGCTCTTGCTTAATTGGTAACAATGATTAAGTACCCAGGAAAGTGAGGCAAGAGATTTTAGTTGTATAAATCCTTTTCTCATGTGGAGTTATTTTTCTATCACAACAATGATCTTTCTTTATTTTCCTTAATTATAAGGCAAAAAGACAAGATCATTTTGTTATCTATTGTTGATTTGTTTCTCTTATTTTGTTTTGGCTCTTGTTCATCTCTGTTTTGCAGCTACAGGGTACCCTGAAGTTGGAAAATGGTGAGGAGATGCTGGAAGAGGGATTGATGGAGAGAAGGATGGATTTTGAAACACAAGACTATGGAGGAACAGGTGCAAATAAAGATCATGACCCAAAAACCCCAGGGAATGGTTGATGTGCAAAATATACATTAAATTAGTCACATATATGCAGAACTGTAGAGCTAGGAGGATCTAAATTAATGTCCTGTTTTCTCTAAGAATCAAGTATGTATGTGTGGTTTAGTTTGCTTTTTCAAAGCTTTGTAATTTGGAGTTCTATATATATGTAACTTGTAATTCTATATCAAATAAGGTCACTGCAAGAAAAAAAAAAAGAAATTTAATTAATATTCATAGAGTTTAATAATGGTTTATGAAATACATCAAAATCACATTTAAAACGTGGATCCAAACTAACACTACTAAAAATAACATTGGTCCGGATCTACATTTCAAACATGAATTCAGTGTAAACCAAACACCGTTGAGTTTGAAGCAGAACAACAATGAAGAAGCACTTGGCGAAATTTGTCTCATTACATGTATGTATATTGGTTGGAGATGGTGCACATGATGCTCAACATTTTTAAGGTGCTTTTGAACTTTTAATTAATAGTGGATCCATCCAGCTTCACTGCATTTTGTCTTCACGTGGAGGAGCAGCTACATTTTAGTAGTAATTTCTAGCGTTCATTATATGGCAAGGAATTAAGAAATAAGACACACAAGCGGCATATATAGCTCATCTCATCCATGCATAATTTATTTTCTTCAAATTTGATTTCTAACTTCGAGAGATAAAATTACGTACGCATGAAAGTAACATGCTGTTGAGAGTATATAGTCCCCGAATATGTCTGTTTGATTTTAGTCAAAATTACGTTTTAAACGTGGATCCAAATTAATACTATTAAAAATAATATTGGTCTTAATTTATATGAATTGAGTGTAAACCAAACACACTATTAATTTATTACATTTATGAAAAAATTTTAAATAAAATGAAAAGAATTACATTGTGCTTAATTAGCACAATACATACATGTATGTATACACATATATAATTCACAATCCATTTACAACAAATATAAATATTTGACATTTATATATACTATCTAATTATTTTTTATATATATTGTTAAATTTAAGCAGTCTAATCATTAAATCATGCTGTATTATCTTATATATTATGTTAGATCCTACACGATGATTGGTGTATGTTTTCTTGTTAATTCATGTAGTTTGGTACAATCGTATGAGTTGGAGTACTAACTCTATGTTTTTCTCAAATTAATTTATTCAAGTTATGTTGATTTATACAGGTATAAATTTTAATATTCTTTCAATAACTTTGTATAAATTATGACTTTTTTTTCAATTATTCATTTCTCTTGTTTGAAAAAAGATTATATCCAAATATTTGACACCACCAAAACAGGGTCTGTGAAGCTGACGGCATGTTAATTACTTTCCTTTTGGGGAAAAAAAATATTCATTATTTTACTATAATGAAATTCAGAGTACCATATGACTCAAGCTTATGAGTAGAACCTAACCCAAAAAATATGTCCATTAGATGGAAGAGTTTCATGATTAAAGTACCATAACAAGTGTGTTATTTCATTTAATGTGTGGGACTCATATCAAAGGCGTTGTAAAATTATATAATTAAATACTTGGGGTTAAATATATTTTTAGTCCCCTGAAATATAATTGAGATTTAATTTTAGTCTATGTAATTTAAAACCAGTGGTTTTGATCTCTCAAAAATTGAAAATACATCAATTTAGTCCTTATCGACAAAAATTTGTAGCTAATCCGTAACAAAATCTGTAACAAAACTAGGCAATGAGAACTTGATTGAAACAAATTTTCAGTTTTTGGTTTTGAGTTACAAAAACAAATTTTTGGTTTTGAGTTATAAAAACTTGATTGAAAATTTTTAAAAACCAAAAACTGAAAATTCGCAACCACCCCGAACAGCCCCAAACTATTGTATTTTCAATTTTTGAGGGATCAAAATCACCGGTTTTAAATTACATGGACTAAAATCAAATCTCGACTATATTTCAGGGACTAAAAACATATTTAACTCTTTGCTTGCTTAACAGTATTTGAAGAGCTCATCGCACAATCCAAGGGTCATATTTGTATCAGCCTGCCCTCAACTACTGGAAAACTGTGGACTTGAGGTCACTTCTTTTTTTCGTTGAATCTACTCCAATCTCTTATACCACAGACAAAGTTTTTAAGTTGCCTTAATTTATTGGGCACTAAATAATAGCAAATTAAATACAAATAATGGGAGTTAATGGACATCTACTTCCATTACACCAATTCTTTTGGCATAAATTAAGGGTATTTAAAAAAGGTCAACTAGCTAGATATAAGAGGACTTTATCAAAATACCTATAACAAACTGTTTCTTTTGATCGAACCTGTTGGCTAGATGATAACTATCAAAGTTTACTTTGTTTAATTGTCACATCCAAGTATTCCGTTACATTATCAAATTCACTTGCAGGGATTAATAAAGGACTTTCCAAGCTATAGGGTCACATAATTTTAGCAAAAATAGTTATAACCCCTTTTTATAAAAAAAAAAAAAAAAGAGAGATCATATAGTAGTAGTATCCCATCACAACATTGTGGGATTAATAACTAATTAATCTTCCACTAGCTGCTCTTCGATCTTACCACTCATGTCCATATTAATAATTAACACACATGCGTACGTCTAGCTCTAGCTGCCCTCCAATCTTGCTACTATATTCTTTTCTTTTACTTATTGAACCCATTAGTTGATCCGCTTTTAACGTGAATAAACTGGGTAATTCTTAAAAAGGAAGTTTCGTTCTATATGAACACACGCACACAAAGAGAGAGAAAAAGAGAGGAGAAGGATTGGTGTTGATTGTTGTTGAAAAATAAGGTATAATAGGGTCAAGCAAACTGTAGCTGACCTTAAATAATCAAGAGGGAATAAAATATACCAAAACTGAAATATCCTCCAACTCTAAGTGGGTTTTATGAGTTGTCCACATTTTAGTAGTGGTGGGCTTAGTGGCAATATCCCAAATCAAATTTGGTCAAGATGTTCCATCATTAATATCCATTTCAAAATAAGGGGTCACCTTTAGGCCTGAACCCACTTCCCATCAAAGGAATTGAATCACACAGCAAATATCATAAGGTATTAATATTATTTTTTGAGGCATATATAAAACTAATTAAATTTTATGGTATATTAAAATAGTAATAATTAAATAGTAAAATTTATATTAATATTATTATATATTCTTAATTAATTATGTCTAATAAACATTATTAATACACAAATAACTAATATTACTTTTTCGCTATAAAGTTCCTACCTGGCTCAAACATGATTGCGTCCCATGAAGGATACCTGTGGTCTTGTAAAAAAAATAACTGATATTAACTTTTTTTTTTGTGAATCAAGGGTATCCTCAGTCGATTCGGGAGACTAATCCCTTTCGAGGCGTAGATATCACCGAAATAGACTTTGTCCCTTCCAACAAACCATTTTCATACACACTGCCAGAGATCGAACCCCTATAAAATACTTAAGGAACCCAACTATTTATCAACTATGTCGAATTTTGTTGGTGTCGATAATTCAAGTTAAAAATTTGCAACTGTATATTAAATATTTGGAGATATTTATCTCTATCCATCTGTTTAAGGATACTTATAATGTCATAAAAAAAAATACACGAATTATTCTGTTTTTGGTTACAGATAATGGTATATGCTCCTGATTTAAGTATATCCCAGAGGCTATATATGCGCATTGAGTGGCCAGCATTAACAAATGTTGTTGTTTCTTGGCTGCGGGTACACTTAGGGACTCAGAACATGCACTTTTACTATTTCAGACAAAACCATATGTGGTATCTGTTTATGAAATAATTGCATTCTTGATATATATAGTTTCACATATCTCGATCATGCAAGCACCAAGTCAATAATATCACTGTTGCCTTTGTAGGCAAGAATAGATAATATAAATGATGAGTTAATTATTAATTTTGTTTTTCTCTGCTTTATAGAATGAATTATTCAAGAGTAAATCGACAGTATCTGTATGACTGTATGTAGAAGGAAAATGTATAGATAAAAAGAAATTTCAAAATCAAATAACATAGAAGCAACGTGTGTTAATTATCTTTTCCAAAAATGAAATTAATTAACCTGATATATGAAATATAATCTAATATTCAAGCTTTGGAGAACTAAAGTAAATTATAAGACGAATGCCTAATTCTAAGAAATAAAAGACCATAAATGAGATACATTTAATTTTTTTAAAAAAAAAAAATATTTGAGTCTTTGTTTAAGAAAGAAACTTATATTAAATTAAATTTTTTTATTTTTATAAGAAAAAATTATATTTAAATATTATCCATTAAATAATTAATAATTAATAATATTTTTATATTAGATATGAAGATTTTGTTAAATTTTGGATAAAATATGTTTTAAATCCTTAAAATTTAAGCATATTTGGATTTGGCTCTCATAATTTAAAACCAATGTGATTGAGTTTCTCTTTTCTTAAAATCACCTCAAACTTTTCTCACCGGGGACTAAAAATACACTTGATACTAAAAAACACATGATGAAAACTAATTTAGGGTGATTTAAAAAAGAGAGATACTCAACACACCAATTTGAAGTTATGAGAACCAAAATCAAATTTATTTGAATTTACATAAATTACAGACATATTTTACCCAAATTATAAAAGTCAGTTCTCATAGTTTCTTCCATTCTTCACTTCCCATAGTTTCTCAACTATGGAGATTCCCAACCTGTCAACACAGGAATTGGATTTGATTAACAGGAGCACAAAGAAAATCAAAGTTTCTACTGCAGAGATTACATTACCTATTGGTACGTCCAAGCTTCCAGGGGAGAATTCTGATTCTCAACAGGATCAATCAGATACAAATTCAGTATCATACAAGGAGTCATTACTTCAACAAATCGGTCTTCAACAGGAGCCAATCTTTGAGGTGGATGATATTATATTTCCTCATGAAGAGTCAGAGGATGAGAAAGAATTATTTCCAGATTCTGAGATTAAGTATCTTAATCTATGTCCAAGAGTGCCAATCTCTGAAGAAGAGTATGCTAAATGGTGCAGACCCTGGCAGAATTCACTGGTGGTACAAGTTATGGGGAAAAAATATCTATGAGGTTTCTTGAATCAAGACTGCGCAGAAATTGGGCTTGTAAGTCTAGCTCTCCTATTAAATTCATTGACATGCCACAAGAATACTATTTAGTATATTTCACTGACAAAGAATACTATAAGCATGTTCTATTTGATGGTCCTTGGATGGTTTTGGACCATTACCTAATAACACAAAGACAGAGACCTTTTTTTTTGGAAGAAGCCACAAAAGTTAAGAAGATTGCAGCATGGGTTCGTATTCCTAATCTGCCAATTGAGTTTTATACCTATTATTTCTTGGCCAGGGTGGGTAATATTTTGGGAACCATGTTGAAAGTAGATCATCTTACATCTATCCATTCTAGGGGAAGATTCGCAAGAATTTGCGTGGAAATAGATTTATCGAGACAGCTTATTCCTCAGGTGAACATATTGGGTTACAAGCTCAATGTTGAATATGAAGGGCTTCACCAAGTATGTTTTACCTGTGGCAAATATGGTCACCGACATGATTCATGCCTAGAAAATTCAGATCCTACCAATGTTGTTCCCTCTATGGATAATATTCAAAATCAAGAAGGTGATCAAGTTGGTTCTAATCCTCAGAATGTCTCAGAGACTCCTATACACCGAGTTAATCCTACTGAGTTAGGTCCTATTGATGTTAATTCTGAGCAAAATATCCAATCCAACCCTCATGGACCTTGGATGTTAGTTAAGAGAACACCAAGAAAGAAAATTTCGAAAAGAGAAGAAGATAAATCAGCAAATAACTCAGGTTCAAGATTTAATGCCTTAGCTAATGAAGAGCATTCAGTTGAGTTAGTCCAACAAGAAGTTGAGAATCCTGTTCAGAGAGAGCAACATGCTGAACAGAAACTTATTAGGGTCAGGGACCCTAAAGCTAGAAAGAACAATAAGTCCAACAAATCCGGGCAGCCTAAAAAGATTTTAAATTCTTCCAAGAATTCTAAAGAAGCTGGCAAATCTGGTCAATCTAAAGATACTGTTAAAGAAGCTGGAAAATCTGGTCAATCTAAAGATACTATTAAGGTGCCCAAGATGCCTGGAAAGGAGCACCAAATTGCTCTTCCGACTACTATCCTCCCAGAAAGGAAAGGTAATGTTACTCCAGTCAGAAATTTAAAACAAAAAGTAGATGAGCATGAGTATGTTTTGCAATAATCAAGAAAATGGGTTCAGAGAAGGAATACAGATGTATGAAAAGGTATGGGCAGCCAGTAACTCAAATATCCAGAGTAACCAAGGTACCATGCCTACAACTATAGACCCTAAACCTCCTGATCCAGGTAACCCTGATACTTCTATGATTATTGATGATCATGCTAATACTGAAACTGTTTCAGAGGATTGCACTGATATGCATGGAGTTCAACAGAATTCTACCCATAATAATAGTTAATTATGAATTACATCACATGGAATTGTAGAGGCATTTTTCTAAAGGATTTGCTAGTTTTATTAAAGACATTAGAAGAATATATAAGGTGAACCTTATTATTTTGCTTGAAGTTCATGCTAGTGGAATTAAAGCTATTAAACAAGTTAAGAAATTTGGTTTTGATTCCTATCATACCATGGATTCCATTGGTCAATCTGGAGGTATGATTATTCTTTGGGATAGTTCCTGGTAGAATGTTAAAATTGTATCTTCATCTTCTCAATACATTCATATGTCTATAAAATTTTCTAATCTGGATCCTTGGTTAGTTACATTAGTTTATGCTAGCCCTCACCAAATAAATAGGAAAATTTTATGGGATGATATTGAGGATCTTGCTTCAAATATTAATGAACCTTGGTCAGTCCTAGGTGATTTTAACTCTATCAGTAATACCAATGAAAGGAGAGGGGGCAGTAATAACCCTAATCTTAGTGGTATGCATGATTTTAATAAAATGATTGATAATTGCAGTTTGCTAGATGCAAGTTAATTTTGTGGCAGCCCTTTTACTTGGAAAATAGATAATCTGTATGAAAGATTAGATAGAGTTCTTATTAATTTAGAGTGGCGTATGAGATTCCCCGATGCATCTATGGTTCACCTCCCTTTTTTCAAATCTGACCACTACCCAATTATGGTAAATTTTGAATCTTAGCAAACTGCAAATAGACATAGGAGACCATTCAGATTTATTGCCACTTGGTTATCCCACCCTGATTTTCCTAATTTTGTTAATTCTTATTGGAAAAAAGATACTAATTGGTCCACTTCTCTAGCTTATTTTAAAGATAAGGTGCAGAATTGGAATAAAGAAACTTTTGGTAACATTTTTAATAGGAAAAACGGTTTATTAAAAGATTAGAGGGAATAGATAGAAAAATGAGTTGGTCTAATGATCCCAGTCTTCCCCATCTTTATAGGAAGTTTTGGAAGGAATATGAAGAGGTAGCTTCTCAAGAGGAATTACTTTGGTTTCAGAAGTCTAGAAGTAAATGGATCCAATTTGGTGATAGGAATACTAAATATTTTTATGGTATCACTATTGCTAGAAGAAAGAAAAATAAAATTGAAAACCTGCAGAATGATGAAGGTATGTGGATTTCTAACCCTATTGATTTAGAAAATCTTTGTTCTGATTATTACAGAAAGTTATTTCAGGATGATGGTGAGTGTAAGCCTTTTCCTCTTACTAATAGCTTTCCTCAATTAAATTCTGATCAGATAAACCGTCTCTCCAAGCCTATTTCTAATGAGGAAATTAAACATATTGTGTTTTCTATGGGAGGCTTTAAAGCCCATGGTTTTGATGGTATTCATGCTATTTTTTACCAACACCATTGGGATACTATTGGTCCTTCTATTTGTAAACTTATCAAACATATTTGGATTTCTCCCTCTAGTTTTGCTTCTCTCAATGATACTTTACTAGCATTGATTCCTAAAATTGATACTGCTGCTAATTTGAAACAATACAGGCCTATGAGTCTTTGTAATGTTTCTTATAAAATAATAACTAAATTAATTTCCCAGAGGCTGAGACAAGTTATTTGTCACCTTATTGGTCCATATCAAAGCAGTTTTATCCCTGGTCGTCAAAGTAGGGATAATATTATTATTACCCAAGAAATCATTAACTCTATGAGGAGGAAAAAAGGCAAAAATAGGTTGGATGGCTATAAAAATAGACCTAGAAAAGGCTTATGATAGACTTAACTGAGACTTTATCAAGGATACTCTTTATGATATTGGACTCCCTGAATCCCTTATTTCAATTATTCGGCATTGTATTTCCACTTCTCAAATTCGTGTGCTTTTTAATCGGGAAGCTTTAGACTCTTTTACCCCTTCTAGGGGTATTAGACAAGGAGATCTCATTTCTCCTTATCTGTTTGTGTTATGTATTAAAAGACTTTTCCAAATGATTAACCTAGCTGTAGAGTATAAATTTTGGAATCCTTTTAAAATTGGTAAAAAAGGCCCTAAAATTTCTCACCTTGCTTTTGCAGACGACCTAATTCTTTTTTATGAACCTTCTATGGATCAGGTGGAGATTATCCAAACTATCCTAGATGTTTTCTGTCAAAGCTCGGGTCAAAAAGTAAGTAATGAGAAAACTAGAATTTTTTCTCTTCTAATGTTTGTGTGCAGGTTAGGGAGGAAATTTCTAGTGCTCTTAGCTTCCAAAGGACAAATGACCTGGGAAAATATTTGGGAGTTCCTATTCACCATAACAGAGTTACCAGGAGATCTTTCCAATATGTTATTAACCATACTAGGCAAAGGTTATCCACCTGCAAAGCAAAGAATCTGTCCTTTGCTGGGAGGCTGACCTTATCCCAGTCAGTGTTAAATGTTATTCCTACATATACTATGCAAGCTGCCTACCTTCCTCAGTCTATTTGTGAAGAAATTGACAAAAGCTACAGAGGATTTCTTTGGGGAGATACAAATGTGAAGAGGAAAATCCATTTAATTCATTGGGATAAAATTTGTTCACCTAAGCTCACTGGAGGTCTTGGTCTTAGAAAAGCAAGAGATGTTAATAAGGCCTATATGATGAAGGTGGGTTGGGACTTATCAAGAAACCTAATGATCTTTGGGTTAAGGTTATTCGAGCTAAATATGGTTGTGGTGACTCAATCATTCCTAAAGTCAGAAGAAGATCTGGTGACTCTAATTTATGGAAAGGTGTTTGCGATAACTGGGAGAATTTGTTATCCAATTGTGTGTGGAGAATCAATAATGGGGAAGGAGCTAAATTTTGGCAAGATAATTGGGTTCAGGGGTTGGAAAGCCTCTCTACTTATGCTCAAGATACTATTGATCAATCTGAATTAATCCAACCAATTATTCAGTTTGTCAATGTAGCTGGGGAATGGGACTTAACTCAGTTTCAACATTTGTTACCAGAGGAAATTTGTAATTAAATTCTTAACCAGGCCCCTCCAATTCCAGGTAGCAACAATGATGTTATAGCTTGGAAAGGTACCTCAGATGGTTGATTTTCCATCAAATCAGCTTACAACTATCTTACTGCAGCTACAGGTTCAACTAATAACCCCCTTTTTGGTAGAATTTGGTCCTGGCAGGGACCTCAACGAATTAGGCTACTATTATGGAAAATTGCCTCCTTTGCAATTCTCACAAATGTACAGAGAAAGAATAGACATATTGTGCAACGTCCTAATTTCTTAATTCAAGAATAATGTCCGTTGGAAAACACTATTCCGAATTTCTGAAATTATTCGCGTTATTTTCGATATCAGCATACAAATAACACAATTGCCTAAGCAATCCAACGTTTGCTTAGACTTCCACAACATCCAAACATGATGATATCAATTCAATCCTTAATGAAAGCCTAGGGAAGAACCTTCACTTTGACGTGATACAGTCCATGAAACTCCTACCGGAAATCCGGCAGAGTTTCCCCTAAAAACTGGACATTTCCCAATTTTCAGCTTCACCTGGAAACCAGCAAAACCACCAGTACAGTTCATAATAACATAATTACTAATCCATCTCAATAGAAAATAGGCCTCCATGGCCAAACTATAGACTTCTACGTCATACATCATTTAAATAGTCACTACAAGTAATTCTCCAATAACATCTCTATATAATTACAATCATTAAACTATCAATACACCAATAAACTACTAAACTCTTCTTGACCACTGCGAGTGGGTGAGCCCACTCCAAAAGCTCCATCTTTCTCTGAACATTAGCTGGAAGTACCCTGCACAGACTAAAATATATTCCCAAAACGTGGGGTGAGACTACGGTCTCAGTGAGCAAAGCATGCAGCAGGCAGTGTGGGAAAGCAGGCAAATGCAATGCAACATTCAACACAGTTCATTAAAACATACTTGAATATTCTAGTCACTTACTTCAAAACTTAAATCAATGGAGTTAGCAAATAGTCACAACATAATCATCAAGGCTCTTCAACACTCAAATAAATTGACGGTACATAAACTGAACTTGCATGCTCATGAACGGCATAACCCAGCCGCCGGGTTCTTATCATGAACGGCATAACCCAGCCGTCGGGTTCTTATCACTTAAATCTCAAATAACTGTGTGGTTAGACCTGAGCTCAGACTACAAGGAACGTCTTTCTTGGGCACTAATCACCACCACTGGGCACTAATCACCCTGGGCACTAATCACCCCTTAAATCTCTGGGCACTAATCACCCTTATTAGCTGGGCACTAATCACCAATTCTTAAATCAATTTCTGAAAACAATCTTTTCCCTTTAAATTAACTTGGGCCGAAGCCATTTTATCTGGGCAGAAGCCAAAAACCATTTTCTTAGTCTTAACTGGGCCATAGGCCAAAAACATGCAATGGCTCAATCTTCACAAATAATTCATATCTCATGGCATGCATAGAACTAACACACGTATATAGAACAAATATCATATCATGGATCTAAGTTTTCTCATAATAATCATTTCACTTCAACCATGTAAATCTAAAAATACCCTTTTCAATTAGAAACCTTGAAAGCATATTCCATAACAAACCCTAATCTATACATATACTTCATTATACAACAAAATCACCTTTAAACTTCAAGAATCATCAATAAAATCATCCAATACCATTTGTACCCACATATTCCCAAAATCCCCAATTTCCTCTAACCTAGGGTTTTCACATACAACTAATAATCCTCTCAAAGCATGTTTACCATCCAATCCAACCATAAATCAACATCCACATACCAAGGGGAAGAGGAATAGAAAGATAGGGGTCATATTAGAAGCATACACAAGATGAGGTGCAAGTGTGAGAGCTTCACTCACCTCAAATGGAGCAACAATGGAGGAGGAGGAGGATGATGGTGGAAGAAGATGGAAGAGGACAAGCCCTAAGAGTGTTGGATCACCATCCTTCAAGCCCTTCTCCTTCCTCTAGCCTTCTCTCTCTAAAACCAGCTCCCTCTCTCTAAAAAGCCCTAAAGAGGAAGTAAAAATGAAGAAAAACAAGCTGCAACGCATTTTTAAGAAGACAGAACGCGTCCGGGCGCCTGAACACGCAAACGGGGCGTTTGAATGCCCAAAAACGCTGTCAGGACGCGTCTGCGCATTTGAGAACGTAAACTCGCTGTTTGGGGTCCAAATGAGCTCGGAATACTATCATATAATATATCAAATTGAAGCCCCAGATCTTAGTTTTCAAATGAAAGTGGAATAACCTTAATTGGACACTCATAGCTCTAGATATTTTCGAATTAGTTCACTAAGGTCATTAGGCCTAAAACCCAAAATTAAGCAATAACCTCGGTTTGTGCCCCTCTTGGTTCCAATTCATTTTTCTCCTTCTCAAACCTAATTCCCCTCCATGAAAACCTTCTTCTAACTCAGTTCTTCTCATCCAAACCCTTCCCCACTCTAATTCTTGATAAATCAATTCCCTAATTTCTTGTCTGAAATCACACTTAACCGCTGAATTCCCACCCTACTTCTAACTTCCCTCTCTTGGCTGAGTTTACCACCTAAGGCTTTCCTTCTGTTTCCTAGGTTCAAATTTCTGGGATGTTACAATTCTACCCCCCTTAAATAATTTTTGTCCTCAAAATTTGCTCCGATTATCCTAACGCAGGGTCGCCCTCCTATTCTTAACTATGTTTGTGTACTTGGAATCCTCCCTAATTGTCGTTCGATCACTAATACCTCTATTCTTCAAGGTGGTCGAAAGGGAACTGAGAGGGAGTCGTACTTCCTAACCCGTCCTCTTGGTTCTAACATCCTAGGCTACGTCTCGAATGTCTCTACTCCCTAAAATGTTCTATGCCCGACCCACGCTAACACCAATCGATTCTATCATTCTTCCTTTTGGTAGATACCTTAACATCTACCCTCCCTTTACCATAATCCTAACCTGGATTCCGAAGTGACCTCACATTGGTCTCTTCACTATGAAATGACTTAACTACTTTAGTTAATCAAACGACTTAACCAAGTTGAAACATGAGGGAAAGGCTTCACAAAATGCCTGGTTATGGTTCCTAACTCAATACTTAACCCGTGCATCACATCTTGGGGAGTACCTAAAAGTTATCTTAGTTGTTGTGGTGCCTAATTTTTTACATCTACAAAGTGATTTAAACTTTGGGTTGCTATGACCTAGCTATGCCCCGAATATTCCTAATTGGACTTCTGAGTTACACTATGGGTTCCCCTGTCTTCTTCTACAGGGCTACCCCCTTAAGGGCTCAACCCTCTCTTACAATCCCTCAAGGTTCAAGTCTACCACATGAAACTACACTACGACTTCTAAAAGCTAGCTGGTCTGAAACATAATCTTATGAACGACAGCGTCTCAACACGGGTTTCTAAAACAGTAACTCACAGGTCTCAATTAAAAGAATATAGAGTTGCAGCCAAGTGGTGCTCCTCTGATACACCTATGATAAAAAATGGACAAACTTTTGTAGTTCATCCGGGGAAAACCAGTCTCATCATACAGAACACGACAGTGTGTAAGTCTGCTTGTACCTATCACTCCATCATGTGCAAAAACGTAGAAAACATAGTTGTCTATCATTCCAACCTAGGAGTCTGAGTACGAACGCTTGCCCTATACAAGAACATCAGCAGCTATTGACTAAAGCTGGCAACTGCAACAATTGAAGGAACATCCAATTGCCTTGGTGGCCAAGGGACGCACCTAAGCCTAAAGTAATGGTGGAAACTTCAGAAATAAGAGAAATGGAAGGAAAATATTCAACACCTAGCAATAGGTTCAGTACACCAAGCTTAACACTAATCCTTATCAAAACATTAACTAAATATTGGTCGTTGACCCTCGTAGGAGTTCAATTATGAGTAACAATTCTAAGTTCCGCAAGATTTTTCTTCTCCCATGAGCTCTAAAATCAGAGTACTACTGCTGAGAAAACAACCGAGAAAAGACTGAGGAGTCTAACCTATATACTTAGCTCTATCACCAATACTTAGAGAATGGATCACTACCCGTGCACTAACAACATAGCCCTAAATATATAGGTGGCAGGAGCGCCTACCCATGGAAACAGACAACGGTGTACTAAGCACAACCATTAGCTATAAGACTCCTACCCTAAAAGCACATTGACTAAAACAACAAGGAACCCTATCCTTTAGGTGTTAACACCCAAGTCGGCCTAAAACTGAAAAGAACGAACCATGAGTGCAACTTGCTAAGTACCTATGACCATCCAAGTTCCCGAAGTCACCCATTTCCTTTACACTCTTGGGTCTACTCCCTAGCTTAACCGGAACGGATTGAGGGGGTCCTAACTAAGGAATAGTGCCCAACCATAATTCCAACATAGGTTTATAAGCGCATTCCAAAACTGAATCCGATGCTAAAAGGTTGAATTAACCAATGCATCAAAGAAACTAAGCCACACTCCCTACCTCATCTGTGTCCAAATGGAAAGAATACGGAAAGGCTAAAATCTTAATTCTTCTACAAAACCTATTATTGTCCACAAGGTAGAAATTCCCAGTTGATCCTTTGAAAGGGCATACTAATTACCATCAGATCGATAATTGAATCATAGATTGGGAAGGTACACTAGATTCCAACTTGGTTCCTAATTTAGGAAATCCTCCAATAATTCATGTAGCAAAAATACACTAAATTGCTAGATGTTTGATCATGCACATAGGAGAACCGAAGTCACCTCTAGTAGTCAATTAGGGATTCTAGGGGTATTAGTCCAATGTCTTAGGGAACGGATGACTAGACTTGCCTCCTGCATACTAAAACCAAGTCAAAAGACTTGAAGAGTCTCAACGCCATTAGATTAAAATCGTTGACCACCTAATGAGATATCTAACCAGGCTTACATAATGACCTAGGAAACCTCTAAGGAGGATAGGATCGGGATAACAACAACAATCAACATTAGCATGCTCTAACCGACGAAACCAAGAGAGAAAAAAATGTGATATTAAAGGCTCTAACTAAATTTCTTGAATTAACTTTGAGATTACATCTATCCCACAGTAAACAACCTAACCCAAGAGCTGAGGTTACCCCCCTCACCTAAGGTGTTAGGTTCCTCTAACCTCCCATGAATTCCACACTTCCCTTCTAACCTTTACCTGTCAAAGAATCCCCAATCTTAGAAAATTTCAGTCAAGCTCTATGTACAAGAAATTCAAGCAACGCAAACAGACAGGCATGTCATGCAAGCATTCCAACCAAGACAATCATCATAATTAATCAAACGAGCCACACCCTCAAGGAGCAAACACAAGAAATCAACACTCTCCTCCCTACTAGGGAGCCTACTCCTCATGTCCCTCTACATTCCCCCTTTTGCTTACACATTCCAAATCCAACTATGCACTATCTCTCAAAGCCTACAGTGATACCATTTGTAACGCCCCCGAGCCGCTTGCAGGAGTGATGAGGGTCCCCACAAACCAACACGAGTCTTTCCAGTATGCTTTGTCCTCACTTGCACACTTTTTGGGAAACTTCCCAGAAGATTACCCATCCCGGAATTTCTCCAAGCCAAGCACGCTTAACTATGAAGTTCTTATGTTATGGGCTTCCGAAAAGAAGATGCATCTTGTTGGTATAGTTCTCCACAACAATTTCCTTTAAGCTATCCTCAACTGTACAGTCCCATACCTGCACAGCCTCTGGATCCCTCTCATTCGGGTGTGGGCACGGTTCATCCATGTGTCCTTTTCTTGCTTAGAAGCCTACCAGGAGACGCTCCTTGTTCGTGCCTCTTTGCACCGACGATCACTCCCCGCCTTCATCAGCCTCCGGCTCTCACATGCCCACCAGCTTCCGCTCGGTTCGTCCCCGAACCACACGGTACTAGGAGAGGCTTGGCTCTGATACCATTTGTACCCACATATTCCCAAAATCCCCAATTTCCTCTAACCTAGGGTTTTCACATACAACTAATAATCCTCTCAAAGCATGTTTACCATCCAATCCAACCATAAATCAACATCCACATACCAAGGGGAAGAGGAATAGAAGGATAGGGGTCATATTAGAAGCATACACAAGATGAGGTGCAAGTGTGTGAGTTTCACTCACCTCAAATGGAACAACAATGGAGGAGGAGGAGGATGATTGTGGAAGAATATGGAAGAGGACAAGCCCTAAGAGTGTTGGATCACCATCCTTCAAGTCCTTCTCCCTCATCTAGCCTTCTCTCTCTAAAACCAGCTCCCTCTCTCTCTAAAAAGCCCTAAAGAGGAAGGAAAAATGAAGAAAAACGAGCTACAACGCATTTTTAAGAAGACAAAACGCGTCCGGGCGCCTGAACGCGCAAACGGGGCGTTTGAATGCCCAAAAACGCTGTCAGGACGCGTCTGCGCATTTGAGAACGTAAACTCACTGTTTGGGGTCCAAATGAGCTCGGAATACTATCATATAATATATCAAATTGAAGCCCCAGATCTTAGTTTTCAAATGAAAGTGGAATCACCTTAATTGGACACCCATAGCTTTAGATATTTTCGAATTAGTGTACTAAGGTCATTAGACCTAAAACCCAAAATTAAGCAATAACCTCGGTTTGTGCCCCTCTTGGTTCCAATTCATTTTTCTCCTTCTCAAACCTAATTCCCCTCCATGAAAACCTTCTTCTAACTCAGTTCTTCTCATCCAAACCCTTCCCCACTCTAATTCTTGATAAATCAATTCCCTAATTTCTTGTCTGAAATCACACTTAACCACTGAATTCCCACCCTACTTCTAACTTCCCTCTCTTGGCTGAGTTTACCACCTAAGACTTTCCTTCTGTTTCCTAGGTTCAAATTTCTGGGATGTTACATATTGCTATAGATGAGTTATGCACTTTTTGTAAAACTGAACCAGAAACGTCTATACACTTATTCAAAGACTGTTCAGAAGTTAAAGTCATTTGGGATAAGATCCTTACCTATCAGGAGCAGTCCAGGTTCTTTCAACCTCTAAATCTCCACCAATGGCTCTTAAACAATCTCCAGGCGAGTCATTCCAAGCATTCCAGAGCGAATCACTCCCTTATCTTTGGGTGTGCCCTAGAAGCAATTTGGTTTCACAGAAACAATACAATTTTTAACAATGTTAGGGATTTTCAAACAGTGTTGATAAATCGGATTCATGCTCAGGTAAATGAGATCCAGAATTCCAGTAACCCTGTAAGGGTTTATCTACTCATGTTCGGGGAAATGAGACTTACCTGATCAAGTGGCATCCTCCCCCTGAGAATTGGGTGAAAGTGAACACTGATGGGGCTGTTTCTCAAGCTCGAAGTCTGGGTGCATGCGGTGGAGTTCTTCGCGACGAGCGGGGGGCCTTCATTGCTAGCTTTTGTGCGAACCTCTGGCATGTCTCTGTCCTTGACGTGGAGCTGTGGGGGCTGATTTATGGTGCGAGATTGGAGAAACAGAGAGGCTATGCAAGGATAATCTTCGAGACTGACTCGCTTCTAGCTGCGGATCTGATTAACAAAGGCTATTTCCCAACCCATCATAGCTCCGGTTTGGTAAAGCAGATTTTAGAGCTAGCTAAGGCCTTTGAAGAAGTAAGGTGGAATCACTCCCTTAGATAAGTTAATTCTCTTGCTGATAGTTTAGCTAAGGTTGGATTAGATATGGCTCATGGCTATAGAGTTTTTGACTCTTTGCCTAATTTTGCTATTGTGCCCTTTCTTTTTTATGCTGTTGGATCTTGGTATGAGAGAGGGGGCTAGTTAGTTTTTTTTCTCTGTTTCTGGTCTTTTTGACCCTTCCATTCATAAAAAAAAAGACATATTTTACCTTTAATTTTAATAATATATATATACATGGGCGTAGCCAATGGGGCTGGCAGGGGCCACGGCCCCCCCCAAAAATTTTCAATTTTTTTGCCAATTATATAGATCTCACATGAAACATTTTATTAACTTTTAATCGAGCCCCCCCCAAATATTTTATAAATTTAATAGTATTACCTCTTTATAATTCTTTCACTACTTGTATTGAGTTCTCATTTCCTTTTTATATATTCTTTATATTAATTATTTTTCCTTATTTAGAGATCATAAAATTTTATTCAAAATTAAATAATATTGTGTTTTATTTAAATGTGATTTTTATATCTGTATGATAAAAAATAAAAATCTTACAAGAATAATAAGGAATTTTCTTTGATTTGATTTGAATTTTACTTTTAGGGATAGATAATAAAATTAAAAAAATATTATTTTAATATTTTAGTTTTATAAATAATCATGCAACTTCCAAATTTACCCTTATTGTAAGTTTTTTTTTCGATATCCTTTTTTGTAAGTCAAACTCTATTGTATTTCCCATATTAACTAACCTAAAAATTATAAATGTTCAATAAGTATGAGGGGTAAAGATGAAAAGAAGATAATAAACGCATTTAAAATTTTGTCAAGAGTCTAAGAAAAATGAATGAATAAAATCATCAAAAAGTCTTGTAAAAAGGACTCAATATAGTACTTTATTCTGATCCAACGATAAAAAAACTACATCCTTTTATATATATATATATATATATATATATATATATATATATATATATGGGGAGGCTTAGAGTGATCTTGATAATTAAATTTATTATCATGGGTATAATGTGTGAATGCATGATCAATGTTTTGGCCGTTAATCTATGGCCGGATATTTAATAAGGCAATTAAGGCTACTACCTAGAGCCCCCAAATTTATAAGGCCCCTCAATAAATTTTTAATATGGTATTATTAATATGAATTATTTTTAAAAAAATTAATAATGCTTGAGATAGGGCCCAATATTTTATAAGGCACATATCTTAACATTTTTTATATATCTTTTTTTTTTATCATTTAAACTAATTAAAAGTCCATAACCCATTTATTAGTTTTTTCAAATGAAAAGTCACTTAACATTCAACTGTGAGTTTTCCTTGTATCAATAGTATTGCTGAGCCTATGATCAATTAGCTACTTGTACGGTTACCACATTAATGCAATTTACTTTTCTTTGACAAAAGATTTTGAGTTTTGAGGACCATTCTGATATTGATGGTCTTGATTTGTTTTCAGCATTAAAGTTATTGAAAAAATTCTAACAAATGAAATTAACACACCATTAAAAATATTGAACTATAAAAAGATTAGGTTCTTTTCCAAATACATACATTGCTTATAGAATATTATTAACATTACCTGTAACTGTCACGACCGCTGAAAGAAGTTTTTCAAAATTAAAAATGATTAAATCATATTTAAGATCATCTATGATACAAGATAGATTAAATGAGTTAGCTATATTATCTATTGAGAGTGAGATGTTAGAATTAATTGATTATAAAATTTTAATAAATAATTTTACAGCTCAAAAAACAAAAAAAATAACATAAAAATTATTAGTCTATATTAACATGAGCTCTCTCTTAATTTTTGCCTAAGGCCCAAAAATTCCTAATTATAGCCCTGCTTTAATCAATAGAAAAATCCATAACTACAAAAGCATTTAAGTTTTAGTATATATCTCATATTTATGACGTGTCAAAGTTGCATGTATTACGAAACACTTTGGCTATGACATGCGTAAGGGAACCCTCCACTCAAATTTGCAAGATGTCTTAAATTAAATAATCATGGAAGAAGGTAGGGCTTCCAAATGAACATTTTCAACCAAATATACAAACAAAAACTATCACGCCATCTCCTTTGCCAGCGACGTTGAGCGATTTCTAATTAAAATGTCATTCCACACTCTAGTTATCCGTTTAATTTACGGATGAATAAAATTAATTTAAAAATTAATGATTAAAGATAAATTATTTACGATAAAACCCTTTTGAATTATTTTCAATTTCTTTAAACTGAGTTTTCTATTGTTAAAATCAAGTTCCAAACAGTGGAGCAAGTTAAACAAAAAGGCCCTACTTTGGAGACTACTTAGGAGCAACATGGCCCAAAAACTGTTATCCATTTAAAGAACAAGGCTAGACAATGCACCCAGAATTTGGGCCTTGAAAACACCCAACCTATTGAATTGGACCCAATTGTTGCGAAACAGGACAAATCCCGTAGTGCCAAATTATGGGAATTGATTTTTACACATCCTTTTATTAATTCCACCCATCCAATTCTTTTTTTATTTTTCAAAATACCTCCTTCATAATATTAAATGTCTAAACTTAGTTCTCTCTTCCAGTCTTCCTCACCAAGACATCATCCCACTCCCTCTCTCTCCATCCCTCCTATCATTAATAATCTCATTTCTCTCTTTCTCATGAGGACACCGCCCTTCTCCCTCACTAAGGTTGTAGGTTTGTATTTTTTTTTTTACATTTACCGGAAACTAATTACCGGAAGTATCAGAAATCTATTGCTGGTAACTGCCTAAACATATTTCCGGCAATAATATGGGAAAGTGAGTGACGCTTGGTATCAGAAGGAGATGACACGTTATCATAACTTTATAGTTCTCATCCATTACAATAACCAATCTCAAATTCTCAATTTTCAACTCTAGAAACATTTTCAAGAAAAAAAAGGGAAAAGAGTTAATGAGGATATAGATTAGCACAAAACGCAATTCTTATTGACAAAAGGAATTAGGATATACATAAACAGACTTAAGGTAGTTCTGACTTCTAATTCGTTTTGTTCGTTTGATTTGTTCTAACTTAACAAGGTGATCATACCATATTGTTGCCGGAAATATATTTCTGGTAGTTACCAATAATAAATTTTTGGTACTTTTGGAAATTAATTTTTGGTTAACATTATGAAACGTAAAAAAAAAATACAAACCAACAATCACATGAGAGAGAGAGAGGTAATGTCCTGTTGAGAAAGAGAGAAATAAGATTATTAACGGTTGGAGGGATGGAGAGAGAGTGTGTGTGGGGGGAGGAAGAGAGGAAGAGGTTTAAATATTTAATATTAGGAAAAGGTATTTTAGAAAATAAAAAAAGAAAGGGGTAAGATTAGAAAATGGATGTGTAAAAATCAGTGAGAATGGTGAGCCCAAGTCCACTAGTAAAGCTCTTCAACCAATGGAGACGAATGGTGTCCATTGTTCTACCCAACCTGTTTTCATGATGATGGCAGAAAATGATACTACTAATAATCAGCTGATTTCTATAGATAGAGAGTTAGTAATGTCCAATAGAAGACCTCCGGATGATAATGTCCTAGGGGTATTGACCAGTCTTTGACAGAGAATGTTGCAGCTAGCAAAGGGGATGTGGGAGGCCACGTTGCACGATCGTGATAGGTTGGTTTGGCCCTTTTCTCTTTTTAATCTATTCATTTTATCCATGAATTTATTCTTATGGAATATTAGAGGGGATGGGTAAAAAACCTTTCCAAATTTAATTAAAGACATTAAGCTCAATTATAGTTTTAATATGTTAGCTATGTGTGAGCCTAGAGTAAGTGGACCTCAAGCAGATAGCATTATAAACCGGTCGAGTTTCTCTAACGGTTTTAAAGTTGGTGTTTAGGGTTTCTTAGGTGGTTTATGGTTATGTCGGAAATCAAGCAGGGTGGATGTTATAGTATTAAAATCTCACAGTCAGTTCATCCATACGGAGATTACCAAGGATGGTTTATCTTGGCTCTTTGTTGAGAATCTGACAAGCGTACTAAAATTCCAGCAATATAATAGTAAGTAAGAGTATCGTATCCATAGGGAACAGTTCAATTTATAAAGATTAGTGGTCACAACTATCAAGTGAGAATACGGTTGTTGGTTGTTGAATTGCGAAAGTAAATAAAAAACAAAAAATAAATTGAGATAGGTAGAGACAATTACTTGGACTAGGATTGAACTTCGTTTCACCGCACCCCTTTCGTATGTGATCCCCAATATTATTTATGAATATATAATTATGATACCTTAGCCAAACTATGTTATTTTACCCTGGTCTCCACAGTGATAAAATACTTAGAAATAATTCATGCGGGTTCTCCCAAGCGACAAATTACCCCGGCTTTAAAGATCCGTTTTCCGTTTGTTAACACTATCAATTCGCCCTGGTGTCCACAGTGACTACTATGAGTATCTTTACCAATTAGAGTTCAAGTTTCCTATGTCTAGGCTCCCCCAAACTCGCTATTGATTTTATAGAACCACCAATCGAATGCGCCCCATAAAACCAACCTATAACTCCGGCACACAGGCGGAAGTTAAGCATTAAGCATGGAATAAAAATACCGATATCATAAAAACAGGGATTCATAAATAGTAAAGAGAATTCACATACAATCGGGGATTGAATCGACTACATTCAATCCTATTGGAGAGTTTAGCTACGCATGGTAGCCATTACAAACCAACGGAGAAACTGTCACACTTTTCTCCAGCCCTAACTTCTGCTCTGCCGTCTCCCTTGGGTCTCCGGGACTTTCTTGGGTCTCTGGGACTTGCTTTGATCTTTGCAAAAGTTTCTTTAAATAAAAGTTGGAAAGTTATCTGAAATCTGGAAGGAATCTGATTTGAAATCCTTTGAAAAACTTATCCCATATTCCTGAGCTCCAACCTGCGCTCAGCGCAGGATCCAGAGAGTAATTTAATTGCTGCGCTCCACTTGCGCTCAGCGCAGGTGAAGTGTGATTCACATTCCAGCTTTCCCTGATTTCCTCCTTTTCAGCTTGATCTCTTCCTGATCTTATCCTTATTTTCTTTGCTTTCCTTATTTCCCTCTTTTTGACTTGATTTTGTGCTGATTTGATATTTAGTTTGAATTTAGAATTTAATCTGCAGAATCCTTATCCAAATAATTGTTGATCTTATCCTAATCAGCTGCCATTTAAATCCTTGTCTTGCAGATTCTTTTTTCAAATAGATGTTGCGACACCCCTAGTTACCACTAAGAATATCACATATGTTACACGTGACTAAACGTTAAAAATGCGGAATTATATATATATATATATATATATATATTAAAAGGGTTTACTCGTTGTCAATCCTACTACCTCTCTAATTTTTTTTATTTTAAGTATTTATGAAATATCCCTTCCTTACTTTTGAAACTTGTTTTCCAAAAACATCTAGACGGTTACCACATCGCGCACATACACAACATACATGCATTTATAAAATCAGCATAGGGAAACAGAAATATCATGATATGTATACATATATGCATAAAGGTAGTGTACTCTCGAGTCACCTGAATATCTACATCAAAATATGAGTTCTAGTAGTAAGCTAAAACAAACAAGACCTCAGATAATTACAAAAGAAGAGGTCGCCAAAATCAGAGTTGCTACTACCTAGACTCAAACCATACTAATCCTACTCGTCGTCACTCGACTCAACAGTAATCACCCTATGGCTCCTCCTCCCAGCGTCCCCGATGGTGATCATCTCAAACTCCTCTGAGGGAGGTTCGTCTTGTGCGTTAGAACGTAGAGACTGTGAACCCAAGGCCGCTGAAGCAGGCGAATACCTAGGCGAGTTGGTTCCCACCAAGTCTTCAATCCTGGATGTTCGCGATGCCACAGATGATGCAGGACGACGACGTGAAGGACGGTAAGTGGTATAGCGCACCAAGTTAGGTGGCGTTGGAAACTCGAGGGTCACTGGTATAACAAAGTCCATCTCTGGTATGAGCGGGAGGCCGGGATGAGTGATAATGACGCGAACCTCCCCAATGAACTCACATCTACGAGGAACGTCTGTCACCCTTCAGGTACCCCTGGGCATCCACCGCATCTGCACTTTCATCGATGTCATGCTGAAGATCTCCAATACCGACTATCGACGTAGCGAAAGAAATCCAATTACAGAAAATAATAGAAGCAGAAAGGAAGGGTGAGAACACATCGCATGAACTCATAGCACAAGGGATACAATATACTAGAGCACATACACAGGGATAATCCACACAGATCAATCCACAAGCAATCACAAACATGTCATCATAGTACACTCATTTGAATGCAACCTTGCAACTATAATGCAATGACTAATGCATGAGGGCCCGGGGAAACATCACCATCCGCAGAGCACACAGCAACTGCCCGACCATATATGTACAACGTATCAGGAGTTAGAGTCTGTACTAGCAATCAGTACAAGGAGCATTGCTCATTCATTTTCTTTTGGCCAAATTATTTTATGCGTCCTTCCAGACAATCTCAACTGACCCCGAAACCATGAGAGCGACGGGATAGCTAAGCTTGTACCCCTTCAGACTCGACAGTAGGGAGCTAGCCTACGTATCATGATGTCCTTTCTGGAACTTGACTATCCTCAGGGCTGGCATCCCATTCGAGGACCCGCTGGCGTTCTTTACAAAACCCAGTGCACCCTTCCCAACCAGTTTCACACTGTACCAAAGTGTCACTGCCATATTATGGTCATAAGTTTTTCAGCCTTGAACATTATCGATGTTTTATGATGCATGTCACACAACAATGCTTCTCAGCATACACAGTCCTTACAGGCAAAGCCCATCGAATCATTCTACGTCACCACTTACCTGTGGTACGACTCGATTCAATGTCTTTCCTTCAAGGAAGCCAATCAATACTTTCTCAGCATACACAGTCCTTACAGGCAAAGCCCATCGAATCATTCTACGTCACCACTTACCCGTGGTACGACCCGATTCAATGTCTTTCCTTCAAGGAAGTCAAACCCCATCTTGGGTTGGAACCCCACTCTCTCACTAAGCTTCTCAAGTTTTATGCAGAAAGAGTATGTTGGTTATAAACTTTTAAGGTAGTTTGTACTAATATTTTTCCTTAAATTAACAATCATTTTCACTTAAGTCCTATAGATTACTAAGACTTATGACTTTGTTTTATGAATAGTGTTACCTATCTTAATTCTTCTGGTATGTCTAATCAAGACTAGGTTTATTCTTTAATCATGGCAATTCTTCCTTAATTAAGTCTTAATCTTTACTTAAGATCCGAATTAATTCTTAATGATTCCTTAATCTCTCCTTAATCTTGGATTAAGCTTTTAATTACTCTTGATTAGGGTTAATCATAATTAATTAGTTCTTAATCATCATTAAGTCTTAATTACTTAATTAGTACTCCATTAGTGATTACTAATATTAAGGTTAAAGTAAGTCTTCATTAAGGTTAATTAACTTTAGTCTTTATTAATTACTCTTCACTTAATTAACTTAAGTGGATTGAATTAATAATCTTAGACAAATTGAATTAGCTAAGCCTACTAATTAATTTCTAAGTTTTAGTCTCGATAGGTTGGATTAGAGTTGAAGTCCAACTCTAATCTAAGCCCAAATCCATGAAATGTTTTTGGTTGACTTCTGATAAGTCCTTTGACTCTTTTTGAAGGTTTTGGGCCTGAACCAAGGGCCCAAAGGTTAGACAACTCTTAGGAGTCCATTTTAGCACATTACTACTAAAAAGTTTGACTTTTATGGTGACTTTTACTTGGGTTAAGCTTGGCATCCGAATTTACCCCTTTTGGTATTTTTAAAGATTTATTCCTATTTGATTTTAAACCTTTTTAGTTAATTTAGTTTCTTGGCCTATTGGACCACTAAGGCCCAAAAACACTTTTTCCAACTTCTCTTGATCATTTCGAGATCAAAACAAGTTCTTGGTGAGTTTCCTTATGAACAACTCAAGAGCAAAGATGAACATTTTGAATGTTCATCAAAACACCAAAATTCCAACAACTTCCAAAACTCCACCAAAATTTAACACAATCATCAACAAGCATTCTAACCAATCAATATCATACTAATTCACCCAAATTCATTCATAAACATTTTCAAGTTCACACCTTTATTCATAAACTCAAAAACACCATTTCTTTTTTCAAGAATCAAGCACTCAATCAATTCTATAATTTCAAATCAAATACATACATACACTTATATTCATCATATAAACATGATTTAAGAATCAAATAAATTTTTGAATACATGCAACCCAAAATTCCTCTCAAAGTCGAATGCTTTTAGGGGAAAAAGCGAAATTTTTTTCCAAATAAATTTTCATGGCTTGCATGCATCAAAAACCACCAATCAAACATATTTCAAGCATAAAAAAAAATTTAGAAATACTCATACAGCCAAGCACAAACAAACCGAACCATTTCACTCAAGAAATAGGTTCCAAGAAATGATTTTTCAAAGGGAAAAAGGCTTGGGACAAGGATCAAGGGCAATCCTTGGCTCTAGTCATCAATCCTACTAGAGTTCAAGGTTCTCCCCCCCTTTACCTAAAGAAATTCCTCAAAGATTAGGTGCAGAAACAACTCCAAAAATAGCCCCTCCTTGAGCTCCTTTGATCACCAAACAAGAGTTTTCAAGGCTTGAAGGCTAGGTGTTTAAGCTTAGGTTCAAAGATGGAACCTTGGGCTTGAAAGTGTTGGAAGAAAATGGAGGATTTTGAGAGAAAAGGGGGAGGGAGCTCACGGCTTCTTCTTGAAGAAGAAAGGAAGAAATGAGAGAATGAAGTGCTTTGCATGTGAGGAAAGAAGAAAAATGAACAAGTGTTTTAGTTTTAAGCCATTAGGTTCCTTTTTCATGACACTTGTCTTGAGAAATGGTGAAGAAATGACAAGTGTCCTTCATGCACAACACATACACATGCACGACTTCTAGGAGAAGGAAAGGAAGGATTGTGCAATTTTTCTGGCCCGGATCAAAAGTATTCGGGCCCGGTTTAAGAAACAGTAGGGGCAAAAAGGTCATTTTCCACAGAAAAACTCCAAAAATTCTAGAAAAATAGGAAATTCATTCCTAAACTTATAAAAATAATTTTTGATGATTAAAAATAATTTTAATCACTCAAAATTCAATAAATCACTAAATACGACAAAACGGTAAAAACGCGGGTGTTACAGATGTTATCTTGTTTTTTCATTTAAATCCTTCCATTTTATCTGCAAAATCAACAAATTTTCTATCAAAATAGAATCATATTCAAATTCAAATCAAATATTCACAAATTATGCATTTATTACTAAAAAGAGGTCATTTGAGGCATAAATTTACTATTTTACCCTTGATAAGTGCAGTAATTATACAAGATATTATCATATATTTTTCACTTATCACTCTTGACTCTCGTTTATGTTATTCTCAAACAAATGGCGAGAAGAAGTATTTGGAAAGAATTATGTTCTTTGGCAGCTAATTGTGACAAACCTTGGTTAGCTATGAGGGATTTTAATGCCCTGTTATTCCCTTCAGAAAAATGCGGCGGTGCCAATCCTAATGTTGGTGCAATAAATGACTTTAAGGAGTTCTTAGATCAATGCTTGCTTTCTGACTGTCGGCTTAAAGGTCCTCCTTTTACCTGGCAGTGGAATGGTGTGAATGAGAGAGTTGATATGGCAGTTGCTAACCTCCAATGGAGAATGTTTTTCCAAAATCATCACTTCTTCATCTCTCTAAATTTATATTGGACCACAAGCCTAACCTCATGAGGCTTAACTCTAATATATCCTCTGGTAGGGAAATAAGCCATTTCATTTCTTGGCTAGCTGGATACTTGGTAAATCTTTTCATGCTGTGGTAAAAGAGGCGTGGGCTGAGCAGGCGGACTGGCTATCTGTTGTTTCAAATTTTAAACATAAGGTAAACCATTGGAATTACCATGTGTTTGGAAACATCTTTTACAAAAAGAAAAGGCTCATGGCTAGGTTGGAAGGTATCAATAATAGACTGCAAATGGGTGAGTATAGAGGTTTGGAGTATTATTTGCATAATAAGCTTTGGAAGGAGTATTCAATTATTTTAGAGCAGGAAGAGATGTTGTGGAGGCAGATGTCCAAATGTGATTGGGTCAAATTTGGGGATCAAAATACAAAATTGAAGCTCTTCATAACGAGTGAGATGAGTTGGTTATTGATCCATCTCTCCTAAAGCAGGTGGTTGTCAAAATTTTTAAAGGTTTATATACTTCTAATTGTAACCCACAAAGTTGGGTTTTGGAGAATTCTTTTCCATGCTTAGATCATCAGCGACTTGGTCTTATTGAAAGGGCTTTCTCTTATCAAGATTTAAAGGAGGTTGTTTTCTGTTTGGGGTCCTTAAAAGTGTCTGGCCCTGACGGTTTGCACCCTGTGTTTTTTCATCAGAATTGGAGCATTGTTGGAAGGTTGGTTTGTTACTTGATTAAGAAGATTATGAATGACCTAGCCAAGGTTAGGAGCATTTATGATACTATTCTTGTAATGATCCCTAAAGTTAACTCTCCTGGCAGAATGACTCTCTTTGGTCCATAGTAATCAAGCCAGTTTTGTTCCTAGGCGCCATACGACAGATAACATCATAGTTGCTCAGGAGGTTTTTCATTCAATGCATTTAAAGAGAGGTATAATGGGATACATGGCTCTAAAGATTGATATGGAAAAAGCCTATAACAGGCTTAGTTGGAGTTTTATTCATAACACTTTGAAGGACTTGGGTTTGTCTGATTCGTTGTGTAATTTAATCATGTCCTGTATAACCACTGATTTTTTCAAGATTTTATTCAATGGTGAAATTTCAGACTCGTTTTGTCCTTTTAGAGGCTTGAGACAACATGATCCCTTATCACCCTATATTTTTGTCTTATGTCTTGATAGGTTGGGGCACCTTATTGAGCAACGATCACAAAGGAATGAATGGAAACCAATTGTGCTTAATTGAGGAGGGTCAATGCTTAGTCGTCTGTTTTTTTTTACAAATGATCTTCTTTTTGGAGAAGCTTCAATGGACCAAATGCAAGTTATGTTGGATTGCTTGAAATCTTTTTATGATGCTTCGGGACAAAAGGTGAATGCTCAAAAGTCTATGTTATATGTCTTTAGAAATGTTTGTCATGCTCGCGTTGTGCAACTGAGTGAGATGGGAGGCTTCAAGATCACCCCTAACATGGGAAAATATATGAGGGGTGCAATTTATCCATGGTAGAAAATGCATATTCAAATTCAATTATCTTTCGGAGAAAACACAACGAAGAATTTCAAATTGGAAAGTTGAATCTTTGTCCTTTACTAGTAGAATAACTCTAGTGCATGCTGTGGTTGGTGCCCTTCCAACATATACCATGCAAACCACCTTATTACCAAAAACCTATATGTAGAAAACTTGAGCAGATGGCTCATGATTTTTTATGGGGTTCCACTAGTGGAGAAAGGAAACTTCACATAATAGCTTGTGATCAATTCAATCTTCCAAAATTTGAGGGTGGAATGGGATTTAGAGATCTTGAAGCTTTTAACAAGGCTTTTTTTCCTGAAGCTTGGCTAGGTCTTATTAATTCTCCCCAAGCTCTGTGGGTTTAGGTTTTTCAGAATAATACCAATTTGGTCAGGATACTATCCCTACTGTGAATAAGAGGCTAGCCTGCAATCAGTTTGGCAAGGAATCTGTTCTATATGGGACACTTTGAAGGAGGGATTACGATGGAACATAGGAGATGGTAAGACCACCACATGGCTGAGATTTGGGAGTATTCTGAGTTCTTGAGTATCCACACAGGAGCGCCCTCAAATAGGTGCTTTTTATATGGAAAAATTGGCATAGTGGGTGCTTGAGTACTGAACTTTAACTTGATTTCCATTAGGTAGCTTCATGTATGGTTTTATTCTCTTGCAGGAAATAAAAAAAATTAGGAAAAACAAACACAATTTGTTGCCCAAGTATCAAAGAGCAAAATTTGAGTGTTGGTTCCATTATGTAAGTGTTAAAATACTAATAGAAATTTCTAGAACAAGATAGATTATGCTAGACATGTGAATATACTTGATATCTCTAGAAACTAGTAAAAAAAAATTTAATTAAGATGGCGGTGGATTGTTGCCTATAAATAGGCAAAGGTGGCCATGTATGATGTATAGAAAAGAATTGGTAACTACCTTTCTACATGTACGTTAGTTTTCTTCATAACTATTAGCTTTTGTGTATCTCTTTCAACCCATCAATCTTACTACATCTTTTCAACTATTTTACATAACTATTCATCCCTATTTCTACTATTTTACGTACCTAATATTGGTTAGAATATTTGTGTTTCTAGTCTAGTGACTATATTAGGATACATGATTGGCAGAGTAGTTTTAGAATGGTGGATTAAAGCAAATAAGCTATGATGTTTTTTGGTATGAAGATAAGACTAGAATCTTGCTGATCATCCTGTGGTTGTTGAAGAATTTTAGCAATAGCATTATTGTCATCATCGGTGCTGTCTGAATTCATAAAAGGGCTAACTTAACTTGACCGTGCTTGTTGAAGCATATATCCACAGTCCACAGTCCACACTCCACAATATGATTGGATCTTTTGCAAAAGGTGCAAACTTGCTGCAACACTTACATTAAATCAGTAAAGGAAAGACAATCATCAGCACCAACAACGAAAGAGAATCAGAATGTGAGTGGTGGCGGATTTGGCAGCAACAAGGAGAAGAGCATGCTGACAAAGAAGAAAAGCTTGAAGGCATGATTTGTAATTTTGAAAATCAAATTAGGATATTCGTCTAAAAAATTGTGCGAGAAAATTACTTTCTTTTTCATCCATGGCAGCATATTATTTAAAACTTAAAACGGCTACTCGTAACAATTTTTTTAGAAGGTTGGGATCAATTTTATTCAAATAAATCAAAATTTTTCCGATGTAATTTTTTAATTAAAAAATGTGTGTCGTTTTTCTAAATTAATATGAAACAATATACTCAAAAGCAAATAGGTTACGATTTTGTTAGAAAAAAAAAGGTTACGACTAGTTTAAGAAAATGACATTTCTCAAGAAATCATCAATTGATTTTTTCTATAAGGAGAATGACTTTTAAATTGTACATATCATGCTATTTACACTTTTTATATTTTTGTTATTTTTAGATAAAAAATATAGAACAAAAAGTGTTGAAATATATATTCTATGTGTATTTCTCTTAATAGAAGAGGTTTGAGTTTTTAAAGCAAGCAATCATAAATTCAATCCTGAAATTCATTTAGAACAAGAAGTGTTAAAATATATACGAACTAGAAATAATACCCGTGCGTTATGGATTTATCTATATTGTATTTTTATAATATTTTATGAGAGAAAATTTTTAAAATAAAAATGTGTGAAAGTTATTGTAACTTAAATAAATAAAAAATAACGTTAAGAAATAAAATTATATTAATTATATAACATAATAAAATAATTAAAAAAATTATAATGATAAATTACATTAAATTATTAATTTTAAATAATATGTTCATGCATTATAAATATTTCTCATCATATTTAATAAAAATAGTTACCAACATCTTAAGTGAGATTATTATTGAAAATTAAATATTTTAAAACGTAATTGTATAAAAGAAGTTCACTAAACACTTATGTACACTGCATGATGTTTTGTGTGAATATAAAAGGGCTAAATTTTACTTCCACTTGAATCAACACATGTTGATTTAAATTTTTATTATAATAAAACACATATTAAGAATAGTTTTAAGTAAAACTAATTATTAATGTGAATATAAAAGGGCTATGATAATTATATTCAATATAACATTATTTAATGTCTCTAATTTTAAGTAGAGACCACTACTAATTATGATTATATGAAAGAGTGTACAACATATGATTAATATAGTATTTTTTGAATAATTATCATTTTTATAATGATGAATAGTAAATTTTTAATTTATAACTTATTATATAGTTAAATATGTCATATTTGACACTTAACATTTTTAATATTTAAAACATATACATAAATTTATTTTAACATTATAATATGAATTACATAAGTTTTATGCATATCTTTTTGGTTAGTTTGATGAATATATGAATGATTTTAATGAAAAAATAAAATTAATATATCAAATTATTGTTCATTAATATTGTGAAAATTTGTCCTTTTTGAGAAAATTATTGATTTTTTAGAAGTTTTATTTAATTTTTTATATAGAAAAATAAAATACTTAAATGAAATAGGATCATAATTTAAATATATAAAAAAATTTCTGGATAATTCATTCAAAAAAATAAATTAAATTTTCTTAATAGTTTGTTTTAATTTTATTTTATGAAATTGATATAAACATTTAAAGATTACTTTTTTAACATTGACAAAAAAACTCTCATATCAAAATAATGTATAATAATGTATATTAAATATAATAAATAATTAAACTTTATATATAATAGAATTGATAAATTAAAATTTATATTAAGAAAAAAAATTAAAAGATGAAAATGTTATTACCAATTGAGTTATGCATTTAATAGAATCATTTAAGGATTTAATAGGTAATATAATAATTATTATATGTATTTAATACAATGTTCAAGTGAATTTTACAATATAGACTAGAGATAATACTTGTGCGTTGCACGGGTTTAATTATATTTTATAAGTATAACATTTTATAAGATTAATTTTTAAATAAATGTGTTAAAATTATTATATTTTTTATGAATAAAATTATTATAAATTAAATATATTAAAAATATATTACGAAATAAAATTGTATTTCAGTGTGTTTAGCAAGTAATATAATTTTATTTGTTAATAATTTTTTGTCAAAAAAATATAATTATATTATTTATTAAACACAATGAAATAGTGAAAGGTATTTTTTGGACAAAAGTTATTTTTTATACAGAGGATAAATTATTGAAAAATGTATAAGTGCCATAATTGGTGAACATTTTTTTCATAATTAAAAATAATATATATATAAGTTTTTTTTAAACACAAATATCCTCTAAGAGATATATATAAATTTAACATAAATGATGATTTTGTATATAAAAACATATTACTTTTTCTCTTCCTTTCTCATGATATTACTATCACATCTCTCACTTTTATTCTTTTAATTTTATTTCTCTCATATTCATCCAAATATATGGGTATGAGTGTGAAAATATTATTTTCCTATATATTTCCATGCACCTTGAATTGCAAAAAAATTAAAAATAATAAAGAGTGACTTAAAGTTTAAAGAATTGAGGTTGGGTATTATTTATATAGAGCATATTAATGTAATTATATTTAAAATTTCTGGTTAGTTGATGAAGTGGGAAGATGAAACTTTTGATAATATAGTGGTTAAAGTTCAAAATACCAATAAATAAAATAACAATAATTAAATAAAAGAAGTGTAACTTATAACGATAGTCAATTAATTAATATGTATATGTTCACTTAATTTCTTTGTCTGGCCTTGATAGTAAATATTTTTGTCTAGTGACCCTCACACCAATTTAAAACAAAATTGTCTTTATTGTTGTATCTATGAAATAAGGATTTGTCTACCATATATCTTTAAAATGTTTTATGTTTATAATAAATTTATGGATAAAAACTAAATATAACGGAATATTAAAACATATATAACACGTTTTACAAATGAGAAGCTGAAGAATTATGATTTAATTTTATATTAATAGAATTAAAATATTATAAATATACTTAAAATTAATTGAGAATAAATGGTAAATAAACTCACAAAATTATTTCAATAGAAAAATAAGGTTAAACTATTTATTTTATTTCTATAATATTATCTAGATAATTTTCAACCTTTCTTTTTAAATTTATTTAATATCTATATTTATTTTATTTCAAATAATTCTTATAAAAGTTAAATAATATATAAAATAATTTGAATTCTTTTCAGTTAAATTATATTACATTGATGATTTTAATTTAAACATTATAAGAACTATTTTATATTTTTTAAATTAAAAATATAATCATAAATATTTATGACCTCACAGAATTATTTCAATACCAAAATAAGATTAAATTATTAATTTTATTTTTAAAATATTTTCTAGATAATATTTAAGCTCTATTTTCAAATTTACTTAATATCTATATTTTAAATAATTTCAAATAATTCTTATAAGATATAAATAGTATAAAATTAGTTGAATTTAAGGTTTTAGTATAATTATAAAACATTATACAGATGATGTTATATTAAAAATTATAAGAACTGATTTATATTTTTCAATATAAAAATATAATCATAAGTAATTGTGACCATACAAAATTATTTCAATACTAAAATCAGGTTAATTTATATATTTTATTTCTCTAATATTTTAAGATAATTTTCAAGCTCTACTTTCAAATTTATTTAAAATATATTATAATTTATCAAAAATAATTTTTATAAGATTTAAATAATATAAAATTAGTTTTTTGGTTTAAACATAGGTATCCTCCATGGAAGACAATCCTGTTTGAGCCGGGAACATTCACATCATGGTGGGGCTATCTCTCCCAGCAGAGATTAACAAGACTTTATATATATATATATAAATAATATAAAATTAGTTAAATTTATTGTTTTAGTATAATAATAAAACATTATTTTGTTAATTTTGTATTAAAAATTATAAGAACTATTTTATATTTTTCAATATAAAAATCTAATCACAAGTAGTTGTGACCTCACAAAATTTTCTCAATACTAAAATTAGGTTAATTTAGTTATTTTATTTATCTAATATTTTCTAGATAACATTCAATCTCTATTTTCAACTTTGCTTTATATATATATTTTAATTTATTTCAAATAATTCTTATAAGTTCAAATAATATAAAATTAGTTAAATTTATTGTTTTAGTATAATTTTAAAATATTATATAATTTATTATGAGTATTTATAATTTAGAATTTAATATTTGTCATAATATTTAATATATTATATATAATATTTATAATATGTAATAATACTAATTATATAATATAAATTAATTGTACGAGATACTTAGTAATCTATTAGTTATATTTCATAAATAAAAAATTAATAGTAATCTTTAAAGTTTATTTCTATAATTTTTTCAATAATATAAATCATATAATATGAATTGATTGTAAGAGATGTTTGGTATTCCATATGTTATATTTCATAAATACAACATTAATAGTAATCTTCAAGTTAATTTTAATATATATATATATATATATATATATATATATATATATATATAAAAGGATGGTGACTATAGTAGTACCTCAGCTTCTTAACGGTTCCATTTCCATTCCCTTCTAAAATTACGCCTAAACATTAAATTAAACTCAACTTGAAAAGCATAAAACCTGCAACTCCATTTAATTTTATTTACCGAAATCCTATTAAATACTAGCGGCATGCATCTTGTCAGTACCGTACATATATAGCGGTTAATGGCCACATAGCAGTAGCACATTAAAGTTCAGACCTTCTTTTTTTAATGCTTTCTTCTACTTATTGCCTGATAGAGAAAACTATGATCAATGATGCACAGAAACAAAGCAACGTTCATATTTGCAGATCGCTGTAACGTTGCTGCAAGTGGGCTTTTTATCATTAATATGAAAACAATGGACAAGGCAATGTGCACAACCAAATAAAACTTAGAAAGGATTAAGATAGACGGAATAAAGAAAGAAGGAAAAGAATCAGATGTCTCTATGTTAGGAACTGAATTTCATGAGAGTATCTTTGTCTACATTATTAAAGAAACAATATCCTCTGCGCTGACTCACACACACCAAACAAGCACATGGTACTGTAATAAAAAAAATAACAAATTATTCAACTAATCCAAAATTACCCAATTAATAGTATATATCACCCTCACATTCGGGTATTTTTTCTTTTCTAATATAACCGCAATACTACAGAGTAATGACTATGGTAGCAGCCTTTGAAACCACAAGTGGTGCACTAGTGAATGAGGATATGAGTGACACCAAAAACAACAGACAAAGAAAGAAACAAGAGAAAAGCAAGCTGAAAGGACAAAAAATGAGTAGTGCGTGCCTGCTGCAGTGAATTTTTTTTCACCAAATGCACTACGCATTTCATCTCCAGTGCTTTTATCATGATCACAAGAAAAACAGTTATTTCATCTCCCATAAAAAAAAAAGGGAAAAACCAAAAAAAAATTACTCCATGAAACTTCAATTTCTCACCTGCAAATACATTTATAAGGGGTAGTTCTGTTATTTTCCCCAAAACCATGCCTTAATACTAACAAAATTATAACGATTCGCAACTCACCCCACTCGGTTACAGAATCAGCAGCACCCGGCACGCTGACTCACTCTCTCAGTTATCACACGTTGGTGTTTAGCTTATGCTCCAAAATCACACACCCCGAGATCTCGCCACGTGGCAGATTTGTCTTACGTGTCCACGCTCCTCCCTTTTGCTTTAAAACGCCGTTGCGTTGCCCTTCTTGTGTAACAGTCATTATTCCACTAACTGAAACGAATAGAACACGCACACTAACTCCTTAACGCTCACACAGAAGAAGAACTAAAAACTCCTCTGTTTCCCACTATTTATTTTTTTCTTTTATTTCTCTTGAAAGTTTCAAGCTCCTTCATCAATGGCGGAAGGTTCTGGAAGGAAGCTTGTGGTTGAGGTTTGCAACGCGAAAAACTTGATGCCGAAAGACGGTCAAGGAACCGCGAGCGCTTACGCGATCGTGGATTTCGATGGCCAGAGACGGCGAACAACGACCAAGTCCAGAGATCTCAATCCTCAGTGGGACGAGAAACTCGAGTTCGTAGTCCATGACAAAGAGTCCATGGCTTCGGAAATGCTAGAGGTCAATCTCTACAACGATAAGAAAACAGGGAAGCGAAGCACATTTCTCGGTAAAGTGAAGATATCTGGAAGCACGTTCGTTAAATCCGGGTCGGAAGAGATTGTTTACTATCCGTTAGAGAAGAGGAGCGTGTTCTCTCAGATCAAAGGAGAACTCGGCCTGAAAGTTTGTTACGTGGAAGAAGATCCACCTGCTACTGAAGCCGCCGGTGAGGAGAAGAAGGAAGACAAAGCAGAGGAGAAGCCACCGGAGAACGCGCAAGACGGAGAGAAGAAGGAAGATAAAGCACCGGAGGAGAAGAAAGAAGAGGAAAAGAAGGAAGATGAGAATAAACCTAAAGAAGAAGCTAAGGAAGAGGAAAAGCCATCGACGGAGAATCAAAAACCAAAGGAGGAGGCTCCGGCGGAGGCAGCACCAGCTCCTCCTCCACCGCCACCACCGGCGGAAGTGGAGAATCCGCCGATTGCTGAGACAGAGAAGCCAAAAAGGAAGGAAAAGCACGGCGAGATACAGAAACGTGCAGACTTGAATGTGAGCGATCATGAACTTCGATCATTAAGCAGCGATCGAAGCCGCAGTGCTTACGATCTCGTGGATAGAATGCCGTTTCTATACGTTCGTGTGGTAAAGGCGAAACGAGCAAAACCAGAGCCAGATTCGACGGTTTGCTCGAAGCTAGTGATTGGAACTCACAGCGTTAAGACTAAAAGCGAGAGTGAGGGCAAAGATTGGGATCAGGTTTTTGCATTTGATAAAGAAGGACTCAATTCAACGTCATTGGAGGTTTCGGTGTGGTCAGAGGAGAAGAAAGAAGGGGATCAGAAAACTGAGAACTGTCTCGGTACGGTGTCGTTTGATCTGCAGGAGGTACCAAAACGAGTCCCGCCGGATAGTCCTCTGGCTCCGCAGTGGTATACTCTGGAATCCGAGTCCTCGCCGGGAAATGATGTCATGCTCGCCGTTTGGATCGGAACTCAGGCGGACGAGGCTTTTCAGGAGGCTTGGCAGTCAGATTCCGGCGGGTTGATACCGGAGACCCGAGCCAAGGTGTATCTATCTCCCAAGCTTTGGTATCTGAGACTAACGGTCATCCAGACCCAGGACTTGCAGCTAGGTTCGGGAACCGAGCCTAAGGTTAGGAATCCTGAGCTTTACGTAAAGGCTCAGCTCGGCGCGCAGGTTTTTAAAACAGGCAGAACCTCATCCGGCTCGGCTAACCCAACTTGGAATGATGACCTCGTGTTCGTGGCAGCTGAGCCGTTTGAGCCGTTTCTAGTTGTCACAGTGGAGGACGTGTCAAATTCAAAATCCGTGGGCCAGGCCAAAATCCACGTGTCATCCATCGAGCGGAGGACAGACGATCGAACGGAACCCAAGTCAAGATGGTTCAACCTTTGCGGCGAAGACGAGAACCGTTCGTACACAGGTAGAATCCACGTTCGGGTTTGTTTAGAAGGTGGGTATCATGTGATAGACGAAGCAGCTCATGTGACCAGCGACGTCCGAGCCGCGGCGAAACAACTCTCCAAGCCTCCAATTGGTTTGCTCGAGGTTGGGATTCGCGGCGCAACCAACCTTCTCCCCGTGAAGACCAAAGACGGCACACGTGGCACCACTGATGCTTACGTGGTGGCCAAATACGGACCCAAGTGGGTCCGAACCCGAACCATCACAGACAGGTTTAACCCGCGATGGAACGAGCAGTACACGTGGGATGTCTACGACCCTTGCACGGTGCTCACAATCGGTGTGTTTGATAACGGAAGATACAAGCGGGGCGGTGAAGATGGTAAACCTAACTACAGAGACGTTAGGATGGGGAAAATTCGTGTGCGGCTGTCCACACTGGACACTAACAGGGTTTACGTAAACTCGTATTCCTTAACTGTTTTGCTGCCAGGTGGCGCGAAGAGAATGGGAGAGATAGAGATTGCAGTGAGATTTTCATGCTCCTCGTGGTTGAGTTTAATGCAGGCCTATGCAAGCCCAATTCTACCGAGAATGCACTACGTGCGTCCATTCGGCCCGGCCCAACAAGATGTCTTACGCCAAACGGCTATGAGGATAGTAACGGCTAGGCTCGCCCGGTCTGAACCGCCTCTGGGTCAGGAAGTGGTTCAGTTCATGCTGGACTCGGACACGCACGTTTGGAGCATGCGGCGGAGCAAGGCGAACTGGTTCAGAGTGGTGGGTTGTTTGTCACGTGCGGCGACGCTGTTGCGTTGGATTGATGGGATTCGTACTTGGATGCATCCTCCCACGACGGTTTTGGTGCACGTGCTGCTAGTGGCGATTGTGCTATGTCCTTATCTGGTGCTCCCCACAGTGTTCATGTATGCCTTCTTGATTTTACTGTTGAGGTTCCGGTATCGACCGAGGGTACCACAGAACATGGATCCTAGGATGTCTTACGTGGATATGGTGAGCCTAGACGAGTTGGATGAGGAGTTTGATGGGTTTCCCACCACACGGTCAGGGGAGGTGGTTCGGATCAGGTACGACAGGGTGCGCGCGCTTGCGGGGAGGGCGCAGACACTGCTGGGTGACGTGGCGGCACAGGGTGAGCGCTTGGAAGCGCTGTTTAACTGGCGGGACCCACGGGCTACGGGGATATTTGCAGTTCTGTGTTTGGTGGCGTCGTTGGTGTTTTATGCTGTGCCGTTTAAAGGCTTTGTGTTGGGGGCTGGGTTCTATTACCTGCGCCACCCGAGGTTTCGTGACGACATGCCGTCTATTCCGGCAAACTTTTTCAGGAGGCTTCCGTCGTTTTCTGATCAGATTATGTGATTGCTACTCTACTTTATATATTAGCTGTTAGGTTGACACGTTTTTTAACGGGGTTTGTTTGTTCCTTTATGAAGATATAATTAATTAATTAATTCGTTTATTTATATATTGGTGATTGTTAAGTTTTAGTGATGAATGATATCTATGTCTTTTTTTTAATTGACCAATCAGAAAACTTGTTAATGGAATAATTACTCTCCTTACGTCAATATCTTACTTATTGTATTTTCATTTTGACCCAAGTCACATTACTTATTTTTATTCTTTTCAGTCATTTAAAATGTTAAAAATTCTCTTTTTCCTTTCAATTTAAGAATAATACACATAAAATTAAAATAAAAAAAGGCTTAAATATATTTTTAGTCCCTATAAATATAGGTCATTTTGTTTTTAGTCCCTGTAAAATTTTTTTTTGGTTTTTCATCCCTATAAAATTTTCTGTTTGTCATTTTGGTCCTTGTCATTAACTTTAAGCTTATGTGGCTAACAGAGTGTCACGTTATCCTGCCACATGTGATTTTTCTTCCAGCTTAATTTTGTTTTTAGTCCCTATAAATATGGTCTTTTTGTTTTTAGTCTCTATAATTTTTTTTTTGTTTTTTTACCTCAATCTCATCCCCATCCAATATCACAGTGTCCTTTTGCTTCTTCTACTGCATTGTTACACTTGAAATTCTTGAATTCTTCATGGTGGGTTTAAGGAAATAAATTTTTTATGTATTCAATTATTTGAAATTTCAATACACTTAAATTCACTGTATAAAGTGAGAAAAACTTGTAACAACTTTTTTTCTGTCTATTGACTAACAAAATTCTCATTTGATTTATGTCTATTGATGACTTATATATAACTTAATGTAATTTGTCCTGAGTAACAAAAAAGGCTTGTAATTGTAAATCAAGTGAAAATTTTGTCAGTCAATGGATAAAAAAAGAATTGTAGAGAAAAAAAGGTCATTACAAGTTTTTTTTCACTTTATACAGTGAATTCAAGTGTATTGAAACTAGTATTGATCCCGTGCGATGCGCGGATTTGGTATTCAAATTAATTAAATCATGTGAAAATTAATTAACCTATAATATAGGTAATTAAAATATTATTCAATTTATATATTGAAAAGAAAAAAAAATTAGTGTACATTTTAAAGAGTATTGTGTTAATAAGAAAATATATTAAAATGTATAAATGAAAATTTTAATACATAATGCATAAATAAATTTATATTTATAAATTATCTCTTTATACTCTATATTTTTTATAATATTACAAAACTTAAAATTATCACGGTAAATAAGAGTTTTAAATCCTTGTTGAAACATCACAAAATATAGTAAAAATAATAATGTGAACACTTAGTTGAGTAGCACGTAGATATTGATTTTATCTCTTTGAATATTATAATATATTAGTTTCGTCCTTTTTTAAAATTTATTCATTTGTTAATTGTTATCTTTTTTTATGAAGTGGATTATAATTTAAGTGGAGTATAGTTTATAATATCATATATAATAAATATATGATAACGTTTTACTATTTTAGTTTTTAAAATTAAACGAGTAGATATATTTCATTTTCTGTGTCTAATATTTATGTTCTGTACTTTAATATTTGTACAAAAAAATTATAAATGAAATGAAGCAATTATACCTAATTTTGCAGTACATTGAATTTGGTTCATTTGTTAAGTATTTATATTAAGAATTTAATTAGGGTGTGGATCAACTTAAGATAAAAAGTTTGACACCTGGGAACAAAAAAGAATTGGCCACCAGTGAACAGTTGACGAAAATGTGGACAAATTTAAAATTATAGATTTCAAATAATTGAATACATAAAGAATTTATTTCCTTAAACCCACCGTGAAGAGTTCAAGAATTTCAAGTGTAACAATGCAGTAGAAGAAGCAAAAGGAGACTGTGATTTTGGATGGGGATGAGATTGAGGTAAAAAACCAAAAAAAAAAATAAAAATTATAGGGACTGAAAACAAAAGGACCATATTTATAGGGACTAAAAACAAAATTAAGCTGGAAGAAAAATCACATGTGGCAGGATGACGTGGCACTCTGTTAGCCACATAAGCTTAAAGTTAACGGCAGGGACCAAAATGACAAACGGAAAATTTTATAGGGATGAAAAACCAAAAAAATTTTTTACAGGGACTAAAAATAAAATGACCTATATTTATGGGGACTAAAAACATATTTAAGCCTAAAAAAACAAAGAAGAAAAGGTTGTTTGAATCTTAAGTCCAATTATTTTAAATATAGTTAACTTTTTTACCGGTATAATATATATATAACAAATATTTATGGAAGAAAATATTCGTAGCGGTAAATATTTTTATTACGAGTGATAGTTAATTGATTTTTATTTAGTTAATTGACAAAATATTTTTTACATTGGTAATATATAAATATTTTCTTTTTTTTGTAACAATTTGGAATAAAAAACAAAAAAAAAGTGAAATACAACAAATAAGATATTTATTTTAAGTGAGAAAAAATAATAAGAATAAATCAAGGGTATAGAGTTCGGGTGAAAATTAGAGCCGACCTAGTATAGTATGGACACCCCTTGCAATGGATTCAAGTTTAGACCGAGACATGACCGATTTCTGTTGTGTTCCAAATTTTTACAATAGATATACATTTGTATTGGGGACAAGTCACATATAATTTCATGACCCGTAGCTGAAGTTATTGAACTTCATCATATTAGACTCGACTCAATATAATAGAGACATCCCTTGTAGTGGATTCAAAATTAGACTAGGACACGACCAAATTTTATTGTCTGTGAAATTTTTACTGTAGATACACATTTATATTAGCTTTCAATCAAGACAAGTCCTATGTGATTTGATGGCTCGTAGCTCAAGTTAATGAATTTCATTAGATCAAAGTCGGCCCGATATAATACAGACACCCCTTGCGGTGGATTTAGATTTTGATCGGGACACGATCAATTTTTGTTGTTTGCAAAATTTTTACTATAGACACAATTATATTAGCTTTCAAAGGAAACAAGCCTCATCTTATTTAATGACCCATAACTCAAGTTATTGAATTTCTTTGGATCAGATATAGACCAGACACGTCCGATTTCTGTTGTTCATAAAATTTTTATTATATATACACAATTATATTAGCTTTCAATCGAGACAAATCTCATATAATTTCACGACCCAATAGCTCAAGTTATTGAACTCCATCAAATCAGAGCCGACTCGGTATAGTAGAGTCACCCCTTACATAGGGTTCAGATTTAGACCGATACATGACCAATTTCTATTGTCTATAAATTTTTTGCTATAAATACACATTTATATAGCACCATATGCATTTCATACATGTACGTAATAGCTTCAAAATAAAGGAGACATCCTTCGACTCTTGCTAAAATACTTACTATATTTTTTAAAAAACCCAATTCACCTTTTTGAGTTTGAGGCAATTCGGGTAACAATTTTTGGTTAAAAAAAATTGGGTGCAGTGATGGTGTTAGTACAAGACAGGGAAAGTCTCCGGGCTCAAAGAGCACTAACAAAGGTATTTACATTTACCTTACTTCAAGAAGATGAGTGAGAGTTCGAACATGTGACTTGTCATATGTGAGACGCTATCTTGTTCCACTCAACCAACCTCTTGGTGCTCTGGTTTAAATTTGGGTAACATTTATTAAGAAGCAATACTACTTATATATTCTTGCATTTATATGTAATAAAAATCTTGCATAAAATCAGGAAAAATAGTTGAAAGTGTAAGGTTCAAGTAAAATTATCATAGGAAAAATATAAATAGTAGTACTACACATTCCAATCACCATCAAAGTAATAAATTCTAATACATGTAAGATTTCAAATAAAAAAGTTATTATATATATACACATATATCATACTCACTTTATAATATATTTGACTGTATACCATCTATTTAAACAAAAATATGATGTTACACAAAGCACAGGTGCGTGTATATATATAGAGTTACATTAAATGCCAAATAAATTAGTATAACCATTTAAATCTCAAATTCGCAAAAAAAAAAAAAAAAAATCCATTATATCATGACATTTCTTTACAAGTGGTCAACTGTAGAAAGTGAAATCAGTTACCTTACCGGCATTGTTGTTTGTGAAAATTTTTATGGGAGAGAATATTGGAGAGCAGAGTCTTCAATTTTCTGGAGGCAGGGCCAGGGTTGAGAACACCAAAATTCTTTGTTTTCAAACTGGGGCATGCTTTGTTCCTTCCACCTTGGGAGCACCATCCTCCAAAAGAAAAGTGCCCACGATGCCTCTTCAAAAGCTCTCTATCAATTTTATCTAAAACAGGATCGTTTTTCTTAAATTTCCTGGCAAATGGACGGTTGCTCAGAACCATTTTCCTGTAATCTTTAAGTCCTAGAGACCTTGGGTGTTGTTTTGGTGGATTGTCCCAAGAAATGTAGTGTAAGTCATTGTTAGCTGTGGTGTTCTTGTAGCCTGAGTTGCATATAACCGTTTGAAAATACCCTTCTGGGGATGACACAAAGTTAGTGTAGTACAGAAGGAGAGTCCTTGGCAAATTTTCCCACCCAACAATGCAATACTCAGCAAATGATCTTGATAGCATTGTCCAAGCTGAACCTGAATTTTGTAAGCCATTCATAATAACATCAAGTTAATTAGAAATTTAATACAATATAATAATTTAAAGCTTTGAAATTTTAGGGGATCTATTAAATGGAACAATCTAATTATCTTAGTCATTCAATGGAGGCAGGCAGGGCAAACAGTTCTTGTGATGATTAAAATAGAAGCTAAAATGAGTGTCTAAAATTGTCAACATTCTTACTCATATTAATAATTACTTTATAGTTCACAATGGAGCCCATCACTTGCATCTTTTATGCTAACCTTTTTGTTTGCTTACAATGGCAATCAAATATGTCATAATTTGATCACAGCTGTGACTAACAAGACACTAGACAGCTGTGACTAACAAGACACTAGTTGCACATCTAACACTCCACTTTGATCTTTATTAGCACTTACTAGCAAGATATAACATGCATGGTCAATTTTTTCGGCTTATAAATCATATGGGGCTGAAAAACACAACAATATATGAAGAATTTAATAATTATATAACGATATACATAAGGTGTCATGTTTATTAAAGAATGTAGTAACATATAATTGGATAATAGTATAAATTTTTTTTACATTGATAATTAAACTCATTCAATAAAAATTTAATAATTATACACTATTAACGTAAAAAAGTTTTACACACATTCAATTAATAGTTGTCCTACCACCTCAATTAAGGTGTATAAGGGCTTTGTCCTCTCCCTTAATCAATTCCTAATGACTTTTGTGTAAACATTTTTTTTTTTTGTATAGTCTTCATTTTGGTCTTCTTTAGGTTAAAAAATATAAGACATGTTTTTCTTTACAATCATAAGAGAAAAGATAACAGGGTAAACTATGTGATTAATGAAGACATGGGATGTACTGTCTAAATAGTAAACTAAACACTGATGACACTCTCTAGGAGCAGAAAACACGTGCATTGCAAGGCCACGGAGCAATATAAAAGGAAGACATCACGCATGTGCATAGTTCAGAATTAGATTACATTAGCATTAAAATATTTCGGTGTGTACACAGTACAGGACCACCCTGTCTTTGCTATGTCTTCAGGGATTGACACTTGGAATTTCCAAATTTTAGCAGATCTAAAATAACAAGTTCTTTATGTATCTACACGATCAAATAAAAAAATTATTTTACCTTAGAAATTTCATTAATCTTTGATCCCTGCATATTTAGGTACTTCTGTAACTTTTTTCATTTGGTGCACTAAAATTTTTAGTTTCATGTAATAATCTTATTGTTAGTAACACTAAGAGTTGGTATTTTTTAGTCTCAGCAAACATTGATAGGTAAAGTTCCTGAAGCACATTGCATGTTATATACCCTTTGGCAGTATGTATTTGAATCAAGAGCATTCATCATGGAACACAAAATCCCCTTATTCAATTGCATATTTGCATCACATAACTATGCATTGATGATTGCTTCAGATTCCTGATTTGTATTTCATTATTTGGCACAAGTTTGACATTGATCCTATAAAAAGTTGTACTTATTCACTTTTCTGTTCTGATTTTCTCTAATTTTAGTGGTTCAAATGTTAAACTACATGATATAGAGTGCTAACTATATTCTTATATAGATTACAATATTAGTCTCACTAAGAAGTACAGGAGGAAAATCTAGAAGGGGAATATAAAATAAAACCCAACCGACCAAAATAAATTATGACATTCATATATTCATAGATGCATTATTGGAAAACTCTAATTGAGTACTCTTTTCTGATTTCAGAGCCTCACATGCTGGAGATAAGCCATTTAATCATTATAATACTTCAAGAGAAAGGTAAATTATAAATGCATGGAGTAGAGGAATTGAATGCATACATGTATAGAAACAAAACAGCACAGTCTTGAATAATCTAAAGGTTTGAAGGAAGAGAATAAATAAATAAACACCTGTATAGAGTTTAAAAGCTGTTGGGAGACTCCTCTGCTTAATGACCCACCAAATATCTGATTTTTTGTGGCTATAAAGCCCTGGGTCTATAATTATTGGCTTCCCTCTCTTGTTCCTGAAAAAGGGTATACAAAAAATTAGAATTTTATAAGTTCATAAGGCATAAAACAGAAAATCTTATAATGGAACAATACTACTTACAGTTTCCAACCCAATTGACTGCTATGGTGAATAAAATTGATATCCCTTGGAATCTTGGAAAAGGCTTGGATCAGATCTGAAAATTGGAAAGTTTCATAGTCATCAAAATATGCAATGGAAATACACATTGCCAATAATTGAAATGATTCATGCAAAACAAGAGCAAATTGGATGATCCAATTGCCATAAACATTAAAGGCCACTCACCATACCATCTTGTGTAACTAAGGGATAATCAGATGCACTAAGATTGATAAACCAGTCCCATTTGCAACTTCTCAGAAGCATTGCCATAGCATGGAGAGTGGTGGAAAGCATGGTTGGTCCTCTGTAGGTGACCAAATTACGCTTCCCCACAATCCAAACATTCCCTACTTGACCAAACACAGAGTCACTGGTCACATATTCAACCACATCCTTATACTCAGACTCTGGAGCCCCATGATCCATATGGATCAAATAGTAGTTCCCTGGATGGTATAGAGCCCTCAACAACCTTTTGAGCTTCCCAGAATCTCCTCTGGAAGCTGAGATCAAATAGGCAAAAGTAACTGGGTATGCTTTGCTGGTCTTGGAGATGTTAAAGTAGTTGTTCATTGGAGCCTTGAAACTGGAGATGGGTGTGGTTAGTCTAGTGGGAATGTAAATAAGAAACAACAATATTGATGTTAGCATGAAGGAAACAATGAAAATTTTGATACCCATTTGAGAGAAAATTGCAAAGAAAATAATGTGAGAGTAGGAGAGAAGATATGGGTACTAATGAAGAGGTAGTTAAATGCTTAATAGTAGGACTTGGTTGGAGAGTGAATATAATAATGGGACTGGAAACATGGAAGTGTGTGGTTTACATATTTTGGGGTTCTTTTCTTTGAAAGCAAGGCCTCTCCACCTGTCAGTAAATTGTCCTATGAAAAATGAAAAGGTTGTGCCTCATTTGTTAAGCCAACTCTAGGCTTTGATTCCCATTAATTAAACACACTCTTAAAAAGGAGTGAGGAGTTTTAATTGTAAATAAACCCCGAACAAGAGTGTTACTAGTAATAGGGGATAGACATCGTTAACACCAAAAACAAATTCCATCAGGGAAATATATAGATTCTATCATAAGTACTTAGCAGTTATAACAAGTACCTCTATTATGTTTATGAACTAGTTTATGGTTGCAGACTGTTGTCACACTAATTATTAAGTGACATGTTAATCTGACAGTTATAATTTTTAATGATTTAAATTATACAATATACAGATACCTTACATGATTGTATTAATTTTTGCAATGTGTCTTTCTCTTAGTGTAATGGCTTATCAAAAAGAGGTGGAGACTCATATTCTGTGCCACTTTCGGATGGAACTAAGGAGTCTGTAAAGTAAAGAAGTATTCCTGTTTTTTTATATCTTTGTGGTTTAGTTACAATTTTGACCCTTGATTTTGACCCGCTGCCTTATGTGGGACAGTGGGATGTAATTACCACTGAGGCTGTGTATGGCCAAAAATGTAAAATTTCTAATCAGGTTAAGTCACACCAACAAACTCCTACTCAGGAAAAGCTATGTATGAACTACTACCAAACTTTTCCATAACGATATCCTTCTTTAATACAAAAAACTTCTATCCAAATTCGTAAGCTCTTTTATGTGTATAATAATCAGAGAAAATAAATTTATACAATAGAAATATATAACAACTCATATAACACACTTTTACTCTCTATCTCTTTCCATTATATTACTCATCACATCGCATATTTCACTCTCTTCTTTTTCTTTTTTATCTTTATCTCTCAACGTATGTTGTATGTGTTGTTGATGTACAAATAACACAACTCTAATAATCACACATGGAGGGGACGAAATAAATGAGTTTTGTTGTATTCTGTTTGCTTTAGTTTTACTTTTTAGTGGAATCAACATACATCAATTTTATTTTTTTTTTACTTTTATCCTGCTCTATTCTATACCAAACATAGAATAAAAATGATATGTTCTATTTTATTTTAGTCTAATTTATTTATCAAATGCTACTTTTATTTCACTTTATAAAAGAGATCAAGTTGCTTTAAAAGTAACTCTTATTAAAATTATTATGTTTAACAACTTTTTATAAATGTCAAATTTCACCATTAAATTGAATTGAAATTTCTATATAAATAAATAAAGTTTATAAATTCATACAATTTAAAAATTAATTAAAATTTAATTGTTAAATAAAGAGAATTAAATTAATAAAAAATATAAATGGTAGTCAAACCCAATACAAAAAGAAACTAATGTGTGGTATCACAAGACTAACAGCAAAAATTCCCAAGACCTATTAAAAGGGTCCAAAAACTAAATAACTAATAGTAAAAATTAATTTATACTTTATTAGACAACTCTATAGATCATGATAATAGATCATGATAAGAGTATGTTTTCGCTCTCATAAGAACTAATTATATAACCATAATATATATATGGTTAGAATTATATTTAACTAGAATAATCTCAATCATTCTTGAATTGCATGATCAAAATTAACTCTTTTCACCTTTTACACCATACCCTTGTATATAGTGTGTATTTGATTTATCCTAAAATCACTTATAAACATGAATCCGAGTCAATACTACTATACGTTGACCGAGATCCATGTTTATAATGTGATTTTGGGTTAAATCAAACACATTTATAATCAATATTGGTTTTATTTGATTTAATCTTAATCATCTATGAGATTAAATAATCAAGATTAACTCTCTCACCCTCACATATAAGTTATTTATAGATAAAATCCCATTATTTATATTTTTCTACATATTTTTTCTCTACAATCCAATAAATTAAATTGTAATATAATACTCTTTTTTCTTCAATCAATTTCTTTTCTAATTTTCTCTTCCACCAAACATATCATTATAAATAAAAATAAGTTTGATGGAGGTTTTTTTCTTGTCCAAATAAATAATTTCAATGCAGATAACATTGTCCCATGGCCGAAGCACGTTTCGGTGTCACACACAAGCTTAGACGGTTTTGCTTTTCACACCCCCTTTATGTTTTTTACACCTTTACTTTTTTATAAATACTCTCCATCCATTTCCGAAAAAAAATAAAAAAAGTTTCGGAAACTAATTTCTAAAAGTGTAATCGGTAAAAATACCTTTAAAAATTAACTCTAGGAAACTAAATGGTAAAGTCTGCTTCCAAAACTTTGTTAAAATATTACATTTCTAAAAATTAATTTTTAAAAGGCTGAAAAATTCCATCATTTAATTTAGGCTTAAATAGTTTTTTAGTCCCCGTAAAATATGTGGTTTTTATTTTTGGTCCTTATAAAATTATTTTTATTCTTTTGGTCCTCATAAAATTTAGAAATTTTGAAAAGGATCCTCATTGCCACTTGTCATGCATCCAATTATGCCACATAAGTAATCATGCTGAGGTGGCATATGATGTGGTATGTGTAGATACATGACACATCATCAAAAAATGATAATAAGGACTTTTTTCAAAATTTTTAAATTTTATGAGGACTAAAAGAATAAAAATAATTTTATAGAGATCAAAAGTAAAAACTACATATTTTACAAGGACCAAAAAATTATTTAAATCTTTAATTTATTTCATATTCTCAAAATGAATTTCTAAAACTCATTACTGAAAACATAAAAATCAAACAAGAAAATAAAATAGAAAGAAGGAAAGAAAATGGAAAGCCTGAAAGGGTAGGAGATGGGGTGGGGGAGATGAGAAGGGAAAGTGGCTTGCGATGGAATGAGGGTAGTTAAGAAATTACAAAAGATCAAAAAATGGAGGTGTGAAAAGTTAAAAGAAATGTGCTAAAAGCAACTCCCAATCTAGAAATTAATCACGTCCCATACAAAAACTAAAGGGGCACGGAATTGTGTGCATAACTTTCTCTGTATTTTTTTTTTTTTATTGTTGACAAAGTATGTATAACTTTCTAAAATACATAAAGAAAAAAATGTGGGTACTACCTGGGTTTCCCCAGCATAGCATATAATGTGGTCTAGCCAACTTTGAATGTTTCTACATGTAAATTGGAATATCGTATTGTTATGTGGCCAGATGGTTGGGCCCCTTTGTAAATCAACAAAAATTTTTAAAAAATACTTTCTTTATATTATACTAGCTGTTAAATAAAGGACCACTAAATATATATCTAAATTTAAAATTTTCACTTTCTCGATGTATCATAATAGTTTAGAACAAGTGTAGAGTAAAATTATACTTCCCTCGATTGAGAAGAATTTAGATTATATCTTTTATTTTAAAAATTGATAACATATTTATCTCTTGAAGCAGAGTATAATTTACCTCATGTACATTATCATGGAGCTGGTTCAAGATATAAATTACATTGACATTGGCTGAGGTGAATTTTATGGGAAGATAATAGATGATTCCTATTTTATAACCACTAATTGACCAAAAAAAACCTACCTAATTTTCTATCAATTCAACTATTTAATTTAAGAGACAAGAAATAAACATTTTCTTTAATGAGAAAAATAGAACATCATAACGGAGACAGATGATCGATGCCTACTTGGCTACTTATATTTTGGTGAGTCATCTACTTAAAAAAAAAATCTTCAATTATCTCTAAATATAAGATTATTTTCCATCTGCCCATTTTTACTCATATACACACTATAAGTTTCTTAAATGTTCATTTAATTTTCAATTGAGTAAAATTAATATAAAAAAATAATTATACACGAATTATTAAATATATTAAATGAAATTGATTTTATTACTATGTCAACGACAAACCAAACAAAGCTCACATTGTTTAGTCTACTTTCCACAAGCATGCTACTTCACCCAATTATTTTGGCCTTGAGGATACACTAAACTATTTGCTCTAGTGATTAAAAAAATGATGTTGTTAGCCTAGTGATCAAACCTTGATGTATAGGACTAACTTTTGAATAGTACACTTCTCCAAACTTGCCCTATGTCATCATTGTTATATTAATGCTCGTGTAAGTCTCACCTCATTAAATCATAATAGCGTATTACACCTCGTTTCAATTTCTTTCTTTCCTTAAAAAAAAAATCTTTATCCCTTTTTTATATTTTTTCTGTCTTCACATTTCTGAATTTCATAAATAGTTATGGTTGAATAGACAGTTCACCATAAGATTCGATCATAAAGTTTAAAACTTTATACAGAACCAAGTAGCCAACCATAAAACGGGTGAAACCTGCGCTTTAGATCCCAAGTTTTTACACTTACATATAATATTTTATTAAAAATTTTAAAAGTAATTTAAAATTACGTAATAAATCATATTAATATATTAAAAGTAATCAAATATTTTTTTTTTAAAAAAACCCTTATTTCTATTATGAATTTCTCTCTTCTTATCACTATTAGTTATAATAATTTTAAATAATTATAAATATAAAAATTTTAATATAATTATAATATTTCTTATAAATTATTTGTATAATTGTATTAATTTAAAAGACCAAATTTTAAAATCTGCCTTAAGCCTAAAAAAATGTTGGGTCGGGCTTGAATTTGTAACATTGTTTTAGTTATCTGTATAAACATTAATAATTATTATATTATTTTATTTTATAAAAAAATATCATCTATATAATTTTTAATACATTATTTGTTATTGAGTGAAATTTATTTAGATTTTATCAAATAGGAGTAAAGATTGAAACTTTTATGTGATTTAATAGATTCTATATAAATTTCAAGTGTGTTAAAAACAATATGTTCCTAAAAAAAGAATATAAAATATGCTCTCGTTTGTTCTTTATTTTAATAAATGCCACATATTTTGGGTGAAATTAATAGATGTCACATGCTAGTGGAAACTTATGAGATTGTATAGGTAGATGATGCACATGACTCATGTGAGTAGCAAACCTACCTTGGTTTTCCTTGATCCATGCAAAGAAACATTAATGGCCAATACTTTATTTACTTTTATCCTTGAAACGTATACGTTACTTGAGTCTTTACAAGTCGTCTTCGATCTTCTTCTTTTTCTTGGTTTATACCAATCGACAAGAGTTTCGTAGTTGTAGGCAGGCAGTGTTTGAGTTGTTCACTTTAATGTCCCTATTCCTTTTGAAAAGGCAAGACAATTAGGTGGTTCCATTGGCACTGATATATTGTTTCTTTATATTTCGAAGAAAACTTGCATGTGTGAACTATATATAAAGGAAACAAAAACAACAGATGTTTGCTTGACCTGATGGACAAACCCAACTTGGCAACAAGTAATGGTAAATTAAGGATAACAAAAGAAAATGTCGATAAAAAAACTGAAGCTATCTCAGATTGATTTGCGTATATTTCAAACAAAAATTGGAATAATTTGAAGTGTATTATTAAATCAATGAGAAACAATCATAATTTAATTTATTATTAATCAAGCAATCATCAATTTATTTATTATGCGTAGTAATATTATTAAATGAAATGATTACTGTTTTGTATATAATAATAATAATAATAATAATAATAATAATAATAATAATAATAATAATAATAATAATAATAATAGGATAATGCCTTTTTTTTTCAAATGACTTTCCAAAGTTAGTTTCAAAAGAATAGTGCAGACGCACTGAACTAGTAAACTAATAAATCAGTCCATGACTCTGTAGGAATCATGTAATTTCGTTCCTGACTTTTCTAAAATAGCACTTTAATCTCCAACTTTGTTTAAACATGTATAAAGTGCATGTTTTTTAATAAAGTAAAGGACTAAAGTGCATGTTTTTTAATAAAATTTGGACTAAAATTTGGACTAAAGTGTTATTTTAAAAAAAAAATCAAGAACGAAACTATATGATCCCCCAAAGTCAGAGACTGGTTTATTAATTTACTCCACCGGACTTATTGTCATAATGAGTTTGTTTTACATCTTCTTTCCAATGATTGCCCAAATGGGTTTCACTATCCATTTCTTATTCCCACGGAAGATTCTTATTACTTCGAATCCGCCACGTCTCATAAGGGAAAAGGTTCTAGAATCAGATATCCAAATCCTACATTTCAATTATTTTGAATTATGATCGGATTAGTCATTGCAAAACATTATACTTCTTTTATTTTTTTTATCTTATTTATAAGATAATTTAGAACAAATCACATTAAAAAAATAATTAATACATTAATTTTAAAAAAATTATTTTATAATATTACAAGTTTATTTCTATTTATAAAATTCATCTCCATTATCATACTAATTATGTCAATTTAAAATCTTAAATCAAGGTTTAGGCCCCCTAGCTAATTTTTGTTTTTTTAAAATTATATATATAATGTGTGTATTTATATTGTTGCGTAAATTTATATATTATAAATTACGGAATAAAATTGTATAGTAGAAGTTTATATAGTTTAAATGAAACATAGGCTATATTTAATAAAACTAGTTGATAGATTAATTGAAAGATGATAAATTAACTTATTGAATTATAAGTGTTTGATTTAAGTGAATAGTTAATGTAAAATGATATATAAAAATAACATCTACATAAATTTTATTATATAAATTCTATTTTTATTTTTAAATAATAGTATAATATTAGGTAATTGTCATTTTAGCTTTTTTTTTTTTTATATGAGGGAGGGCAAAAACGCCCAAAGGAAACTAAGCAGGGACCCTTCTGAAAAAGGAAGCCCCCATTACATCATCACGGAGAAAAGACAAAACAGAGGCAGGAGGTTGCTCTAAAGCATATAATCCATAAGGGTGGCAAGTTGCTAAGTTTTCCAAATGATCTGCACAACGGCTAGCCTCTCTATAGACATGAATAATAAGGATGTGTTGAAAGTCCTCCATGGCGACTCTGATAAGGGACATAAGTTGGTGACAAGGATGATTGATGCTACATCCTTTGTTAATAACAGAAACTGCTAAGAGAGAATTTGACTCTATAATGAGTTTAGAAAAATTGGCAGACCGAGCCAAGACTAAAGTAGTATAAATCGCCCATAGTTCTGCCATGTTGATAGAAACTTACCAAGTCTGCGGACAAACCCAGACACCCATCTCCCAGTGGTATCTCTGAAACATCCACCACACCCCACTAGATTTCCTTCCTGTTGCATAGAAGCATCAACATTGCATTTCATCCACTGATGAGCAGGAAACTCCTAGCCAATTAACATTGGGGAATAAACTCTGGTTTTTGAAACTGAATTTATGCCTGAAGTTGCTTGACGGTAATGGTTTGTAACACAAGAGATCCTTTGAAACAGGGACTCAACAGCAGGAGCAGATTGGCCCAAGGTAATATCATTACGGTCCAACCAAGAGATCCACAAGGCTACAGCAAAAAGGGTACCCCCAAGTAATCTGCTAACTCCAAACTTCTTTATTAGAAAGGTTAGAAATCAACCATTGGTGATGATCTAAACGAAAGAAATCCTGTTGAAAGGAGGTAGCTTTAAACAAATTCCACATACCCTTAGAATGAGGACAATCTCTAAGAAGGTGGATTAAAGATTCATCAGCTGACTTACATCTATCACAAGCACCAGTGGGACAGATTCCTCTATGGAAAAGATACTGCTTAGTTGGAATTCACCCTTTGAAAAGCATCCAAAGAAAAACTTTTGTTCTCTGTGGTAAATCGTTTTTCCAAACTTCCCTCCAACACACATCTTCTTCTCCATGATCCTGATTAACCAGTTTGTAGGCTAAACGAACAGAAAAATTCCCATCTTGAGTTAAGTCCCAAATAGGCCTATCCTCCCCAAGAGTTGACATAGCACCTATCTTCCCTTGGATGTCATAAATCACTTCTGGAGGCAACAAGTGGCAAAAGGAAGAGAAATTCCAAAATCCATCAGGGTGGCACATATCAGCAATAGTGACATTCAAAAGCTCCTCATCTATGTCATGGACAGCAAGCTCTTTTAGAGTCAGACCTGGATGGAGCCACTGATCAGTCCAGAATTTTATACTCTTCCCATTTCCAATGTTCCACCGCCAAGCAGACTTTATAAACTTCCACACCACTCTAATTCCCTGCCACGTAGAAGATTCTGAGTGTTTTTTCTTAATGGTAGGGATAATGTCTTGGCCAAGACCATATTTAGATCTAAGGACTTGTACCCACAAAGCATCCTTATTATTAATCAAACCCCAAGCTAGCTTCATAATCATAGCTAGATTAAAATCATGCAGAGGTTTCAATGAAGTCAATACCTTCTTGCTGATTGTATCCTTGAGCCACCAATCTTGCCTTGTTTCTGACCACTTTACCTTCTTTAGACAACTTGTTTCTGAACACCCATTTGGTTCCAATAATAGTTTTTCCATGGGGTTTAGGAACAATAGTCCATACATCACTTCTAGCAAACTGATTTAGCTCTTCTTGCATGGCTAGGATCCACCCTTCATCATGCAGAGCTTCATCAATGTTCTTTGGCTCAATTTCAGACAGGAGAGCAAGAGAATTCAGATTCTTGAATTTTGATCTTGTCCTAACTCCTTCTGAAGTGCTGCCAATGATTTGCTCCTTAGGATGATATGACTTGTATCTCCAGTTAGTTTTCTGAGATACTGTCTGATTTGTCTGAGACTCAACATTTGTCTGAAGAGGTTCAGTGACAGATGGTGCTTCAGACACTTGTTCATCCTTCAAGCTGTTATAATCATTCAGCTCCATACCTGCAAAATCATCTTCTAGATCTGATAGTTCCCTACCAGTCTCTTTCTTGTCATTGAATTTTACATGAATTGATTCTTCCACAATTAATGTTCTAGAGTTGAATACTCTATAGGCTTTAGATGTTTCAGAATATCCTATGAAAAATCCTTTATCAGACTTTGCATCAAATTTACCAAGATCATCCTTAGTGTTGAGTATAAAACACTCACATCCAAAAGGATGGAAATATGATATGTTGGGTTTTCTTCCTTTCCACAATTCATAAAGAGTCTTTTTCAGAATTGGTCTTACCAATATTCTGTTCTGAAGGTAGCAAGCTGTATTAATAGTTTCTGCCTAGAAGGATCTTGGTAGGTTGCAAGAGTGAGCATGGTTCTTAAAAGTTACAAAGTATATATATACAATAAACCACACATGGGCTTATGGGCCTATATACTAATATACATCAACACTCCCCCTCAAGGTGGAGCATATAGATTATATGCACCAAGCTTGTTACAAATAAACTCAATTCGGGGTCCTCTAAGAGACTTAGTAAAAATGTCAGCTAGTTGTTCATTAGAACTAGTGTAACTAGTGACAATACATCCAGAGAGAACCTTTTCTCTAATAAAATGACAATCCACTTCAATGTGTTTAGTCCTTTCATGAAACACCGGATTGGAAGCAATATGAAGAGCAGCTTGATTATCACAAAGCAACTTCATCTGTGAGACATCTGTAAATTTCAATTCATGGATTAGTTGCTTGATCCAGATGAGTTCACAAGTGACTAAGGCCATGACACGATACTCAGCCTCAGCACTAGATCTAGCTACCACCTCTTGCTTTTTACTCTTCCAAGAAACAAGATTACCTCCCACAAGAACACAGTATCCTGAGGTAGAACACCTATCAGAAGGGGATCCAGCCCAATCAGCATCTGAGTAGCCAATCACCTGGGAGTGGCCTTTATTCTCATACAATAATCCTTGACCTGGAGATCCTTTGACATACCTCAAAACACGAACAACTGCATCCCAATGACTATCGCAGGGAGACTGAAGAAACTAGCTCACCACTAAAACAGGAAAGGAAATATCTAGACGGGTGATAGTGAGATAATTTAGCTTTCCAACTAGTCTCCGATACCTGCCTGGATCAGTCAATGGCTCCCCCTGATTAGGAAGAATTTTTATATTGGGATCCATAGAGAGTGTCAATTGGTTTGCAATCTGACATACCGGTCTCCTCAAGAATGTCCAACACATACATTCTTTGAGAAACAACAATACCACAGTTAGATTGAGCTACTTCAATACCCAAAAAGTATTTAAGCAAGACCAAGTCCTTGGTCTGAAAGTGATGGAATAAGTGTTGTTTCAGCTTTTCAATGCCACCTTGATCATTTCCAGTTATGACAATGTCATCAACATAGACAACCAAATAAATACATTTTCCTTGAGGATTATGTCTATAAAAGACTGTATGATCAGAATCACATCGAGACATACCAAAGTCTTGAATGACAGTGCTAAATCTTCCAAACCAAGCACGAGGAGATTGATTTAAACCATAAAGGGAGAGACGAAATTTACAAACTAGATTAGACTCCCCCTGAGCAACAAAGCCAGGCGGTTGCTCCATATAAATCTCCTCATGAAGCTCACCATGAAGGAATGCATTCTTGATATCAAGTTGAAACAAGGGCCAAGAGCGCATGGCAGCCATGGCCAAGAATAAACGTACAGATGACATCTTAGCAACAGGAGAGAAAGTATCTATGTAATCTTGGCCATAAACCTGAGTGTATCCTTTAGCAACAAGACGAGCCTTGAGTCGATCAACCTGACCATCAGGACCAACTTTAACAGTATAAATCCAACGACAAGCAACGAGAGTTTTACCTGAGGGAAGAGGGACCAACTCCCAAGTACCATTAGTATGAAGTGCAGTCATCTCATCCATCATTGCCTGACGCCATCCTGGATGTGAGAGCGCCTTTGTGGTGGAGTTAGGAATAGAGACAACAGACAAAGAAGAGAGGAAGGCACAATATGGAATAGACAAGCGGTGGTAACTAAGGAAATTATAAAGAGGGTGAGGATTCCGAGTGGAACGAGTACCTTTTCTAATGGCAATAGGGAGATGATCACTAGGCGGTTGGTCCACAGTAGGAATAGATGCTGGAGCAGGAAGTGAGTCTAGAGGAACTGCATAATGAGCATCACCTGTTGTGCGATCCCTGCGATGATAAACATGTAAGGGTCTAACGGGAGTAGAAGACGCGGGTTCAGCAGGTGTGGCAGAGTCAGAGGACAGGAGAGGAGTAAAGTGAGGAAGTGGCAGAACTTCTGCTATGGATTGAGATGGTAGGGAAGGAGGTGAGGAGGAGGAAGGATAAAATGGGGAAGACTCAAAGAAGGTAACATCAGCAGAGAGATAATACCTGTGAGTATCTGGAGAGTAACATTTATAACCTTTTTGAACACGGGAATATCCAAGAAAGATACATTTGATTGACTTGGCTGACAATTTGTCTAATCCAGGAGTCATGTCATGAACAAAACAAACACACCCAAAAATGCGTGGGGTAAGAGCATATAGCTGCCACTCAGGAAACAGTATGGAGTAAGGAATTTTATGGTGTAAGACAGATGGGGCATACGATTAATTAGATAACAAGCAGTGACAACAGCATCCCCCCAAAAACGAGTGGGAACATTATAATGAAGTAAAAGGGTTCGAGTTGTCTCAATCAGATGCCGATTCTTTCGTTCAGCAACCCCATTTTGTTGAGGGGTATAAGCACAGGAAGACTGGTGTAGAATGCCCTGAGAAAACATAAATTGAGTGAAAGTTGTGGAAAAATACTCAGGTGCATTATCACTTCGTAGTACTTGAACATCTGTATGAAATTGATTTTTAATTTCAGCACAAAAGTTCTGAAAAATGGATAAAACTTCAGATCGACTTTTCATTAGATATAACCAAGTACAACGAGAATAGTCATCAATAAAGGTTACAAAATACTTAAACCCCAACACGGAGACAACACGACTAGGACCCCAAACATCAGAATGAACTAAAGCAAAAGGGGACGCAACCCGATCTGTGACACGCTTAGGAAAAGACCCTCTAGACTGTTTACCCCGTTGACATGACTCACAACTAAGACTAGACAAAGTGGAAAAATTAGGAACCATCTTTTGCAGTTTAGATAAACTTGGATGACCGAAACGGTTGTGAAGAAGCTCAGGAGATGAAGAAGTGGTGCATGCAACAGATGGTGCCAAAAGATGATACAGACCCTGGGACTCACGGCCTGTGCCAATCACCTGTCCCGTACTGCGATCCTGAATAACAACAGAATTATGAGAAAAGGTGATAGAGCAATTTAAGGTACGAGTCAAACGACTAACAGAAATGAGATTAAATGGGCACTTCGGAATATATAACACAATATCCAAAGAAACAGAAGGTGAAGGATTGGCACTACCTACTGCAATAGGAACCTGTTTAGAGCCATTAGCTAAAGTGACTGAAGGCAGGGAGTTGGAATAAGTAACATGAGAAAGTAAAAAGGAATTACCAGAGATGTGATCAGAGGCGCCAGAATCAAGGACCCAAGGGCCCAAAGAAGACTGGGACACACAAGCAAATGAATTACCAGGATGAGTTACAGGTGCACTGGATGAGGATGACTGGTGTGATGCACGGTACCTCAAATAGTCATCATAATCAGTCCCAGTAAGAGTGACAGACTGTTGCACTGGAAGGTCCCTTGGCTGCTCAGGTAAGGTGTCATCAATATGAGCAAGATTAGCCCGCGGAGGACGACCGTGTAACTTGAAGAACTTTTCCTTAGTGTGTCCCCATCTATGACAATAAGTACATTTAGGCCGAGATGTCTTGTTACCTCCTCTATAAGGGCCGCCTTGTTCTTCCCTATGGCCATGCTGAGCATTGGTCGAAATTAAGGCTGAAGTGTCATGTGCATTAGGAATAGGACCAGAAGGAGGGATAGAGGCTACACGAAGAAGCCGGGAGAAGACCTCATCCAATGTGGGAATACTCGGGCTAGCAAGAATTTGATCCCTCACAGATACAAGATCAGTGTTCAGTATGGCCAAAGTACACACCATAAAGAACTTATCTCGTTGAGCGAGGTCCTCAGCAACGGTTTTTCCAGCAGGTAAGAGAGCATTGTACTCAGCCTTGATAGATGACATGTGGCCAACAATTTCAGAAACAGTCATATTCTGTTGGTGATAATTGATTAACTTCTCAACAACAGAGTATAAACGTTGAATGTCATTGGTGTAAAGAGATTTGGCTTGAGTCCATAAATCATAGCAAGTGTCAAAGTTGGTGTAGATGTTGTGAAGAGAGGGATCAATAGACTGCCATAGTAGGGTGCATAGTAATGCATCGGTCTTCTCCCAATTTTCCTTATCTTCATTCACATTTTCAAGCTTAGTGTAAAGATGTTTCTTCAACCCTTGTCCAATACACCATTTCTCCACAGCCTTGGACCATGAAAGATAATTAGAGGAGCCCAGTAATTTTTCCGTTGCAATGGCTGGTGTGGAGGTGAAGACACCCGAAAAGGGTCCGGAATTGGTGGAAGACTTTGAGGTAGTCATAGTTAGGGTATGACTCAGTCCAAAAACTGATATTCAGAAGAAGAAACAGGAGGAACAGACAGCGGAAACAAACTCCTCGTAGAAAAATAGGGCAGAACTGTTTTGCCTCCGGCGTTCAGCGGCGGCCGGCGGCGGAGGTGGCGGCGGCGGAAGAACGGTCTGAGACAGGCAAAAGGGTCGCCGGAGCAAGGCGACCTCAGTGGTGGAGGCGGTGAGAACTCACGCTCACCGACGCATCGCAGATCTTCCGAAGAAGATGAAGAAGTGGTTGGCTGTATGGCGGCGCGTGGCGGCGAGGCAGGAGGCGCGGTTCGGTGGACTGGACAAGGGAGGCGCGGCGAACGCAGTTCTGCTGCTGGACAGAGCAAAGAAAGTCGCCGGAGACAGACCGCCGGAGAAGAACCAGACGCTGCCGGAAAAATGGTTGCCGGAGAAACGTCGCCGGTGGTCGGAGAGAAACCAGTTACTGTTCTAGGGTTTTTAGGGCTCTAGATACCATATTAAATTAGAGAGGGTGAAAAATGTGGAGTGAATATTTTCTTCTATTCAAAGATAAAAGTTACAAAGTATATATATACAATAAACCACACATGGGCTTATGGGCCTAATATACTGATATACATCAATAACACCCATGTGAATCTAGAATAGTCATCAACAATGACCAAACCATATTTCTTACCACTAATGCTTTCTGTTCTAATAGGACCAAACAAGTCAATATGTAACAGTTCTAAAGGTCTGCTAGTGGAAACAACATTCTTACTCTGAAAAGAGTGTCTTGTTTGTTTCCCTTTCAGACAGCTTTCACATAAAATGTCAGATTTGTAAGAAAGCTTAGGTGGTCCTTTAACAAGGTTGTGTTTTGCTAACTTTGAGATTAATCTCAAGCTGACATGCCCAAGTCTTTGATGCCAAATCTGTTTTTCATCTTCAACAGAGATAAAACATTTTACATTTTGACTTGCTAACTCCTCTAGATCAATTTTGTACACATTACTGTGTCTTTTAGCAGTAAAAAGGATTTGATCAAGAGAGTCTTTGACTATGCATCCTTCTTTAGTAAAGGAGACCACATATCCACTGTCACATAATTGACTTATGCTCAGTAAATTGTGTTTCAGTCCCTCTACCAGAAGAACATTCTTAATGAGGGAGAGAGGAGACATACCTACAGTCCCTATTCCTGTGATCTTCCCTTGCTGGTTTCCACCAAAGGTGACCACACCTCCTGCTCTGGGCCTAAGGTTTTGCAACAAATACCTTTCTCCTGTCATGTGTCGCGAGCATCCACAGTCCAGGTACCATTTGTGGGGTTTCCTTTGTCTTGTTAAACACATCTGCAACAGGAATGATCAAGTTTTTAGGTACCCATATTTTTTTGGGTCCTTTCTTGTTAACTTTGGGCCTTGCTTTCCTCTTGTGTTTGCACTGAGCCACATTGTGTCCAGGCTTGCCACAGTGAGAACACCCAATAACCTTCTTTTTGCCTTTAGTAAAATTTAAGACAGTAGGAGGTTCAGAGATGTTGTGATCACAAAAGCCTAAACCACTTTTGTCAAGGGAATGCCTTTGATTTCCAAGGGAGAACACCCAATAACCTTCTTTTTTGTTCCTTTGACAAATTTGGCTAAGTCTCTTGTTAGTTCCTCAACCTGTTTCTGAAGTTTTTGATTTTCTTCAGACACAGTTTGTGAACTACTGTTTTCAGATACAAGGATCTTCTCCTTGAGCATAATATTTTCTATCTCAAGAGCCTCATATTTACTACACATTTCTGTGTGGGCTTTGGACAGATTCTTATACTCTTTGAAGAGTTCCTTGGAACTTTCCTCCAGGTCATCATACATCTCTTGAAGGGTTAAAGGAAATACCTCATATTCTGAGCCGTCTGATGAGGGCAGGCTGGCCATAAGACATAGATTGGCCTCTTCTGAAGTGTCTTCCTCTTCTTCTGAGGTAGACTCATCAAGATCCTCCCATGTTGCCATCAGACCCTTCTTCTTTTTGAAAAATTTCTTTTTCTTGAAGTTATTCTTCTTTAGTCTTGGGCATTCTGCCTTCATGTGACCTGGTTGTTTACACTCAAAACATATAATTTTGTCATTGTGTAAATCCTTACCTGATTTACCTGATTTAGAGGTAGAGGATTGGTTCTTTTTGAACTTTCCTCTGTTCTGCAGCATCCTCTTGATCTTTCTACTGAGAAGAGCAAGATCATCATCTTCTTCTGAGCTATCTTCAGAGTCTTCATCTGCTTCTGAAGTTTCCTCAGCTTGCATGGCTTTTATGTTCCCATGCCTAGTCTGTCTGGTCCTGGTGTTCAATGCCAGAGATTTAGTTTTGGATTCATCCTCTCCAAGTTCTAACTCATGGACTTTGAGAGAGCCCAATAGTTCCTCCATTTTCAAAGTGTTTAAATCTTTAGCCTCTTGAATGGCAGTAACCTTGGGTCTCCAAGCCTTGGGAAGGCTTCTCAAAATCTTTCGATTATTATCTCCAGATTCATAAGATCTTCCCAAAGATCTCAGTCCATTTGTTATTGTCTAAAACCTACCAAACATTTGGTCAATAGTTTCAGACTCATGCATCTTGAACATCTCATATTGATGAACAAGCATGCTTATCTTGGATTGTTTGACATTATCAGTTCCCTCATGGGCTGATGCCAATGTATCCCAGATTTCCTTGGCAGAGGAGCATCCATGAACTTTCTCATACTCTACTTTGTTCAATGCACATATCAGGTAGAGTTTTGCCTTAGCATTTAATTGAACCTGAGCTCTCTGCTCCATGGACCATTCAGACCTAGGAATGGGTTCATTACCACGCATGGGAATATAGTCACCTTCAGTTACTATATCCCAGAGATTGATGTTGCTGCTTTCAATGAACAACTTCATGCGATCTCTCCAGTCATGGTAGTCTACACCATTAAAAGTTGGAGGCCTTGTCACAGAGGCTCCTTATGTGATGTAGTGGCTGTTGTTTGGTTGTGCTTCCATCTGGATCTTTAAACCTCAACACTTGTTAGGTGCTCAACCCTGAGTTAAGTTTTGGTACCAACTGTAGAAACACATGGAAACACTAGAAGGGGGGTTGAATAGTGTTTCTTAAATAACTTATGAAAGCTTTTCGCAAACAGCTTTTATAATGAAATTTCAGACAGGTTAAAGGGGCTGTCTGAAGTTTCTTAACACAGGTTCTGAAAATATGTTTTTAAAACGTTTCTTGCTTTAATAAATTATCAGAACAGTTTTTCAACACCCTTTGATTAGAATAAACGAATTGACAAGAGATAAGGGTAAGAAAACTTAGCCACAGAATTTATCCTGGTTCACTCACTACCACTGTGAGCTACGTCCAGTCCCAATGCCAACAAGCACTTGGATTTTCTCTTAATCCCAACCAGATTACAAGTATTCTTTTACAGTCAAGCCTCTTCAGGCTCTACAACCAAGTATTCTTTTTCAGTCAAACCTCTCCAGGATCTACAACCAAGTATTCTTTAGACAACAAGCCTCTCCATGCTCAAAAACAGTTTTACAGAGAAAAGATTAGTTTAAGCTCTAAAACTAAACCAGTTTGAAGCTTAAACTGTTACAATGTACAAATAACTGAGGTATACTCAGAATATATGAAATGATGTACAAAGAATTTTTATCAGAGTATGTTTTACAGAGTAAAACTAGCAGCGTTTTGTTTCTCTTGAAATGTAATCTCTTGTGCTTCTACTTGTAAATGATCCTCAGATGAAGGGTATTTATACCCAGTCTTCAATCCGTTGAAAAATCACCGTTTAGAGATATAATTTAATGCTATTTAATCCGTTGTGAGACATGCTCCTGAGCATTCTGTGCGTTCTGAAACTTTTCTGACAACGTCCAAGGTTGCTACTGACAAAAGTTGCCACAACCGTTGCTGCAAAAACTGCGCTGCAGAGATTTCCCAAATGGTGTATGAAATTCAAACAACCCAGGAAAGGTCTCTGTGTCTTTGCCAAAATAAGCCTTGAAAAGTTGTGTGCAGCAGAGAGAGCTTTGACTCTTCAGAACTTTAGACAAGTCTTCTCACAACTTCAGCAAGATGTGCCACGTCATAAAATACGACTTCAGACGACTTCAACACTTCAGACGGGTTGAACCTTCAGACGGCTTCAACACTTCAGACAGGTTGAACCTTCAGACAGTCTTTATTAAGATTAAAGTGGCTTGCTAAAATCATAGATAAAACATTAAAAACATATGTATTTATGATAATTCTTTTAACCAAATTTGTTAAACATTAAAACTTAGGGATTGAGCTGTCTTAAATCATCATAACCTTCCTTATGATATTTTTGAGACTCAACAAATCTTACTTAAAATTTAGGGAAGAATCCACACTTGAAGAAGTGTGGTTCAATGAACTCATACCGGAAATCCGGTAGAGTCTCCCCTAAAAACCGGACTATTACCAGAATTCAGCTTAACCTGAAAATCAGCAAAACCAGTACATCTCAATATTTAAACCTATCATAACATTAAAACTAGGCCTCAGTGGCCAAATAAAGAATAATTACATTTATACAAGATACAACAATAGACCTAAATAAGTAACCAAATAACAGCAACAAATACATTAAGAAATAATCCTATTTATGAATCTTCCAACCGAAGTAAGATCCAGCTCTATCCTCACCATAACTGCCTCAACATCACCAAAGGCACCTGCACAACTAGAGTAAATCCCCGCAACGTGGGGTGAGATAATAATCTCAGCGAGTATAACTAAACATGCATAGAGTGTGGGGGAAGATCAACCTAACTAACTAATATGTAGCCAAATATCATACTCATATTCATATCAATTAAAGATAAATAACATAACATATTCATGAACTAAATACTCAAATCATTAAAATGCAATAATAATGCAACTCACTGCTGTGCCCAGCAGACATGAACTTATTACTGAAACTGGAGTTAGACCTTAGCTCAGACTACGGGAAATGTCTTTCCCGGGGACGAATCCCACCCATTACTGGACCGAAGTCAAGTTTTCTTATAATCACTAAATTTTCTTAACTCACAGCACAAAGGCCGGCTTAAATTAACTCATGGTCGAAACCGGCTTACATGAATCAATAATGAAAACTAAAGTTTTAACTCACAGCACGAAGGCTAGCTTACTTAACTCACGGTCGAAACCGGTAAACATGAATTGATAACCCAAAACTAGAATTTCGAGTATTTCGAGTGTTTCGAAAACTTTCGTAACTTTCGTAACTTCAAAATCCAAGGGATTTACAATCAATCCATAGCATGAATTATTCAATTCCAGCATAAACTTCATCAATTCAATCATATTAACTAATTAGAAAGGGAATCGAAGAGGTAGGGTTCATACATTAAGCATTTCGTAATCTCGCTACTTTCGTAAATCTTGCTACCCTAAGGTTTTCAACGAAACAACCAACCAAACTACTCAAATTCATGCATACATTACTAATCTAACCACAATTATCATATAAAAGAGGGATTAAAGAGTAGGGTTCATACATTGGGGAGAAATCAAACTCAAAGAGAAAAGTGGGTGTGTGAGTTATACTCACCAATTTCTTGAAAATCTCAAGAAGAATTGATGGATTAGAAGTTCCTTTGGTGAATCCTAGCTTTGATTCTCCTCAACCACTTCAAATTTCTACTTTCTCTCTCTAGGAACACTCTTTCTCTCTCTAGGGTTCGAATGGTGAAGAAGGCAATTGAAAATTCTGAGTTTTGCATGCAAAGGGTATATATACTGGACAGCCGGTAATCGATTACAGTCCAGAGGTAGAATTTACATTAGGAAACGTTTCTGGGAAACTGGTAATCGATTACAACCCTTGGTAATCGATTACCAAAAACTCAACCCTCAGGTAATCGATTACACAAAATTCAGCTATCGGGTAATCGATTACAACCTGTGAGTAATCGATTACCTAAAAACTAGCTCTCGGGTAATCGATTACAAACTCCATGTAATCAATTACCAGAACCCAAAACTCTTCATTTTAACCTGAAATAGAATTCTAAGTTAATTTCCATAATCCTCACTCAACCTCTAATTACCAAACACAATAATCTTATTTCTAACCTAATGAGTTATTAAAACTTCTGGTTAAGGCTAATACTTGGTCTTATACTTGAGTTTTAAATCATAACTCCTTAATTAACCTTAATCTCTTAACTTATTTTTCTTTAATTACTAATACTTAACCCTCTTATTTTCTGCCTAATAAGTTGTTTAAAGTTTCTAATTTGCAGGATGTTACAAATTATGTGTCTCAAAACAGTGAATATATTAAAAAATGAGGTTAATGGTGTTTCCGTTTTTGGTTAATTGTTTTTGCGAGGTGAATTGCAACCCATGTTAACACGAGATTAATGATGTGGCCGGAAACGGTGAACTATTAAAAAAAATGAGGTTAATGGTGTATACATTGGCGGTTAACAAAGTGAAATTTTTGTTAATTGAATTTTTGAGGTTAATTGCAACTCCTATTAATATGGGGTTAATTCTGTGTCCAAAAACACTGAACATATTTTTAAATGAAGTTAATAGTGTATACGTTGATGGTTAACAGAGTGAGATATTTGATTAATCGATTTTGTGCAGTTAACTGTATGCACAGAAACGGTGAATGAAGTAGTACATGTGGTTAATAACATCAAAATAGAATAATAATGATAAAAAACTTATGTTAACCCTTAAAAAACACACATTATTGTATTTCATGATCTATATTATTATTTATTAAAATAAATAATAAATATATTAATAAATTAAAAAAATAAAAAATTATTTAAAAAACAAAAAACAAAAAAAAACAAAAGAAAATAGAAGAAGTGAAAAAAAAAGATGAACAGTGCTCCCACGTTGTAGAAACGTGGGAGCACTGTTTTATGTATGAATATCACTACTCATCAAAATTCCCACCCGTGCCACAAAATATTAATTTTTCTTTATGTGTACACACACATAATTAAGGAATAAGATGCAATTGGCCATATTTATAACTTACATATTGGCTGGCTACACATTGTATATATGCTGCCAGAAGCAAAATATTGACTTGATTTTTTGAAACAACCTTAATTGAATTATTGTGTTTAAAATAAAACTGTCGATAGTTCATGGGTCAAAATACAACTAAGCTAACAAATTTTCCTTTTCTTTTATATAAACCTGTCGTTTAATTACAATGAAGGGGAATAAGAGCTGTTGGGATATTTTTATATTTGGTGATGATGTGTTTCTAATATTAATTTAATTGTGCTATTCTCTGCATTGCATTCTTAAAGTTAACATCATAGTTCCCGGCGGAAGCAACTTTATTGAGTGAGATTGACAATGATAGATTATTTTCTGAAATTCTTTTACTAACTCAAATATTTATTTTTTCCGTTAAAGCTTAGGGGAAAAGAAAGATCTTCAATGATAACTAGTATTTAACCATTGGTCATTAAGGCATGTAGAGATTATTGAATAATAATAATTTTTGTAAAAAAAATTAATTAGTTTTCAATGATAATGTAAAAAAAAAAAATTACATTGTCATCCAATGATGTGTTACCACATCATCTAATGAATTTAATAACATGTGACGTGATCATGCTAATTAAATCATTTGGCAACACATCATTAGATGACAATGTCAGTTTAAACTAATTCAGCTAAAAAAACTAACGCAACTATAATTATTAATTAGTTTTACAACTTTTTTTTAAAACCACATGTATCCTACACTAGAGGTAATACTGCTCGAGTCGGGAACATCATATCATGGTGGGGTTAGCTCTCCTAATAGGGAATTTTTTTCATTCACAAGAGTCAAATCCGAGACATTATTTAAAGAAAATGAAATATGTATCATTTGAACCCCATTGATAATTAGTTCTATAAGTACTTCTAGAACAATAGGCTTTGTTTTTTTAGTTTGACTCTTTAAAAATTTTATGAGGAGGTTTAAACTAGGGGTGTTCAAAACCCGATCCGTCCCTTTAACCGATCCCAACCCGTCCTATTCGGGTCGGGTCTGTTCCTGTCCTACAAGAAAGAATAGAAACAAACCGAGTCTCATCGGGTCTCATTTTTTAACCCGACATCGGGTTGATGACGGGTTCGGGTTAACCTTCGGGTTACCCGACCCGTCATTTATATATAAATATAATATTTATTATTTATGATTTTCTATTATATAAAGTCCTAACCTTATTTTTTTTCATTTTAGATGGGGTTTTTGAGTATAAGTTTTCTCTATTTACCTTTAAAAATACATTCTACACATAAAATTATATAGTGATGTAATATTATTCTTGGTTTAGTAATGTCCCAAACTTTAAAAAAGTAAAAAATATTGCATACATTAAGAAATATTTTATTGTATGCAATATATTTATTAATTGTATGAACTATTTTCTTTTGAATATTGTTATATGATTATTTCATGATTATATTTAGCTTATATATCGGGCCAACCCGGTCCTGTCCTACTCAGACCCGGTCTTATTTAGACCCGCACATCTTCGGGTCTATGGACTGGTTCGGGTCCGTAAAATTGACCCGATCAAAAAATAGGGCTGGGTTAGGGACATGTAAAACCCGTCCCAACCCGTCCCATGAACACCCCTAGTTTAAACTTTGAACCAAATGAAACTTGTGAATTTTCCACATAATTTAAAAAAAAAAGAAGATTTTAGACAAAAACACCGGTAGATTTATTAGGTAAAATATAATAAAAAAGATATTGATATAACTTCATTCATAAATAAATACAATATTACAAAAGTTAAATTTGTATTTTTCAAAAAGTTTCTATGCATGTAATGCCTTACATCATAAAACAAACTTAATATTATTACGTCTCAAAAAAATAAATTATTGGATAAGAACTAATGTAAAGAGCCGTTATCTTTATCTCACTTTTTTTCCTTAGAACTTTTGAAGCCTCACTCAACGTTTCCCCGGGAAATCGCCTCAAAGTGTCACATGGAACATATATATAGCTCTCACACACTGCATCAAATTGATGAGTTCAGAGAAACGAATTTTCAAAAGATTTGAGAATAACGTGGACTTGGTCAGTTGCTTCTAGTGTGTGTCATATTTGATTCTACAACAAGACTTATTGTTGAGAGCAATTTGTAAGGTTTCGGAGAAATTTCCCTCATTAGCGAAAGGGCAAGGAAATTGAAACAAAAAATACCAAGAAACTCTCTGCATGGAATTTCAACTGCATTTAATAATAAAATAGACACAACATGGCTGGTTTGAAGAATTTCAACGTGATCACAGCTACAGATGCAGAGAGAATCCAAGTACAAGTTCAACAAAATCATCATAGTCTTCCATACACAAACCCCATCAAGGTTTTTTATCTCTCCTTCTCATATTTGCTTCTTTCTTTCTTTCTTTTGGTAATTTTATCTTCCCCCACAAGCTTCTCTGGTTCCTAGACATCATTTCTTGTGTTACTCTCTTTTCAATTGCTTATTTCTGTCAAGAAAAAAAGAACTAGACATGTGCTTTCAATTTATTCTATAGAAATAGTTTTATATAACCACTGCATTTGTTATTGAATGAAAAATTTACATGTCAATTTGGTGTTTTCTTGAGCAGTTACAAGATTCAAGCTTTCCAAACAGAACACTGGCGGGGCATATTGTGAGAAACGTCTTCCAGATTCTTTTCTATCTTCACTTGTTCCTTATTGCAGTCTTGGTGACTTTTCTCACCATCTATGGCCTTGTCTCTGATTCTCACAGTCACCATTTCCACCCAAGGAAGTGGTACCCTCCACTCTTGAGTTCAATTGCATGTGCTGGAATTGTTGGTTTCATTTGGCAATGGATCACTGTCAGGAATCCCACAAAGGCTATCAGAGCAGCATTTTGGTTGAGTCCTTTGCTTACATGTGCAATGGGGATTCTGTTTGTGTATATAGAATCTGCAGTTAGTCTTGCAGCTGGTGTAATTGCTTTGGTTTCTGCATTAATTCAATCCCTTTATGGTTGCTGGGTCAACCCCAGATTTGAATATGCCAACAAAATCTTGTCAGTTTCAATAGCTAATCCTCCTGCCAGAAGCAAGAGGTTGGCTTTTTCATCAATGCTCATTGGTGTTCTTTATTGCTGTTTTCTTGTGTCTGGAATTGGAGGAGCTAGAGCTATTGAGAACAGAACCAAATTAGCTTCCTTTTTCATCTTGGTGATTCTGCTGAGCCTGGGATGGACCATGCAGTGTCTGAAGAATGTGATGCAAGTCACAATTTCAAGGGTCAAGTATATGCATTTAGCTGGTGGAGTAATCATGGACACCAGAGTGGCATTACATGACACAGTCAAGTATCTCACTGGAAGTGTTTCCATTGGCTCCATCCTTGTCCCCCTTATCTCACTTTTTAGGGGTTTTGCAAGGTCAACAAGTCTAGTTGGAGGAGATACTGATGAGTTCATGTTTTCTTGTGTTAGTTGCTACATGGGGATTGCTTCTCTTCTTGTGACATGTGGGAACAGATGGGGTTTTGTGCATGTTGGAGTTTATAACAAGGGGTTTGTGCAGGCATCATCTGATACTTGGGACATGTTCAACAGGGCTGGTATGGAGCAACTAATAGACTTAGATCTCACTGGGTCATTTTGTTTCCTTAGTGGGGTGGCAGGGGGTGCAATTTGTAGCCTAATGGGTGGGATTTGGAGCATTTTATTGCACAAAAGCTATGCTACAGAAGTGTCCATTTATGCTTTCCTAATTGGGTACTTCATGGTAAGAACAAAGAACTTAGCTGTATTTGACAATTAAAGTACTTTCTTTCTTACTTACCCATTTTAATATATTATGTTTTGCATGACTTTTCTTAATGCAGATTAGGTTAGCTATGGCATGGCCACAAGCTTGTGTTTCTGCTTACTATGTTGCTTACACAGAGAACCCACAAAGCACTCATTTTGACTCCACTATCCCAGTACGCTTGGAGCAGCTTCAAAGATCTCAAGCTTAGAAACACATTTGCTGAGACTAAATATGGAAGGAATAGTAAATCCACAAGTGTACATTACCCTCAGCCCCTTAATGCAAATACAAATGTTGGAAACATTTTTGCACTGTAGACAAAGGTTTTTTCTTTATGTAATCTTCAATTATGATAAATTGATAATGCTAATTCTCCATAATGTTCCTTTCATTACAGGAGGCATGTAACCAAACTGGACACAAACACCATTTAGCTAGAACTTAAATGTAAACAACTAAACATAACTCAGAATAAAATTGAGGCTAAAACACATATCTTAAAAATCAAGTCACCATACAATTGGAGCAAGAATTTAAGCAATTTTTGGTTAATAACTTTGATAAAGTAGCTCCTAATTATTCCACAAATTTAAGGCACATTAGTTCATATAATTCTTTTCCTTACAGAAATAAATCAACTAGGAATAAATTTTCTTGCAAATTTATTGCATGTAATAATCATCTGCACAGGTAAAGAAGACTTTGAAGTCAACATTACCAAGAATAAATAACAGCCATCTAGTTGCTCCTTGTAGTTCACATGATCGCCATAAATATGACAGGTGACAACCAACTGTACTTAGCTCCTGTGGTTGGGATTGGTGGATATATGGGTATATAGATATCTTAGGTACAAGTCATGGAAACTCCTTGAGGTATATAAAAGATTAAATATGACATATAGTAAGCAATACCAAACAAAAACTACACATTCAATGGTACAAAACAATTCCAAAAATTGACATAGATCATTTGGGTCCCAGATGACCTCGTCCTCCACATTCAGCACACATCATCTTACCAGTTCCCCCCCCAACCTACATTATGACAGTTATCAAATTAAAACATTGTCACCAATAAAGACGCTCAACTTCTTACAATTAGATAATAAATAGTAATCTTTTTTTAATCTTGCAACATGTAGAATGTCACATCTTGACAATTCAATTTTGTACCACATGTGGGACAAACTTATTTTAATTCATGTTACACTAATTCTCTATATGTCAGAGTCCTCACCAATGCCTTAGTCCAAGTTGTTCTCTAACCATAAATAAAATGGATAAAGTTTAAGCTGACACTAGCCATCCACAGAATCTAGAAGTTTCACCAACAAACTTCACCAAGACAAACAAGCAACAAATTGTCAAATACAAGATGCAGCAAATAGAGATGAAATACAATCAGAGTTCAAGAGATTCAGCAGATAGGTACACACATAATGTTACCAGTTCCCCCCCAACCTACATGATGAAACACTTCGATGGAAATATTAAAAATAATTTCAAAAAATATTTCAGGACTACAATTGTCCTTAAGGAAATACAGAACATCAGCAGCTCCATTCACAAAAAATTCAGAACAATTGAAATTTATATCCCATCAACTAATCAGTAATATGTACTAAAGGACTAAAGTTTCAACCTAACAAAACCCAAAGTCATCATGTTATTCTTGCTTATTGTATATAAAAACTTGTTAGCATAGACATAGTGATGTCCATAAAAATCATTGATTCTTCCGCTTACCTTTATTTTCATACCTTTATCACCACCATCAATAAGAAATGGATTCCAACTTAACAGCATCTTCTGTTGTCTAAAGTCCAGTGCAAAAACTAACTTCAGCCCATGTTTCTCTCACTGATGTCCATCCTTAAACTTTGCACTAAGCTAAGCAGCCTAGGCTCAGCATTTCCAGGGACAAGTTATTGTGGCAGCGCCAGCATATATATATTGGACAAATTTCACAATCTACATTTATCAACTATTTTGGGAGTTGAAGGTTTGGAAGAAAGTTTAACAAAGGAAAAGTTCATATGGATTTCAGATACAGAAAACTCCATAAAGTCTTTTGATCATGAGTCAATGAGGCAACACTCTTGTTCTTTTGGTTAGAATTGACGCAACAGTCTAATATGACACCTGATGAATCAATTATTAGCACACTTTAATCGTGTTTACTTGACTTAATTGGTCTGATTTTTGTGGTTAATCATTAGACCTTTTGTGTGAATGTGTTAATTTTCGATTTTAGCTCTTTATTATCTTTCTACCATTTACAGTGTGATCTTGGTCACATTGGAAAGTCAAGAAAGAGATATAAAAGTTTCAATCAAATAAGAATCTAATCTAATACCCCAAATATTTCTCATTCTTGCTTCGAAATCTTAAGGTTGCTACCCAAACAAAAATCCATGTCACAACCTAATAAACCCTTCCCCTTAAGCTCACTGTGCATCAAGATGGTTGGACTTGGAATAGATAAAAAGAAGATAAAGTACCTGCATGGAGATGAGGATGTTTAAAAAATTCCAACCTAGTAGAAGCAACAAAGAACAGAACCTTAAGAAAGAAGAAATCCTGGATAGCTTTCGAGGGAAATAGGTGGAAAACAATAAAGAGAATCTAGAACGTCAATGCTCATTCCTCTCTTTTTGGTGCAAGACCTCCACAAGAGGCAATACAGCCAGATATTACGCGTATGGGTGGTAAAGCTTTCCTTATGAGTTAGTGGTGGATGTTGGAGAAAATGTTCGAGGGAAATAAAAAATAAAAATTTAACATATAAATTTAGAATTTTATTAATATACATTATTAGTATAAACTTTTTTACCTTATTATTTAATTATACATGTATTGTTACATCATCTATTGAGTTTAATAATATATGAGGTGTCATACTTATTAAATAATATGATAAACTTCATTAAATGAAAATGTAAAACTTTTTCTTACATGTATATATTCATTAAATCCTTAATTAAATATTTAATATTTTATCATGGTTGAAAATTAAGTTACTCTGAGAGTAACTCTTATCAATGCTATCCCGTTCAATAATTTTTTTTTAGGTGAGATGGAGGGGAAAACTCCCAGCACTACAGAATAATACCACGAACAAAGAAAGTACCAACTAAATCATCCCTAATTATTAGGAAAAAGTCCTTGAGGAGGAGAGGTAAGCACGTGATAACCAAGTGAAAAACGAAATGATAGTCTGCTAGCCAATCCGCAGCCCTGTTGCCTTCCCTATAAATGTGGGAGATGTGAATTATCCCCGCAGTATCCATTAGACTTTTGATGGCCAAGATAATAGCACAAGAAGGATGGGACTCATCAACACCCTTTGAAATAAACTGCACAGCAGCCTTGGAATCTGTCTCAATGCACAGATAATTTATTTAGAGAGATTGTGCCACTTGAAGAGCCGAAAGGATTCCCCATAGTTCTGACATTGTAATAGAAGCACTCCCAATATTCCTTACAAAGCCTCTGATCCAGGTCCCGGTCTCATTCCTGAATAGACGACCACAAGTAGCCTTCATTCCCCCATCCCTCAAAGAGGCATCCACATTGCATTTTATGAAAGGATAATTAGGATAAGTCCATTTGATAGAAGCAGACACAATAGGTGGTGCAGAGACATTTGATGATCTATTAGTGGACAAGACATGATTAAACTCAGCAGCCTTACCAAGAATGCCATGAAAAATCCCATTTGAATGGGCATGCTTTGCAGCAAAAACAACTCCATTCCTATAATGCCAAAGACTTGATAAAGTCACTATAAACAGAGATGACCAAGGGGAACCTCCAAAATGACAACTGTGATTTGTTAAATTTCTAAAAATCCAATTGGTAATATCATTGTTGTAAAAGTTCGCGTCCATATCTTCGGCCTTCAACAAGTTCCAAATCTCCTTGGCTTTTGTACAATCACGCAGGATATGAATGGCCTGCTTAGAATTTGACTTACAGAGGGGGCAAAGATCAGTGTCAGAAATCTTTCTGGAATATCTGAGAAAATTGGTATTTAAGCCACCTTTCAACACCATCCAAAGGAAACACTTGTATCTATGAGGGACTTTAAGCTTCCAAATAACTTTCCAAACTTTATGGTTTGGGCCTTGAGGGGACTGAATAACCAAGTGATAAGCTGATTTAGTAGAGAAAAAACCATTAGGAGTCAGTCTCCACATAACTTTATCAGGGCAATCAACATTGGCAGATGGCACCATACCCATCAATTCATTAGTGGCCTCATTGGGAATTAAATGAATAAACCTGGACACATCTCATTCCCCTCTTTCACTTACCATGTCTCTGACACTAGCAAATTCTAAATTCACAGGAATGTGATTAAGAGATACCTCACTTAAAATACACCCTGACCGAAGCCAGGCATCATTCCAGAAAGAAATTGTCCTGCCATTGCCAAGATTCCAACGCAACCCTTCCTTCAACAGATCCCAAGTGGCACAAATGCCATGCCAAACAGGAGAGTTGTTCGGTCTTCTATGAACAACAGGAATGACTTCTTGACCACCTTGGTATTTACTGCGCAACACCTGAACCCACAAAGCCTGGGGAGAGGCAATCAAACCTCACCCAAGTTTTAGAAATAAAGCCTTCTTAAAAGCTTCAAGGTTTCTGAACCCCATGCCCCCTCAAATTTTGGTAAATTAAATTGATCCCAAGCCACTGTGTGAAGTTTCCTTTCATCACTAGCAGACCCCCAAACAAAATCCCGGGCCATCCGCTCCAATTTACCACAAACAGACTTTGGCAAAAGAATTGACTGCATTGTATAAGTTGGCAAAGCAGCCACCACTGCCTGAACTAAAGTAATTCTTCCCGCAAAAGACAAAGCTTCAGCTTACCAACTTGCAAGTCTTTGCTGCGTTTTCTCCAGGAGATAATCAAAATTGACTCTACTCTTCTTACCATGAATCATAGGCACCCCAAGATACTTTCCCATGTTCGAAGTTATATTGAACCCTCCCAAACCAGCTAGTTGCACTGCTCTGGAATGACAAACATTCCTAGAAACATAAACCATTGACTTCTGAGCATTAACATGCTGCCCCGATGCATCACAAAAAATTTTCAGACAGTCTAGCATAACCTGCATCTGATCCACAGAGGCTTTCCCAAAGAAAAGGAGGTCATCAGTAAAAATAGATGACTTAATTCTGGGCCACCTCTGTTGAGCGTAATGGGAATCCAATCACCTGTCTGCACTCTTTGCTGAATATGATGTCCCAGCCTTTCAAGACACAAAACAAAAATGTAAGGTGATAGGGGATCACCTTGGCGCAACCCCTAGAATGGCACCATCAAAGAGAACACTTGTGACACCTTTCTACCCCAAACTCTTATACGTTTAATAAATTGAAGTGTAGAAAAGGTAACGTCCCACAATGGGTAAAAGGTTCACATAACTCTCTTATTAAAAACCTCATTGTTTCAAAAACAACTTAATTAAAATAAAACATAACTCAAAGGTATTCAATACTCAAGCAGCGGAATCTCCAAAAATATAAAAGTAACTAAACATCCTACTTGTCGTGCAAGGCATCCAAAACAGTTTGCAAAAACCTTCCTAACTAGAAACATAAAGAAAGAATCCCTAAAATTATGCCATGATGTCACATATACCATAGCACACTCCCTTTAATCAAAACTCGACACCAGTCATGTCATCATCAATACCTGTAAAAATATCCACAATATAACGGTGAGGAAAAGAATATCACTCATACATACACATAGGAGGCTACCCTATCCTCACCCACATATAAATAACATCATCTTTCACCACACCACATACCCCAAACATCACATAATTCATCAGATAATAATCATCTATAAATCAGCATATAACCATTCATTTATATCATCACATAATTCTCATACCATCATTCACCAAACGAATCACATACTCTATTTTCACACACAATGCTCAATCATCATTAATACTCACAACATCATTATTTACTAAGTTTCATCATCAAATATATCTCATATATACATTTATCATGTATGCACCAAAACTCATCATTATCATATTATAACTCAATTCATCATTAAGTATAACTCATCATCACATGCACCAAAACTCATAACCTCACCTACCCAAAGATCATGACTTGGAACTCCGCACAATGGGTGCACCTCGTCAATCACTCTAGTTAGTACCAAGATAGTCTACCGGTGTCACCACACACAATCTGATAGATTGTACCCCCTCTATGGGCCCGCACAACGACATTCGACCCTAGGTTGCACCCCTCTATGGGCCAGTACAAATCATCCCTAGGTTGCACCCCCTCTATGGGCACGTGCATCGAACGTCCCATCTTGATCCCCTAAGTTGTACCCCCTCTATGGGCCCGCACAATTCAGGTCTCATCACAAATGATCAAGGCATCTCTCCTAAGTTGTACCCCATCTATGGGTCCGCACAAGTCAGGTCTCATCACACATGCTCAAGGCATCTCTCCTAAGTTGTACCCCCTCTATGGGCCCGCACAACTTAGGTAACATCATCATCAAAAGGTGATATACACCATCATCATTATCATCATCATCATGCATTATTATGCTTATCATTAAGCACCATCATCACAAAGTGGTATACACTATCATCATTAACATCATCATCAATAAGTGATATACACTATCATCATTAACATCATCATAACATTCACCATCATCATTAATCACATTGCATATTATGCACACCAAAACATCATCAATCACATGGCATATTCACCAATCATTATGCACACCCAATCATCATCAATCACATTGCATATTATGCACACCAAACATCATCAATCTCATGGCATATTCACCAATCATTATGCACTCCCAATCATCATCAATCACATTGCATATTATGCATACCAAACATCATCAATCTCATGGCATATTCACCAATCATTATGCACACCCAATCATAATCAATCACATTGCATATTATGCACACCAAAACATCATCAATCAAATGGAATATTCACCAATCATTATGCACACCCAATCATCATCAATCACATTGCATATTATGCACACCAAACATCATCAATCTCATGGCATATTCACCAATTATTATGCACACCCAATCATCATCAATCACATTGCATATTATGCACACCAAACATCATCAACATCATTAATCATTAACACCATAATCATAATAAAGCATTATCAAACAACATCAATCATCATCAAGCACTTAGGATCTCAAAATCCACTCTGGTAATCGATTACCAACCTCTAGTAATCGATTACCTGCAAGCAAACACACTGGTAATCGATTACAGCATCCCTGTAATCGATTATCTGCAAGCAATCTCTCTGGTAATCGATTACCAGCGAACAAATAACACTTTTGGGTTGCCCAGAACACACTGGTAATCGATTACCACTCCTGGTAATCGATTACCCGCGACGCAGATCGCAGATTTCACGATTTCTAACACTTCTACATCACTCTATTCAACCTCTATACAGTCCTTTTGAATCAAACACCATTCATAATCATTAATATTCATCAAACTCATCAAAATCATCAATCTTTAACAGTTTTACATGGTTTTCCCATCAAAACCCCAAATCATCAAACCCTTAATTAACTCCTTTTCACTATTCTCATTATTCTCATTCAATTCACCCAAGATTCATCAAGAATCATTCAATCAATCTTACATCACAGTTTTCATCATTCACTCTCCGTATTAACATATATTAATACGAATTCATACTCTTAGATTACTACCCAAGCACCCCTACATGCATATACAAGAAGCACCCTCTCCCCCACCGTACCTTAAGCGAAGATCGATTAAAGCAAGGAAGTCCCTTTCTTGGTTCTTGATGCTCACTCTGCAGCAATCCTCTCTTGAGACTCGTTTTCTCCCCTCCTTAGCGTTTCGCTCTCTGACGATAATACGAATAAGGATTAGGGTGACTGATAACCCCTCCTTACTAGAATGCCTAATTGGGCTTGGGCCCACTCTCAACCCCCTTCTCCTCTTTTAAAATTTAAGCTAACTTTATGGATAAAACTAATAATAATATTGATCCTATTATTTATTCATCTATTTAATTAATTATTTCCTCTAATTATTTATTTAATTTAATTAATATTTTACTTAATAAAATTTTAGGATGTTACAACACTCATGGAAGAAGTGGTTATACAAGCCATCATTAGCTCACAAAAATGATCAGAAAAACCCAAATATGTCAAGGTACTCTTGATAAAGCTCCAACTCAGCCTGTCATAGGCTTTCTCTATATCTATCTTCAGAGCCATAAAACCCACCTTCCCTTTCTTAATGTGCATTGAATGAAATATCTCCTGGGAAATTCTAACATTATCAGTTGTATATCGACCGGAAACAAAACATGCCTGATTACTATGAACCGGGAAAGGCATGTGAGCTTTAAGTCTCATTGCAATACATTTAGTGAGCATCTTATAAGTGACATTGCAGAGGCTTATAGGTCTAAACAGACTCATTCTATCAGGGGAGGGAACCTTGGGAATCATTACTATAAGAGTATCATTAATGCTCCTAACTATAGAAGGGTCCTGAAATATCTTCATAATTAAATCACAAACCCGATCTACCCACAACATTCGAAATCTGATGAAAAAAGACAGGTTGCAGGCCATCTGGGCCAGGGGCCTTCAAAGGACCCATACTAAAGACAACATTCTTAAGATCAAGTTCAGAAAATGGCTTTTCAATTTCACTAATCCTGATAGGATCTAATTGCGGTAAATAATTGCCTAAATTCCAAACCTGGGGAGCATCCTCTGAAGAATACAGAGATTTGAAGAAGTTAGTAGCCACCTCCTTTAGCAGAATAAGATCAGTAACCAAATCATTGCTATCATTTATGAGTGCTTCAATTTTATTTCGCTTACGCCTGATAAGGGTAGACACATGGAAGAACCTTGTATTTAGATCACCAAACTTGATCCAATCACATCTAGCCTTTTGTCTCCACAACATCTCTTCCTGGTCCAAGATAATAGCATACTCCTTCCAAAGATTATTTTGCAAGCGCTCCAGCCCCCTATCATTACCCATATGCAGCCTGTTATTGATACCTGCAAGCCTTGCCAAAATCCTTTTTTTCCTCTGAAAAATATTACCGAAGACATGGTAATTCTAGTGATTCACCTTGTGTTTAATAAATTTTTATGAATTTATCAATCCAACTGTTGAATAATGTGATAATAACATATTGATCAAGCACACCAATGTTTAGAAAAAACATTCATGGGTATGTTATCGTATAGTCAATATTTATTTATATTTTAAAGAAATATATTATATATTAAAATAAAAGTATCTAATGAAATACCAATTAGTTTTTAAAATCACATAATTTCAGTCCTCATCGTTGGTTGTATTTCGGTAAGTGATGAATTAACCAGGGGTGAAGCCAGTATCTTAAGTTAGGGGGGCCAAATAAAGTTGAAGTGTGAGTCAGACTATAAATATTATTGCTAAATAAATAAAGTTGTTAAAAAGATAAAATGACTATATAAAATAAAACCAAAGAAAAAACAAATAAATTCAAAGTAACTAAAAGGTTAGACTATAAAAGAGTTTTGCGTTCCTTCATGTCACGAAATCCATCTATAATTGAATCCACACTAAACTTTTTGGCAATTTCTCTCTCAATAAAGATGATGAGGCATTGCTCTAGAAAATCATCGGTCATTTTGTTTTGAAGCTTTGTTTTGATGATATTCATAGCAGAAAAGGAACGTTCAGTAGTTGTTGTAGAAACTGACAAAGTCCACACAAGTTTTATCAACCTGTAGAAAAGTGAATAAATGTCTACTTTCCTTGTTTCCACTAACCATTGACACAATTCTGAAGTGCTAGATAATTTGTGAAATTATTTGTTATTGGCTATCTCAATCTCAAATTGACGCAATTGCATTCTCAATTCTTCTTTCTCAACTTCTGTAAAGTCTTCAAGATGAGTCAGGATCCGTTGACACCAAGTGTCAAACTTATAGAGTTACACCTCTTAATAACTTTTTCTAAAATGTGAATTTGACCAATCCAACCGTTAAATTGAAAGTTCTTATAAAGTAGATCAAGCTTATAAAATTTCATAAAAATCGAAAACTAATTGAAACTTCATCAAGCTAATTTATTTTAACGTATAATATGATTTTAAAATATAAGTAAAAGTCCACTATTAGATAACATACCTATGAATGTCCAAATTACCTGAAATTTAATATACATGATCAAGAATGTAATATAATATGATTCAACGGTTGGATTGGTCAAAGTCACATTTTACAAAAAGTTATTAAGATGTGTAATTCTACAAGTTTGACACCTGGTGTCAACGGATCCTGACTCCTTCAAGATAGAATTTATGGGCAAGTTTATAAATGTCATCAATTTGAAAACATCTGTAGGCTTCTCTGGGATCAAGAGTGCAACTAAGATTCAACAACTCAATTGCCTTCTCATTAATTCAATTTCAATACCCTAATTAACTATATTTTATTGATTTTTTATAATTCAAATTCAAATCCTAATTGATTCTATTTTTTCCTATTCCAATTTTAATCCATATTTCTTAATTTAAATTTAAAATATTATCCTTATCATTTAAGTTGTGAATTTTTAAAGTAATTTTGAAAAGTATAGATTAATAACTCAAATTCAAATCCTTATTTAAATTTGGATGATATACTGAATTCTTTTTTTTTTTAATGATAGCTTTTTTAACACTAATCCTTATTTTTACAATTCAAATTAAAATCATGATTGATTCTATTTTTTCCTATTCTAATTTTAATCCCTATTTCTTAATTTAAATTTAAAATATATTTCTTAATTTAAATTAAAATATTGTCCTTATCATTTAAGTCGTAAATTTTTAAAGTAATTTTGAAATAAATTAGGAATATAATTGAAAACAAAATGTGGACACCAATTAACTATATTTTGTTGGGCTCAATCAACTAGGTTTAAACTAGGCCTTTTTTATTATACAACTTTATATAATTATTCAAATATATTTATATATATGTGTGTGTAAAAAAAAGTTGAGGGGGGCCATGGCCCCCTTACTCCGTATAACCCTCTGCCCCTTGAATTAACAGTATTTCTTGTAGATTTTCTTATGGATTTTTGTTCTAATTTTTCTATAGATTTCAAAACTCGAAGGAAATTTTATTTAGGTTCTAAAATTTGTGGGAACTTACTGTAGATTTTTCTACAACAAAGCAAAGAAATTTTATAGCAGCATTTTTATATAAAAATTTTGTGTTTTTTTGGAAATTTACTACATATGAATTTTCTATAGAATAATCACTAGAGTTTTTCTGTGAATTCTTTATCTAGGAAAAGTCGTAGTAGAGTTGTGAAAGTGACTTAACGGAATATAATTAACAAAGAGGACTAAAAGCATGATATTTTAAAAACCGGAGGACTAAAAACAATGAAAAAAATGAGAGACCAAAACTAAATTTCACTATATTTTCAGGGACCAAAAACATATTTAACTTTAAAAATAATATTTAAATAGATAGAATTATCTCTAATTATATAAATTTTGTAGAATAGTTTTAAAAAAATACTTAAAAATATTATAGAAAATCTCGTTTTTAACTATTAAAAATAAAAATATTTTTTAATAATTATATGTATACATAAAAATATTTTTGAAAAAGCTTGGGGGAGCCATGGCTCCCCGTGTCATAACTATAATCCGCCACTACTACGAGTATTTATCACAGCTGCATTCGCAGGGTTGGTCATTGTTGGCATGAATATTTGATGTTTTACATGCTAGTTTAGTGTGGATGCTTATTTTTACTGTTAGGCAATTGGCCCACTGTTTTGGATATAGGAGTATAGCATTTTGATTTTTTTTTAATCATTAACTCACCTGAAACATCACAGAATTAATTGCAAACAATTCCTTTGTAAATACAACTTTTTTTGGAAATCACAGAAAACTTTTCTTTTTTTTGGTAATTTTGTTTGAGAAGAAAATCAACTTTAACAAATTTCATCGTGTGAGTCTAAAGCAGAATTTTTCAAAATGATGAAAAGTTGTAAATTTAAAAGAAGCAGAGTTTCTTAATTCAAGTAGGAATAAGATTTTTGTGCATGAGAGTGCATAGGACAAATAATTGAAGCAATGGAATGACTTGATCAAGGAAACTTCTTTATAGCCAAGTGAGTGAGTGAATAAAACCAGCAGAGTTAGAATTTGAGAGTCCTCACTATGACTTGTTAAGCATGCCTTGCCTGAGTTTTCTATTGTCACTAATCATTAAAAGCGTGAAAATGACTAAGGCACAAGTGTTGCATATCTCTTTGAATTTAGTGCCAAATAGCCAACACTGCATAATTATTGAGTAACCTTTTTTGATAGCCCATTTGAGCCATGGATTTGTTCTAAAACCTGCACTTTACCCCTTATTGAAAATAATCAATCCTCTTTGCATGCTTAGGGAAAGAGGGCATAGGTGCAAGTTTATATAAATGAGTGGGCATCAGTTGGCTTTACTGTTATAAGTAAATAAAGAGAATGGTTATGAAAGTAAAAAACAACTCATTTGATTTACATGAAAAAAAAGGTGTTGTACATAAAAATCAAATGAAAAGGAATAGAGTTGTTGATTAAAAAGGGGATTCAAAGTACATATATTGAAGGTTAGTGAAAAAAAGTGCATAACTTGTAGGCTCTTTTTTCTCAAAAGTGTGTCCAGAAAAACCTTGATTCTCGAAACCCTACCCTCATTACAACCTTTTAAAGACCTTGGTATTAGTGCTAATAATGTATCTGTGAGTGGATAGGAAATGATTGGCAAGGTTGTGTTGTTTAGTCACTGTGAGAAATGAGTGAAACACTCACCCAAGAAAGTCATACATTGAGAGTGATTCCTTGAGAGAGCAAATCAATTGCTTCTATTGTTTGTCCTAGTAGCTGAAGTGTGCTCATATCTTGTTCATACCTTAACTTGAAATTCAATTTTTTGTGAGCTGGTATGTCATGATTCAATCTGTTTTAGCTGACTTGGTTGGTTGGGAATTGATTGTATTCAAGCAAAATTCAAACTCACAGGTTATACAGTTTGTTTACTCCTTTTTGGTTAAGTTATCTTGCTTGAGGGCAAGCAAGATGCTAAGTTGGGAGGGAGTTGATAAGTGCTTAAGTTTAGTAGAATTTAGTTATAATTAGAGCACTTTGAGTTATTAAATGCATGAATTGTAACCCCAATCATCCCTTTAATTGATTGAATTTCATTTTGTTGTTGATCTTAGTTTCACTTTGGAGTTTGATATCATTTTCATGTTGAATGTGGATTTTTTGCAGTGTATAAGAGTTGGTAGGATTAGGGAGCTTAAAAGGAAGCCCAGGAAACAAAAATGAAGCTTTAAAGAATCAGCAGTCTCGCTCAAGCGAAGGGATGCCTCGCTTAAGCGAGTCAAGCCCAGAAAAAGGAGGTCTCTATTTTGTTGCTCACTCAAGCGAGCCATGTCTCGCTTTAGCGAGGGTTCACTTATCCAACGCAACATTTGTTGCCTCGCTTGAGCAAGCGAGCCCTTTCTCAAATTTTGGGTGCGATAAAAGGAAGAAAAAGTGGAACTTGGTAAATTATTCTATTCTCTCTCTGTTTTGTCTCTCATTGGCAGCTCGGTTTCTTCAAGAAGTCTAGGGCAACATTCCTCCTCTTTTCTCCACCATTTCATCACTTTTGGGTTGCTAGCTACCATGAGTGGCTAGTCTCTTCATCCGGGATTGAATGTAATCTTTGAACTTCGAAGTATTCTGTTTGTTTTCTTGTATAGTTTTCACTTTCCATGAACATTGGTAGTTTCATTTTGTACTTAACACTTGATCCTATTAAATCGATAGTTTCTTGATTTCAAATCTAAGTTTTGACTGGAAAGTATTGCTCGGATTTCGTTTTAAACGTAATTACTCGATAAGTTGTTATTCTAGGAATAGATATCTATTTATCGATTGCTCTTTGATACTTGTTCTTGATGCTTGATTATATATTTTTTACATGAGGAATCAATATTTAAATAAACTATTCTTAGGAGCCCTGGGTTTGAGGAATCGACCTAGGAGATTTTAGTGTATCGCATCAATGTTAATGGAACAGTGTTCTATACAGTAAACTATAGGAATATAGAGGAGGGAGAATGATGAAGTTCAATCCCATTTCACCATTTTTGAACTAAGAATAATTTTTTTGCTTTTATTTAGTTTCACAATTGTCTTCATTTCTTTCTAATCAACAACCAACATGACAATGGAACCATTCTGTTGTACATATATTTAGTGAACTATATTGTCGATAATTAATAGTAGTTACGAGTCCCTCGTGGGTACGACAATCCTTACTTTTAAACTATTATACTACAGTTGACTTTGGTACCCTTGCCAGAGATCCAACATGTGCGGGCACACACACATATATACAATAGATTGTTGCCACCTCACCTTGAAAACAATGACCAAATGTTTAAGGAAATGTATTGTTGATAACAGATAATGTAGGATCCAGTGTAATCAGTAAAACAACACAGTTAGCACGAGAATCAGCTAAAATGTGTAATTAATATAATCAAAAGAAAGAAATATAAAAGATGAATAGGAAGGGAATGGAAACAAGGGCCATAATTAAAGACAACCCCTTAGATTGATAAACTTGGATGAAGAAATGCCACAAGCTCTTGGTGCCTGATAAGTCTCATCATGGTTTGAGCAAGAATCATAAACTCTTCTCAACTCTCACAAAAGGAGGAAACAATGCATAAGAATCTGTATTAAACTCAAGTTAAGGAATTACAAGAGAGGAGCTCACAATTTATAGCTAAAAATTGGCACCTAAATGGGAGGGAAAGATGGGGTCAAGCCCATGCTCTTCTAAATTCTAATAATTCCTATTCTAAAATCCTAATAAAATGGAAAACTATCAAACCTAAGAGTTGAAGCTTAAACCTCACTAAAAGAGGCGCCTAAAACTTCTTCTAGAAAATAGAAAATGAAAAATACAAATCATCAAAAAAGAGTTTTGAGGCTAAGATAGCCTACATAAGTTAAGAACTACTTAGGAAATTAACTATGAAATAACCAAAAGAGGAAAAGTATCAAAGAAGAGTTATGAGACCATGAAAAGTCCATGGTTCTCATAAACTAAACTATTTTTATTGGAAGTATCAATCCTTAGCCTTGAGGCCATGATCATGAAGAGAATTATGCCCTTCTTGCCTAGGTTGCATTAGGGTTGACTAGCCCTACTTGCATTAGGGTTTACTTGTTGATCCTTGACTCTCCTTCATATATATTGACCATTAACCATTGACTCCCAAAATTAAAGTCTCCTCTTGAGTCACTTGTCATCAATTGTCCTTGTGAGGAAGATGTCATGTCACAAAAACCTAGGCTGGGCATCTCGGTTCTAACTTCTAACTTACTTGACAAGTTGGGAGGATAACTATTTTAAACTCCTAAATTGTTCATAATAATATCATGACCCAACTCCGATTACAAGACATGTAATCATGAGAGAATCTTCATGATTTAAATGTTGTTAACTAAGGGAAATTTGCATTCAACTCTCTCGTTGTACAAAAAGGGATCTAAATATCACCATGTTATTAGGACAATATCTTGCAACTTGCAAGTATGCATCATTCCATTATCCCTTAACCTTTTATGCTCAAATATTGACATAAATATGGATTTTTTTTAGTACGGTCCCCTACTTTATCGATTTTTCAACATTCATTTTTGGCATTTTGCCCATACAACTGAAGACATCAACACAGTTACTCACCAATCATCCTTGGTCAAAACAGTGAAGGTATAGTTCTTGTTTGGTTTACAGTTGAGCATAATTGGTTCTAGAATCAAAGGTTTAAAATGAGTTATGTACGTCTTACGAAGCATGTTGGACGAGAGTGATTTAAGTGCATTTTTTGTCACACGTTTTCAATAGCGCAGAATCATTTCCACATAATTGATTTTAAATAATTTCCGTCTAACGTGTTTCATAAAGCGTGCATACACTACAAGAAAAACGCCTTTTAGTGATGGCCATAGGCCGTTGCTACAGAGCTCGTCGTAAATGCAGTGGCGACGAGCAAAGTAAGTCGTCGCTACGTAGAGACGGCTAGACCGTCGCTAATGTCGTCTCTAAAATCATGACCGTCGCTACGTATTACTGTTTTTTATTTTTTATCTAACGACAGCCTTAGTGACGGCCAAGACCGTCGCTAAAGATAATTTTTTTAAATTAAATTTATTGTTATTTATTTTATTTTAATATTTAGAGTTTAGTGTTTATTATTTATTAATATTAAAATAATAAAAATAATACTAAATACTATATCAATACATCGACAGAAGAAAAATATATATACATAATTTGTTCAAACATAATACAATAAAAGTATTAAAAAAACATAATAAAAAAACATTGATGGCGGCGACGACGCTGGTGTTGTGGTGGGGTAGGCTCCTCATCGTCATCCAACGGATGCTCATCCAGGGCTGCATCGTAGTGGGGCTGCGGCTGAGCCTGAGCCTCCAACAACTCCTGCATCTGTTTTCGGAGTCGTCCTAACTCATCCTCCAACGGTACAACCTTCTCTATAGCCTGGCGAGACTCCGGCCTTGCTTCAATTACTTCCTGGCGCAATGCCTCCTCAGTTGAATGTCGTGACCCGAACCTGTCACTCCCGTTGGTATGAGCCCGAGACTCATGAGTGAGTCTAGTCACACATGGACGAATGTTGGTTGCCAAGTCCCCGGTGCCATAACAACGGCCTCAGGTCTTGCCACCTGCAACATCCCTCCAGATCTCCAGCTTGGTGGAGGCATCAGTCATTGAGGTGTCCCCCATCTATGACTCCACCTCCCTGTAATTTGTCTGTTGAGGTAGAAGTAAAATCAGTTAGTTATATATTCAATTGCAATTATATGAAATTAAATAAAAAAAACACTTACATAGGTGGACCGCGCTCGGTCGTCTACCCAGCCACCACCCTTTTTTATGTGGGTGGCAATGAAGAACTCGTCGGGCTCGACCTCCCGCCTAAGCTGTCAATTCTACACAGAAAAATTACACAAATTAATTATTTTAACAACAAATAGAAACATTATACAAAAAAGTGTTTGTTTATACATATCATATCCAACGCCACCTTATGGTGGGCCCTGCGGCCCGTGGTATAGACTGCCCCCCGCGTTGAGAAGCTCAGTTGCTCTTTTTACGAGCGGACTTCCCCTTGAATTCGTCAGAGTCCCAGTAGGTCAAAATACCCTCCCAGGCCTCCTCACCACACCACGTGGGCCTTTTCCCAGCCTTCCGGGCCTTGTTCATCATATCTCGAAGGTGACGAGCAACCCTCTGCTCGTACACCTTCTTGATTTGGGCCTCATGAGAAGGGTCCCAAGTAACTCGTCTCTACCAAATAAAAATAGGGTAAGTTATGACAAATTGACATAACTTAAGGAAAAAATTTAAAGTTTTTAGGGTTTATAATTACCGTGAACTCTTCCCACCACCTGTCCCTTACATCCTTCGGGGTGACCTCCCACAGGTAGTGAGGACCTCGGAATTGAGAATGTATCGCATGACCAATGGCTGCGATAGGTGGGTTGTTAGGCACCCAACTGCAAAATAAAACATTAAATATTAACAGTTGAAACAATTAAAGATTCAACATTAATATCAATTCTAAAGAAGAAAAAAATTAAACAAACTCACCCCCTACCAAATGGTCGGATAATAACCCGACCTTGAGTGTCTACCTCATGAGGTCGACTTGAACTAGCACCCTGGAATCGAACTGGCTCCCCATCAGACTCATGGTCAGCGTCCCCATCTATCTGATCCTGAACATACTCAGCGTCTAGCACGGGCACAGTGTCCTCAACCACTATAGGCATCTGACCTAATCTCAGTGTCAGGATGAACCTCGTTCCATCGAATTCTGGAGCAGAAGGTGGAGGGGAGGAAAAAGAAGAAGATTGGATGGCTGCCGCCGGAGCCGCTAAAATAGATGGATGCTCCAACAGCTGATCAGAGTGAGAGAGGTTGGCCCTCTCCTGCATCGCGCGAACTGCCTGTGCACGTAGCTCGCCCAAAGAGATGGATCTCCCTCTACTCGGTGGAATCTTCTCTCCACCTCTACCATGCATCCTAGGTGTAACGTCCTAATTTCTAAATTCAGAAATAATGCCTGTTGGGAGCACTATTTCCAAATCCATGAAATCATTTCGTTCATTTTGCGTATTAATATACAACACAATCGCTTGAGTAACTCAACAATTACTAAAGCTCCAAACATTACATACATAAATCAAAGAATTCCAATACAAGTTTGCCATCAAGACTCTAATTCGATGCATTAAGGTAACTTTATAAGTTCCTAAGAACAACCTAATTAATATCAGTAATGGTTCTAAGCAACGTTAAATACATCAAACATAACCAAACATTAAACTATTATCATCCATGAGTCTTCTACTGCTCATCACTATCCTGTGGAGTATCCTGCACATCTGAAATATATTCCCACGGAGTGGGGTGAGACCAACGTCCCAGTGAGCGTGACAAATGTGTGCGGTGTAGGGAGACAACCAAGAACCACCACAAAGATACATATTTATTCAAAGCATCACAAATAAAGGCAATTAAACATGATTCATCATCTTTAAATTAATGCTTATGATGCAATGCATGACTGTGAGGTGTTGTTACCCGACACCCGGGGTTTTTTTCTCTGTAACGTGAATGTGGCTGTGACTGTGATTGAGCGCTCGGCCATGTAACCAAGGACCGTCGTCCAGGGCTACCTATGATTAAGTCTTAAATAATATTTCAATCATAATTCATTCTGTGATTGGGGACCCCATCTCCCTCTTGGCCAGTAGTTCGATGTGGTTACCCCGTCTTTCTTAAATAGATTGCCCAAAGGCCAGTGACGGTCAACGACCCTATGATAGCTCGGAGGCTCTGTGATGGCTATAAGCCTTGTGATATCTTAACTCATAATTCATGACTGTGATGGCCAAAGGCCCATGATTTCATAATAATATGCTCATATTCATAACACTTATAATCAATCAAATCTTCTACCCTATGATTTGTAAAAACATCACACTCATCCATCAACGCATTAACATTCCCTAGGTTCATCTAAACACATTCATCATAATTCAGTGAAGGAAGGGGTTGGTAAGATGGGGGATCATGCTTGGACAACAATAATAGCAAACAAGTGAGAATCACACCCACCTTAGAGTTGAGAAAACAGAGGAAGAATGGAGATATTGAACGTTGAGGGTGAAAGAAACGCCAGAGAACTTGATCTTGGGGGTGAAAAACCTTCCTTGATCTTCAATGGGACTTCCTCTCACTAAAAACCTCTCTTCCTCTCTCTAGAATATCGAAAACAAGAAGATGGAACTGAATGGGAACCGTCTGCATCGTGTTTTAAAATTCTGTAACCGTCCCTTCTCGTCGCTCAAGCGAGATTTTAGCTTGAGCGAGATGGTCATTTTAGCTTAAGCGGGCCATTTAGCTTGAGCGAGAATGCTCACGAAAATACAACCTTCTCTGGAAGATTCTCGCTTGAGCGAGATCCTTCTCGCTCAAGCGAGATATGCAGAAACTCAAATCCTTATTTTTGCCTCCTAAGCTTTTCCTTATCCATCTACATTCAAATTTAAATTCAAATCTTATAGTTAAACATTATCCTAAACTGATATTACTTTCCTATCTCTACTTCTTGTGATGTCATCATTCCTATTTTGAAATATGATCTTAAATTAAAATGCTAAAACATTTCTCTTTCTTGATGTTATTCCATTCGATTATGACATTATTATATTAATATTAATAATATAATAACTACTATATTTATAACAATTAAGGTTAATTGAAACTTTAATAATATGATTTATCTTCTAATAATTTTATTATTATCTTGTTATATTAATAACAATTATTATTATTATATCTTCTAAAAATTCAATCTTATATCTCTCTCTTGGTATCCACATTATCGTATTATTATATAGTTAATGTTATAATATTATTTTATTAATAGTTACTGTTATTATTATAAAAATTCTATTTTTATAACCAATATTAACGAAATACAGTTATAAGTATTTTTATATTATTATTATTATTATTATTATTATTATTATTATTATTATTATTATTATTATTATTATTATTCTAGATTTCTAAATTTTTGGGATGTTACACTAGGCATTAATTTTTTCCTATAAACTATAGACATTATATAAATTAAATAATTATATAAATTAAAATTACTAATTACTAATTATATAAATTAAATAATTACTATTTACAAATTAGTAAGTATATAAATACTGTTTGATATACTTACTTCTAATTATATAAATACTATTTACAAATTACTAAATTAAAGTAATTAATTACTCTTTATAAATAATATTTTATTTACTAATTTCTTCTAATTACTATTTACTAATTACTTATTATTATTTACTAATTACTAATTACTATAAAACTAATAAACTAATAAAACTAATAATTACTAATATACTAATAAAACTAATAAACAACATACCTACTAAAGCAATGTTTAAAACTAATAATTTAATACCTATATCACATTAATAAATTAATAAAACAAATAAACTATTAATTACAAATAAATTAATTAAAACTATAAAACTTACTAGTTGTGAGGCCAGAGAAAGAAGGAAGAAAGAAGGAGCTGTAAAGTCACGACTATTTTGAATTCTGATCGGTTCAAAACGAACCTATGAAGGAGGGGGAGTTTTTAATCAATGAGTTTTTTTTAGAATGAAAAGGAGAGAGGGACAGAAACAAGGGGTGGCTGGAGAGGAGGAAAAGAGAGGGAGGAGGAGGAGGATGAAAATGGAGGAAGAGGGGAGGGGGAAGAGTTTTACGCATATCAGAATTTAACGTAGTCGTTACGGCCGTCGCTACGTTTAAAATCCTCAGCGCGCACTAAATTTAAATTTTATTTTTAATGTAGCGACGACCATACCGTCACTAAGGTCGTTGCTACGCTTAATTTTTAATATTTTCAGAAAAAAAAATTAAGTGTAGTGACGACTTGACCGTCACTACGTATTAATTGCACTAAACAGTGTATTTAATGTTGTAGCGACGGCTGATGGTCGTCGCTACAAGGTCGTCGCTAAATAGCGAATTTCTTGTAGTGATAACTCATTCTCAATCATTGATTTTAAAATCAATTCCACTTAATTGTAAACCAAACACTTAAAATCAATTATGTGGAATTGATTATTATACACTTTTACTAACTAGTAACCAAACAGGTTATAATAGGTTTATGTTTAGTTTACAGTTGAGTAGAATTGATTCTAAAATCAATGGTTGAAAATGAGTTATGCATATTGTATGGAACACATTAAACAAAAGTGATTTAAAATGAATTCTATTCAATTAATTCTACGTTATTATGTACTAATAACCAAATTAAACAAGCTAATAATTGCCGGTGACAAATACTCCTTTTTCTTTCACTACCTTGCTCTTCTCATCTAAAAGCTAGAGGTTGGGAGGTGGGTAAGAGGTGGTGAAAAAAAATTTTGGTGAAAAAAAAAATAGGTGGGTAAGAGGTGGTGAAATAGAAAGAATAATAATGAAGTACCAAGATATATTTTGCGATTAATTATCACATATGATAAGAACTAGCAGGTAAATGTTAATTACTCACTTAAATCAATAATTTATAATTATTGGATGATAAATAAATAAAAGAAATGCATAAGGTGGGTTAAGCGTCAAAATCAAAGTAGCTAGGGTGACTTTCAAAGTTTCAAGTAGGAAATCTATGAACCAACGGAAATCCGTCTTAGAGACTCCCTTCCTTTAATTTACAAAGACGGTTGAAAACGATAGAGCGGTGAAGGCTAGAAGGGGCATGTTAACGTGGTAAAATTAGTCGGTGGCTCATAAATTAGTTATTAGCGGATAAACTCAGAGTTTATAAATTAACTTATTAAATTAAAAATATTTAATAAAATTAGCAGATAAACTAGGTAATAAATGTAAAATGACATAAAAACATAAAAAGAAAATAAATAAAAAATTATATTAAAATATGAGAGATAAAAATGGAAGAAAAGTAAATAAGTTAAAAGCTATAAGCTACTGTTTGGTTTGCATTTCCATTTTCTATTTTCATTTTTTGTTTCATGTTTTTTGAAATTTTACAAAGAAAAAACTGGAAATGGTGGAAACAGTTCTGTTTCCACCATTTCCAGTTTTTTCTTTGTAAAATTTCAAAAAACAGGAAACTGAATGAAAACAGGAAATGGAAACACAAACCAAACAGAAGTAGCTTGTAACTTATAAGCTAGAAACGCCTAAAATAAACTAATAGCTTGTGCATTATCAAACACTTTTATGTTGGTCAAACTAACTTATAAGCTAGTCAAATAAGCTAATAACTAGTTTAGTGATCTTACCAAACACACGTTATGATTGCCAAGTGTTTTTTTTTTAGTTTAAAATTTAGGGTTCTTCCTCATGACACAGCCAAAGAGACTCAAGAAAAAAAGAAGTGAAGTAAAAGTTAGGAAAAAAAAATAATTTTCACTTGTGTGACAGTGGTGTAATATAGGATTTGAGATTTTTTTTTGGGTTATTTGTATTATTCATATTAATGTATGTTGAGTGAGCATGTTATGTAATATGTAGTGTATATTCTATGAACCCGTGCAAAATCGCTCTTTAGGATATTGACTCTATTTGCCTTTGTAAGTGTTGTTTGGCTCTCTATTAATCTAATGATATTTGACCCAAAAAAAATAGGGTGAGAGGATGATACCCCAATCTAAGGAAAAGGAACTCGAACCTACAATCTATTAGATATGAAACACGGTCTTTCTTTACTCAACCAACCCCTTAAAGTTTATAGTTGGCAAGAGTGCTGATTTGAAAGGAAAAGGATTGATTTTTTTTTTTCACAAAAAGAAATATATCCCTTATGATTATGGTTGCCAAGTGCTGATTTGAAAGGAAAAGGATTGATTTTTTTTTTTCACAAAAAAAATATATTTCTTCTACTTTACTCTAGACATCTCTTCTTTTCGCTTTCCTAATCTCCGCTATACAAACGACTGATTTTTTAGCATCTATTTTTTTTAATTACAAATATCCCTTATTATTCACTGTTCGTGGATTTAGCATCGATCCAATTTGAGTGAAGTATCAGCAATGATACAATCACAGATATAGTAACGGAGGTAGCTCAACTTCCATGGCATTGAGTGTTTAGATTAATGTTAGTAAAATTGATTTTAAATTATATTAACTTTATAAATTTAATTACAAAATTAAAGTGGAGTGATTTATATAAAAAAAATAGCTATGAAAAAAAATTGTAGTAATATTTAATATAAAAAATTTAACTCAATATAAAAATTATATTGTGAAGTATGATTTCTTGGCTTTCCTTCATGAATTTCATTATAATGGTAAATTTGTTAAAGGAGCTAATAGTTCTTTTGTGGTGTTTGTGCCTAAGACTGATAGTCCTCAAAAGGTGGAGGATTTTCGGCCTATTTCTCTCATTGGCGGTATGTACAAGGTGTTGACTAAGTTACTGGCAAATAGGCTGAGAAAGGTTGTTGGTAAAGTTATCTCGGAGTGCCAATCTGCATTTTTGAAAGGGAGGTCAATTTTTTATAGTGTGGTGGTTGCTAATGAAGTTTTAGGAGAGGCTCAGAGGAGGAAAAAACCTTGCTTATTCTTTAAGGTTGACTTTGAAAAAGCTTATGATTTTGTTAACTGGGAGTTTTTATAGTATGTGATGGAGCGAATGGGGTTTCCTTTGAAATGGAGGAGGTGGATATCAGAGTGCTTATCTACGGCTAGAATTTCAGTTCTTGTTAATGGAAGCCCTTCTTCTAAATTTGGGGTTGGCAGAGGCTTGCAGCAAGGTGATCCGTTGGCTTCTTTTTTATTCCTAATTGCTGCAGAGGGTTTAAATTCCTTGATGTTGAAGGCGGTGCATGAGGGGATTTTTAAAGGTTATCTTGCTGGTCGGGACGGTGTTCTGGTGTCCCATCTCCAATATGCTGATGATACTTTCTTTGTGGGTGAAGCTTCTTTGGGAAATGTTTGGGCAATCAAATCTATATTGCAATTTTTGGAGTTAGTTGCTGGTTTAAAAGTTAATTTTTACAAAAGTAATCTTTTAGGAGTTCATGTTGATTCAGAGTGGTTGGAATTGATGGCCCAATTTCTGAACTGCAAAGTTGAGTCTTTCCCATGCTTATATCTGGGCTTACCTCTTGGTGCAAATCCTTCTAAGTTGAAGACTTGGCTGCTTGTTCTTCATGTGGTAGAAAAACAATTGTCAAGGTGGAAGAGTCGGTTGTTATCCTTTGGTTGCAGACTTGTCCTCTTGAACTCCGTCCTAAGTTCAATCCCGATCTATTATCTTTCCTTCTTCAAGGCTCCTAAAGGTATCATTTCTCATCTCCAATCTTTATTTAATAACTTTCTTTGGGGTGGGGACAATGAGCATAGGAAAATAATGTGGGTTGATTGGGATGATGTGTGTAATGCAAAACAGCAAGGGGGTTTAGGTTTAAGGGATTTAGGAGCTTTCAATTTAGCTCTTTTAGGTAAGTGGAGGTGGCGTTTGTTAGTTGAGAAGGATTCTTTTTGGAATAAGGTTTTATCATCTATTTATGGTGTCTCCTCTGTACGAAATGAGGGGTTGAGGGGTAATGGTTCTCGGTGGTGGCTAGATTTGTGGAGCATTGATGATTGTGATAACATTTCTGTAGATTGGTTTTCTAATATGTGTGTTAGAGTTATGGGGAATGGGGGAATACGTCTTTTTAGAGAGATGCTTGGTGTACTTCAATTCCTTTTTGTGAGAAGTATAGTAGATTATTCTCCATTGCTGTTAATAAGGAGAGTACTGTTGCGGACATGTTTGTGAGAAGAGAGGAAGTAATAGAGTGGAAATGGTATTGGAGAAGACGATTATTTCAATGGGAGTTGTCACAGTTGGCTTTACTCTTGCTGGTCTAAATCTCATTCAGATTTTGGAGAGAAATGATGATTCTTGGCTTTGGAAAGCTGATCCAGAAGGTATCTACTCAGTCAAATCTGCGTATCATGTCATTACTATTGTTAATTTATTTGTTGTGATTCCTTTGCATAAGTTCATTTGGTGTAACTTGGTTCCATCCAAGGTTTCTTGTTTTGCTTGGAGGGTGATGTTGGATAGGATATTCCTTCTAGAGCTAATTTAGCTAAGAGGAATATTATTCAACTATCTGTTGTTGGGTGTGTTTGGTGTACTCAGGATCGGGAGACTTGCTCTTATATTTTCTTTCAATGCTCTTTTGCTTATCAAGTATGGATGTTGTGCTTGAAGTGGTGCAATTTCTATTCAGTTTTACAAAATAACTTCAATGCTCATCTTGAACAATTTTTGGGTCTCAATTGCAACTCTAAAGTGCGGTATCAATGGTCGGTGATCTGGCTTACTGTTTTGTGGAGTATTTGGTTGGCTAGAAATGAAGCTATTTTTTCAAATAAATGCTATGATGTAAAAGAGGTTTTGGAGCTCATAAAGGTCCGCTCGTGGAAGTGGCTATAATTAAAGGACAATAGTTTCTTTTACCAATTTTTTTGTTGGTCCTTTAATCCTACTGTGTGTTTTAATATTGGGACATCATCGCCTCACATTAATAGGTGATTCTTCTCTTAGCGAGTTGCAGTGCACACTTTCATCACTTGGTGAGCTATGGGTTGGTTCTATTCCTATAGGTGTTATAATGCTTGTTTATTAGATTGCTACGGTTGGATTTTAGAGGTGTTTATTATGTATTGGTTTTTGTTTTGTTTGGTTGTTAGGTGACTTTGTATTGTGTATCAGGTTGGAGTACCCCCTGTACTCCCGTTAATTTAATTATTTTGCCTATAAAAAAAATTGTATTTTTAAGAATGAAAATGATTTGGACTTAAAGTAAGCTAACCTCATTCATTTTTATAACAGAATTGGTAATGATATTCATCACAAACAGCACAAACACGAATTTGCCAAGAATCAGGTCGGGCAACAGTTTTATTTTTCTTAGAATAAATAAAAAAACAGACCAAAACAGAAACAAAATAATGAAAATATCATTATGTGGTTATGATAAATTCATATATTTCCTGTGAGACTGAGAGAGTTTCTTTGTAATGTTTATCATTCTCCTTTTCATAAATAAATTTTCCCTTCTTACACCAAATATGTGAGGCCATTCATAGTAGGTTTGCGACCTAGTTTATTTAAGGATTCTCTCAAGTTATTGACCTCACCAGCAAACTTTAGCTGTGAAGTGGCTAGATATCAACTACAAATATTAATTATTTAGTGATTTTATAGCTATTTTATTGCTAAGTTTTGCTGGAGAGCCTGGTGATGATCCAAATCCATTTAAGGCTTAACTAATTGACTTGACTTGGTTAATAAAAAGGTTAGGTCTTGATTTTTGAAAATGTCTTTTTTAATTAAATAAGCTAAGTTAGGCTTTTTAAAAAGATCATTAGGCTTGGCAAATCAGCTTGTTCATAAATAATATTTTTTTTAATAAAAATATAAATATATTATATATAAGGCTTAATTATATTTTTGATCTCTTTAGTTTAAATAAGGGTAATTTTAGTCCCTCAATTTTTTTCGAGCAAATTAAGTCCCTTCAAAATTAAGCAAAATTTTCCCCTCCACCAATTATCTCTTACCTAAAACCTTCATATTCTTATTTTCAATCTAAATATTTGGGGGTTTATGATATATTTGATATATAAAATAATTTTGAAGATAAAAAGTAAAATATTTAATAGAAATTTGATAAAACTTGAAGAATTTTGTAGGTTGTGAAATTGGGGTTTAAAAAGAGCACAAATTTGGGATTTTTCAATTTTAGGTGAACTTTGATATTTTGATTGGTGGGTTTTGAGGTTAATAATTAAAACGATTTAATCAATTCAATTTATGATTATGTTGAGAAGGAATTGAGAATTTGAAGGTTTTAGGTAAAAGACAGTTGATAGTTAGACCAGATTTACGTAATTTTAAAAGTAAATGGACTTAATTTGCCTCAGAAAAACTTGAGGAACCAAGATTGCACATAATCAAAATTAAAGGGTCAAAAAGTGCAATATAACCTATATATAATAAATAGTTTAATAATATAAAACTTTTTAATTTCTCTCATTTGCCTATTTAGAGATGAGTTGTTTACCTATTTAAATGCCTATGTGAGTGACATATTTACATTATTAAAAAGTAAGCTTATTAGTTCATAAACATATTAGCCTATTTAGATATTGGTCTATTTAATGGTCATACTATGGAATGGTCTTTTAAACAGGCCAATAGGTCAGACTAGGCTTTCAAACAGGTAAGGTTGTGTTAGTGTATGCACTAGAGACTATATGTTTTGGACATTCATCACTTGTATCATATTATTTATCTTATAAAGACAATCCAGTTTTATTATATTTTTCAAAGGTATAATAAAGGTCTTTGGAATAGTAAACTTAAACTTCATAGGACATCAAGTAGATGACTTGGTCGTGAGATCTTATGAAGAACTATTCTTAAAATAGTCCTAGTGAAGCATCATCTTAGGATAATTTGATGCATTAAGACTAGTATGTGAGTTTATTGATGATCATGTCTCATGGATCATGTATATGAGATATCAAGTACTCACATGAGTACATAATAAGAGTAATGATGTATTGGACTGACCCACCATAAGAATGTTGCATGGTTTGTTACATAAGTGTCACAAACGACTATTAAATTGATAATTTTATATGAAGTCATTTGACCCGAAATCATTATAATTCCCACATGAGGAATTATATGTTTTAATATCATCAAGTGTCACATGTAACAGAGTGATTATAAAGTTGCTTTTTGTACATATAATAAATTGTGTTATAGAATGTGAGTGACCTAGATGGAACTTGTCCCTCCTCAAGGCCTGCTAACACATGTCAAGGCTTAAAACAAGTTTTGAGATGGAGGCATTTTCTAATTAATTAAAACATTGATTTTATTAAAGTTATTATAATTTTATTGAAAAAATTCTTTAAAAAATTTCTAGATGAAAAATAACTTATTAAATCGTAGATAATTAACATTTATGATAGTATTTTGGTGGCTTTGATATATTATATAGTAAAAAATATGTATTTTAATTAGGATTGAAATGATAGGAAAAGTCAACTAATAAAATAAATAAGATAATTATTAATTAATTATGAGAAAAAGTTATAGTAAGAAGAGACTTATTTTTAATTAAAAGAGGTTTTTAGTAATTAGTAAATTTTTAAAGACCTATTATATATTTATATAAAATTTTAAATATAATTATAATTAATATAAGTATACAATTATGAGGTCTATGTAACATTTGGGGCCTAAAGCCATTGCTTTAGTTGCTTGACCCTTGGGCCGACCTTATCCCTCATATGTAACATGAGTGATATTTGTGCCCCGCCTCTTGATAAAGTTAGACTATATATAAAATGCATGGTCATCCTCATAGGGATAAACATGAAATGTTTATTTTATATAAAGTCTGCTTGGGCATCAAGAAACATAAATTGAACTATAAAAGATGACACGTTCCATGTCCTTGTATTTAATTAGATATATATATCTGGACAAAAGGACAATTCATACATAATATTATCACAAAACAGGATATTTCAAATCACTGACATTCTCAATATTTGGGTATTAGTGATGTATTGCTAGATACCACTTGCTATTTATTATATTAAATATAAAAAGTTCTATTTTAATATCATAATTAACCAGATATTAAGATAACTTATTGGGTAACACGCATACAACTAGCCCACTAGGAATGTTAGAAATTCTAATCAGATTAGTTGGACTTATAAGAGAGAGGGTTAATGAGTGAAAGTTAAACCCTAGTCACCACTCTATATATGTCGCATAATTAGATGCACAACCCTAAGGATGTGAGAAATCGCCCTCTTCTCTCCAAACACTACTAGCACAAGTCAGGAGAGTTTCCAAGTTTGCTCGTTGGCGTGGATATCTATAGAGACACGATTACAACTGCCTCATTTTCAATTTGAAAGGTATGATTAAGTCATTTTACTTTATAGTGCCTCAATTCATGTTTTCACACTAACGAATAAGGGGAGATCAAATAGTTCGGTTGCACCCTGTCTGTGTTTGATTCCCTTCATGTCAGTTCTAAAAAAACAGCCTATGACAAATAACAGGTCGGACTCGAGTCACGAAAATATAAAGCAAATTTTGACCTTGCAAAACCTGACTTGACTCGACCTGTCGTTGAATCGGTTCTTTTTGAACAAACTAAAATAGTTTTGCCCACTTGTGTAGACTTGACATGTTTTAATCTAATTTAATTGGATTAAATTTGAATTTTATAATTTAACTAAAGTTTATATTATAGATGAGTTTAAATTAATTAAATTTTAGATTGATTTAACACGTTCTATCATGTGGATTAGATTAATATCCTATTATGTTAATATCTTATCATGTCCTTATTTTGAAAAACCTTATCATGTCCTTATTCTGAACAACAAATTAAATGAGTTTTTAGGGTCCATTTACTTCAAAGGAGGGGAGGGATTTTAACGAAGGGGAAGAGAGGGGAGAAGACATTTTATCTTGTTTGATTCAAACAAGGGAGGGGAGGAAAAATTACCCCTTAATTGTTTGGTTCACAAGGGGAGGAAAGTGGAAATAAATTTAAACCAATTTACTTGTATAACATTTTACTTTTATAATACTCAATTTTATTAATATGAGTGTTGGAATATTTAAGTCATTTTGATTATTTAATTTAAAACTCTCCTCTCATACTCTCCAAATTCGTCCATTATTGAAGGAGAACAAAAATAACATCGGAAGAGGTTTTGGCCCCCTCTTATCCCCTTCCCTCCTAAAGTTAAACCAAACATGGAAACTTTTTAAAAATCTCTCCTCTCTTCATCACCTCCCCTCCAAATCCTTGCAACCAAATAATATGTTAAAGATGGGATCAAAGTAAAAGTGGTTAGTAAGTTTTAAACTCTCAAGCCCCATCATCCCATATGGCTCACATGCACCTAGAGCAATCTCCAATGGCATTACCTATAAAAAAATTAAATTAAATGACTTTTTGTTTATCTCAAATGAAATATTTAGCAACTAACAACATTGATCAAAGAAAATTTGCACATTTTAAATGCGATATGAAATTTGGAAAAAGAAAAGGATTTGTTTTTATTTTGTGTAAACCGCATGTATTCTTCACAGTAGATGATTCTGCTCGAGTCGGGAACATCCACGTCTTGATGGGGCTAACTCTCCAAAATATTGCTTAAAGTGAATCAAACATGTATCACTTAAACCAATCCTGGTAGAAAAAAATCGTTTATTAACATGGACTAATTCTTTATATTAAGTAAAAAAGAAGATTCGTTTTTTTGATATGGCCCTATGATTCTAGTAATGTCATGAAATAATCATTTTATATAGGATACTGTACATGTCATACTGATATTTGCATATAATAATTTTATATAATTTTTTAAAATATTTCCTATCTTGAAAAAGAAAAACTAAAAGATAATGTGTTGGCATGTATATTTGTTTTGTTTTAGTAGCAAGAATAATATAGTATAAAAAAAGTGATTAAATTAATATAGTAGAGTACCATAAGTATGGAGGAACCACATGGTAACATTCTCGTATGGCGAAATTCTTGGTTGGGAAAATCTGCCAATGCAATTTGCTAAGCGTGAAGCACCATTTCTTTGGATTGACAGATTGATGATAACATTATGGATCATCAAACATAATGGATCAGGAAACAGATCAAGTATCGTCACGATCGTTTCTGATCGATATGTTCCTACTTTACAAATAGACAGCTCAGCTCAACGATCATATAATAACAACAAAATACACACATCTCACCAACGTGTTGTTGATATTCAGTACAGCTTGCAATCGGAAAATCATTGAGAAAACTCCAAATAACCTCGCATCATATATCGGTAATTAATCTTCTATGGTTAAAAGTTAACTATTAATCCTTAAAAAGTTGTTCAATTTAAAAAATAATAAAAGAAAGACATGACACAAAAGTTTTAGAAACGGTGGATTAAAATTATATCCCGTGCAGTTGATCCGAAATCTCTCCGCTAGAATAGAAGTTTTCAATAAATTTAGCTACTAATAAATAGTTAGTGGTCCAGTGAATGAGTGCCCTAAGGATACTGGTTAAGAATTCATAAATAGAAGGTTTTTATTAAAAATCACAGTATTTTTTTTTGACGGAAAAAATCACAGTATTGATTGCATATATAACATTAAATATTATACACATTCTAATAAAAACTTTTTACTCTTAATTCTTTAATAAGTACCCTTACGACACTCGTTAGCATTTTCTATAGTTAAATAACTATAAAATCATTTCCCTAACTAAAATTAATAACTACATTTTTTGTTAAACGTCACTAAGAAAATTATGACATGCAGAGAATTCGGGTCAGTTTGGTTTACATTTTCATTTCCTGTTTCCATTTCCCGTTTTCATTACGTTTCCTGTTTTCTGAAATTTTACAAAGGAAAAACTGGAAATGCTGAAAACAGCAAATTTTTGTTTCCAGTTTTTCCTTTGTAAAATTTCAGAAAACGGGAAACAGAAAATGAAAATGCAAATCAAACACACTCAATTTCACATAAGAAAACAAGCTATAGTAATAACATGTTTAGGGCACCGTTTAAAAATGATGTGCACACATTCCAACATTTATTTTGTGTGAACGCAACAACGTTTGTTTCAAGGATTTCAAATAGTAAAACAAACACATTATAAGACATTTTTCTTTCCCTAGAAAACATTTTTAATTCTTGTTTTCTATTTTTTATTTTAATTATAAAATCCCATGTTTTATTTATTCTGTTTTCTATTTTTAAGGATTTCTTTAAAAATAGTAAGATTTTTTCTGTTTATATAAATATTTAAAAACAGAAAATAAAGTGAAAAAAAAATATTTGTTAACAAAAAATAAAAATACAAACAGAATATGTGTGTGTGAAAGATATTGAAAATGACTAAACTATCAATTTGGTTCTTGAAAGATTGAAGTCACTAAATGAAGGAAATTGTCGAATTAGTCCTTAAATATACTTTTCATCTTTCAATTCAGTCCCTCTATTACAATATATCAGTTAACCCTAATGAAGACGCTGGCATGACACGTTAAATGTCACGTGTACACAATGACGTGTCAATAAAATTATTCATTTTAGTCCTTTATTAATAAAATAGTTCATTTTAATCCCCGTGAATCAATTAAGAATATTTTTTTTCTTTTTTTCCTATTTCCCTCTTTCCTCTTTCTCATTAACGTATAGAAAATGTAAAATCTCCCATCCACAACAAACTGAACAACAACAAAGTGATAATAGGAGGAAGACGTGAAGCATCTCTTCTCGAGCAAGGTAGGGGAAGAGATCATATTTTGATCGTTGAACATGTGATCATTTTTCTTATTTCTTTTCGCTATTTTCATCGTTACTTTAGAATCCACTTAGTCTATTACCACTAAAGTAGAAAACTTTGAGAACCAAAGTAGACCAACTAATTCCATTAGTTGAACTAGGGAAATTCCCATATATATTGGTTTGACCACTTGGTAACAATCACCATTACTAATAATCACTAAAAAAAACCCCTTTTTTGTATATTTGATAATGAAGCTCCATTAAAGAGAGTGAAGGATATCCAATGCTACAGAGGAATAAGGCATATTCAGGGGCTTCCTTGTAGAGGATAGCGTAAACAATTGCAGGACCTTGAAGGGTAAGAACGTTGCCATTGTCGAGAAGAAGAAAAAGTAAATCACATTTAGAGCCTGTTTGATTCACTTTTAAAAAATCGTTTTACAAAACTGCTTTTAAAAAACTATTTTTATAAATGAAATAATTTATTTACTAAATTTTCAATACAAAACAGAAAAACTAAAAAATAGTTTTCCAAAACATCTAAAAGTAGTTTCAGAATTTTCGTTTTTAAAAACTAAGAAACAGTCACAATTTTCAAAATTGTCTGTCAAACAAGTTTTTTCATTTTTCTGTTTTTAAAAATAAAAAATAGATTTTAAAAGCTGTAAATAAACAGGCTCTTATTAGTTTTTATGTTGGTTTTTTGTTTTTAAACCACTTGTGTATGCAAAAAATGAACGTTTACGACAATGCAATTGTTTTAATCAAAATCAGTTGTAAATTCTCCACTTTGCAAGTTCAAATAAAACTTCTTAGCGATCCATCTTATGAACTATTGCTTGGCCATGTTGAAAATTTAGTTATGGGCACACAGACTTAGATAAAGTCATATGATCCCCTTGACAACTATTAGAATAGAAAAAAGTATTGTTTTCATATCTAGTCTGATGGTGTTAGGTTTAGTGCAGTGTTATTAAACCGGTTCGATTATTGACTCGATTAGGGTTTTGAGTTAATGGGTCACTGGTTGAACTGATAAGTCACCAGTTGAATCAATTAAATCAAAAATATATTAAAACGTATTAATATATTAATAAACATAAATGTATGTATAACATATATATTTATAAATATTAAATAAGTATACTTTTATATATATATATATATATATTAAATGTATTGATTATGACACAATGATTTACTTTAGCTTTTTATAATTTATATTAGTATGGACTTGAGTTTATTTAATGGGTTTTGATATAATTTCAGATATGCAATACTTATATTATATATATTAAAATGGGCATATTATTAACAAGGAGCAAGGATGGTGTAGTGGTAATTCCACGAGTGATATGCGCTGATAGTCTGGTTTCTACTCCTGCATCAACTCATTTCATTTTTTAGTAAAAGACAACGGCACAATAGTTGCTTGCATGGTGTGACCCGAACTGGCCGATTTTCACTAGTTCTACCGGTTTAATTGACTTCTCACCGAGTTTGGTGCATATCCTATCGGTCGGTCCGGTTTTAATAAACACAGCATGTGTTTTTCCACTCTAAATGGTCATTATGCATATTTTTAGGCGGATTTTTTGTGATTATTGTGTTGTGATAGACTAATATTAATACTTGCAAATGTCCTATGTGTGTACATGTTATGAGTAAACCCTCAATTTCTAGGGCACTACCACCAATTTCCGGGTACTAGCAACAGTTATAGAGATGGAAAAAAAATGATGACCAGAAAGTTCATCCAACACGCTTACAGATCATCCACTTGGCCAGTTTTAATTTCCATCACCCCTCATCCTAATGGTCTAAATACTGAAAAGTCTTCCTCACAGCAACATATGCTTTTCATTCCAAACCCAAGGTTGTCAGCACCTAGGAACCCATGAAACAGAGAGAAATACATTGAGAGTTTAAGGTTACAAGTCATTTTGTAATGAGGACAATATTCTTAGTAATTCCTATTATTATGTGTTTATTTTGTACTTGCACACGACATAAATGTTTATTTTGATTGTAATGACATGTTATGGTTATGGTCCAACTTGACAGAACCTTTTCAATTAAAGACAATATTGTCTTAATATATTCTTTTTCCTTTTGTGATTTATTTTAATGATTACAAATTTTATACTGTATAAATTGCGTATAGACCCTCAATTTGGTCCCTGAAAGATTTAGGATCGGTTACACTAGTCTTGAAAGATGGAAATTGCATTTCCGTTCTTAAAGATGAAAAAGTAATTCATTTTAGTTATTTTTAGGGACTAAATTAACATTTAAAAACTTTTTTCAAGACCTAAAATGAATGACTTTTCATTTTTCAAGGACTAAATTGAATAACTTTACATCTTTCAGGGACGAAAAATGCAATTTCCTTTTGAGGGTTAATTTAGTCTAAAAATTGCATTTAAATTTTTCTTTTTGGTATAAAAATTCTATTGTCAATTTGGGGGTTAGGGTTCCTTCTGTTTGAATTTTGGAGGAATATGTTGTTAAAGACAAATATAGCATAGGGATGAAAATGAAATCATTAACATTAATGAGAAACTAAAATGAACTATTTTATTAACCAGGGACTAAAATGAATGATTTTATTATCATGTCATTTTTTACACATGGCACTTAACGTGCCATGTCAACGTCTTCATTAGAGTTAACTAACGGATGATAACAGAATGACTAAATTGAAAAACGTAAAGCACATTCGAAGACTAATTTGACAGTTTCCTTCTCAACTTTTTAACCTGACTCGATAAAGCCCGCTATCCATAAAAGTTAACTCTAGGAACTTGCTATTATGAGTTATTGTAGACGTTAAGCCCTTGTTTGGTGCCATTGAAATAGCACAAAAGAGAAATAGGAGCAAGGAAATAAACAAGAAATACCCTTCCTACTGTGTTTGGTGGAGACGTGGAATAGAGCTAAAATGGGAAAAGATGTGGGCCCCCAACATGAATTTATTTATGCGCATAATAGGTGCAAAAAGGAGAGAAAAATCCAATTCAATAGAAGCAGTCTGCGACGCGAAAGCACTGCAGCAGGAGCAGTCGGCATGAGATGGAGAGGCAGGTCCAAGCCTGATCGAGAAGCAGATGCGAACGGGATCACAGCCACGGGACGACGACACAGAGGCAGAATCACGTAGAGGCAGATGAGAAAAGAAGCTCGAAGGAAGGGACGGGACGACGACGACAAAGAGGTTGGCCGGAGGAAGAGACGACGCTTGGGGATGAAGAGACGACCGAAGGCGGAGGACGACGTTGTTGTGTTCACACTCTCTCTTCCACACATTATGACTTGCAATAATCGATTCCAGTTTATCGGAAATTGATTTTTTGGTACTAAAAACAATGAAGTTTATATTCTGACTACCAGACAATCGATTTCTAGGATAAGGAAATCGATTTCTGTGAATCAGGAATACAAATCCAAAGAACTTTGATGCTAACAATCGATTTTGTTAGCTTGAAAATCGATTATTTGTCTATATTGGCGGAACCAATTGTAAAAAAAAAAAAACTCTATTTCTCTTCTCCTTCTTCTATCAAACCAAATAACCCATGCCACTTTCATATTTCTCTTCCATTTCTCACCTATTACAGTCACACCAAATAACCTTAAAATCATCTCTATCTCTCTACTATTTCTCTCCTTCCCACTTCTCTCCCACCCATTTTTGTTCTCTCTATTTCCCTACTCCCGCCAAATAAAGGATGAGAGTATAGACAAAATATAAATGCGTTAAGAGTAGGGTTAAAAATAAAAACTTGACATGAAAATTAATGCGTTAACTTTTAATTGAGGAGATAGATAGGGAAACACAAAATTTGACCCTGTCGAGTGCTAATTTTATAGTAAAACTGATTTTGTATCAAAACAATAAATTTATTATTAAAATAAATTTTACTTAAATATTTGTAAACCTAAACCAATTTAATTAAACATGCTTTTAAATAAAATAAAATTAATTCCAAAACAATTTTATTAACTCTAACCCAATTTGGCAATGGTGTTGAATTTGCAGCGCAGTGTGAAAGGACCGCAACCGCAGCACAGCAAAAGCAGCTGTGTGAAAGGAATCTCTGACTCTTGACTCTTGAGTGATCCAATGATCAATCCTGTTTGCAACGTTGATTTGTTTGGTAGGGTGGAGAGAAATAGGATAAAGAGAAATAGGATAAAGAAAAATGGGGTAAAGAGAAATAAGTGAGAATAAAGAAGAAATTAAGTTATTTGATATTGAAGAAATAGAGATGAAATAGGGTGGATAGAAATAGTATTTTTGTTTGGTAAAGAGAAACAGAGAGAAGAGAAATTGGATTATAATATATAAAGACCAAAATGCCTTTAAATGAGTATTGATAAGTATTTTAATTATTTTAATTTTAATTTAACTCAAAATATAATTTTATTTTTTAATTTTAAAATAAGAAATACAAGTAAAAATATAATATGAATTTTAATATTTTTAAAATATAAATTAGTTTATTTTAAAAAATATATTAATCCAAATTAATTTTCAATGTGATTAATAAATAAAAATTGTAACCGTTCTTTTCACATTAATTCAAAAGTTATTTTTTCTCTCACTTGGCTTCATTCCCACTCCCTAATATCTTTCTCCTTCTAGTCCCTTCCTCATGCGAACAACACCCCTGAAGCTTCTTCCTCTTTTTTTTTTTCCCCTTCTCATTCACACTTCCTTCTCCTTCCCATAATCTCTTTTTTCCCCTTCCAAGCTCTCACCTTTCTTCTTCATGCTTTCCTTCCACACCCCCAAACTCCCTCTTTCTTTGTCTTCCCTGTTTTTCGGGTTTGATTTTTCACAAAGGACTTGCGATTGATGTTTGTGGGTGATTGAGTCCACATAGTCAAGAACAAAATATGAGAGCTTGCTTCAGATCTAGAGTATGGAGTAGTATACACAGAAGAGAAAGGGGCAATCTTTGTCCACAAAAAATCTGATACACTCTCTCTCTTGGGCCCTCCGTTCTCTTCGCTATTTCTTCTCAAAATAGCAGAGAAATTATCAGGTCTGGGACCCAGGCTCTGTAAAATTCTTTCCTCACATTTTTCTGCTCAACCAAACTACCAACAATTTCTCTTCTCTCTATTTCTCTTCTCTCCCCTAATTTCCCCTCTACCAAACAATGCGAAAATAAAAAAGCTTGCAAAGTAAGTTTTGTTCTATTTACAAGATGACATATGAAACTTTTATTGTCCCATTTATAAAATAAAATATATAAATTTAAAATTATTTAATATTTTTATTATATTTATTTTATTCTTAAAAAATCTGAATTGACATAATTATTATGATGGGAACCTCTTTTATTATGTAATAGAATAACATAAACCAATTATCCATTTTTTTATTCTTTTTGTAAAAGCAAATAAGAACGTGTTTAATTTAGATTTTAAAAAATGTAAGATTAATTCTATAAAAATAATTTTAAATTATTTATATACATGTGTTTTATAAAACGTGGACAATTTTTTTAGGGTTTTTTTTAAGGGCTTTGGTATTTACCGTTTAGGAGTTGTATCTTTTAATTTATTATTGGTTTAAGCATTTTTAGTGTTCCTTTAAATAAAATTTTATTTATAAAAAAGCGTGCACAATTTATTTTTAATTATAATTGTAGGATAAATTCTACTCTAACATTAAATCAAACTAACACTAAACTATTATAAAATATCAGAAATATTAAAGAAGATGAAACAAAAGAAGGATAACTACTTTACAAGGTCACCCATGGAGATAATAATGGGAGACAAACACAAGCTTGATGTGAAAGGTACGATATATCTTTGTTCTTACTTGACGTCTAAGCGGACTTTTAAATTAAACAACCTTAACTCAAAGCTTGCATGCATTATGTTGGCTTACAAATTTTCACGATTTTAAATTGGTTAAGCAAATTCTCGAGTTCAAATTTTATTGATGGAAAAAAATTTTACTAGCTAATCCTGTTAAGATGCTAATGTTTTCGACTCGAATAATACTACTTACTGTAGAGAATACAAACAAAAAGAATAATTAAATATATTTTAAGTTTAATTACATTTTTAATCACTTTAATTTAGACAACACACAATTTCAACCCCTTGAATTTTTTAAGTCGATCTCATTCCTTCATTTTTCAAATTAAATAAAATCAATTTTCAGCCATTTTTCTTTTATCTATAAACAAAAAATATTCATTTGTTATCAAAATTTGGGAATTATTTTTATTTCAAGCAAAATTTAATGTTTTATTTAGTGTGTTTTAAGTGAAAGTTTTTAATCCATTTAAATTGTCAAAATTTTGAATAAAAAAATGATAATTGTAGGTAAAAGAAAATAATGAAGGGCTTATTTATAATAATTAAAAAATTTGAGAAATCAAATTCACTTAAAAATTATTAGGTGATTAAAGATAAAAAGTGCAATTAAACCTTTATTTTATGTTTAATATTTCTATCAAGGAAAGATAAAATAAGAATAAATAATATATTTTATTTAAACAATTCATATGTATAAATGTTTTGTATTAAATTTATATGTTCATTTTTTAACGTAGAACAAATTTATTATATTTTTTCTTTATAAAATCAAGTCTTATCATATTCTTCTCCTCATAAAATTATGTTTTTTTATTGTGATTTGTATTTAATATTTTTATATTGAATCAAAACAAATGAATAATTATTCAATTAAAGAATTTTTTATTTTTTCTAATTTTATAATTAATATTTAAATTTCTTCCATCGATATTAATTAAATTATTTTAATAAGATTTTAAAAATTAAAAAATCCAAACATATGTATTTTATAAAAAATATTGTTGGGAGGGTCCCCACTTTGCTCCTGACAGTACCCCGAGAGATTAGTCTCTTATCTACCGGGTGAGAGGATACTCTGAAAAACCAAAAAAAAAAAAATCTCTACCAATTAATTTATTTCTTTTAATTTTATAAAAGCACCCTTATTATGTATAACATGCCAGTTATAGTGTTATATTTTTTGTTTAGTCAAATAGTGTTATATACTAGTGCACAACTTCTATTTAGTCGGCTTATAAATTAATTGTTAATGAGACTATTAATGTTGAGTTGTCTACGCATTCTTTCTTGTGGTCGAAGTATGTACCTAACAAGGTGTCTAGTTTCGTTTGGAGAGCAATTTTAAATAGAATTCCTACAAAGGAGAATTTAATTAAAAGAAACGTGATTCAAGACTTTAATGGAGATTGTGTTCGGTGTGGACAAAGCCTAGAAACCAATGCACATATTTTTTTTAGTGTTCCTTTGCATCTAGAGTATGAATGTTGTGCTTGGAATAAGGTGGATTTACATTCATTTTTACATAATGGTTGTTTGTCTAGTTTTGAACTTTTTGTGGGGTTACCACAATGTAGTGCAAAAAATAGGCTCAGATGGTCCTTGATTTGGCTGGTGATCTTGTGGTCTTTGTGGTTAGCTAGAAATGAAGTTATTTTCTCTAATAAAATTATGGAGCATGATGCTCTTTTGGAGCTCATTAAACTCGAATCCTGAAAATGGTTAAAATTTAAGCACTTTCCAAGGTTTTGAGGATGTACTTACCAGGACTTGCAATGGGATTTTCTTTAGGAATGTATTGTGGTAGTATCCTAACCCTTTTTAGCAAACTTTGTTTAAATTGTATTATGGGTTGGAGTACCCCTTGTATTCACTTTTAATTCATTTTTTAGCTTAGCAAAAAAAACTAGTACGCAGCTTGAAATATTTTTTTGTTGGTAAATAGCTTTAGGGTAAAATAACTTTTTAGTCCCTATAAAATATCTGAGTTTTGATTTTCGTCCTTGGATTTTTTTTTATTTCATCCTTATAAAATATTTAAGTTATTTTTTTAGTCTCTAATATTGATTCTACTATTAATTGTTGATGTGTTGAACATCTATAATAGTGACCAATACTTGAGAAGTATAATGACACATTATATAAAAGTGTTACACTTCAGAAACTCATTCAGAGAGTCAAATTTCATGCCCGACTTGAACTAAAATTCTTTGTACATTTCGTCCTTCCTATATATCATAAATAATCTCTGAATGAGTTCATATATACTAGCAATATTGTATAATGTGTCTGAGTGCTGCACATATGATTATTAACTGTAATGGACATTAAACATATTCACATTTAAAAATAAAATGAGAGTAAAAAAATAATTTAAATATTTTATAAAATTAAAAAAATTTTGGTAAAGGAAATTAAAACTCAAATATTTTACCTGAACTTAAAACTTATTTTTAACAAATAGCTTTAAATATTCTTTGATGTTTACAATATTTTTAAAATTTTATAAATACTTTCCATCAATCCAATTCGACTCGAATGATTTGAGAGGTAGCTTGAAATCCTCCCCAAACGCCGAACGCCATGGATGCGAGTACTCTCTTACCGACAGTGATCCACTCGGTCCTTTGCCTTTCACCGTTCTCAAATTGCACTGCAAAATTCAACACAACAAGACGTGTAACGTGTTTGCTAGCAACTCTGCATTTGGTTGCAGTCTCAGTCTCACTCTCACTCATTTGATTTGATGATGTCCCAACCTATTACTATTATTATTGTATAAATAAATAACACATTTTTATTTGTCATTTTCTCACTTATCCTCCTCTTTGTTTTGTCTTCACAAATCAAAATCCAAATATGAAGACAGGAAAAACCCATCAAGCAGCAAACTTTTGAGGTCCCTCTGTTCCTTTCCTTCATTTTTAAGCTGTTTTCTTTCATTGCGTTTTTTTTGTTTCTTCTCTCAGTTGTGGGATTTTAAGCTCACTTCTTTTGCTTCATGCCCACAATTCCTTAATCATCAAGTTACCATCTTTAAGCTTCCTTCCTCTGTTCTTGAAACTGGGTTTTCAGAGTTTCTCTCTCTCAGTATGGCTATCACAGTTTCTGTGTCCAACAAACACATGGGTTACACCTTGTTCTTGAACATCTCCTTCCTCCTGGTGATTTCTGCTTTCATGATTATTCACTTCCACACTCCAGAAATTGTTGTGGTTGTGAAGAGGAACGAATCTGCTTTTGATGATGATGGCAGTGGTGAACAGGACTGCAAGAGGTTGGACAACCTTGGTGACTACAAAGCCAAGTGCATATACCTGAAATCCCATGACCCATGTGTCTCTCAGGGCTACATTGATTACCTTTACCTTTTTCATTGTAAATTTGGGAGATTCCCTCTATTGGGTTACAGTCTCTTGTTTCTTTGGCTCCTAGTTCTGTTTTATTTGTTGGCTAATACAACTTCTGAATATTTTTGTCCTTCTCTTGAAAATTTGTCCAAATTGCTGAGATTGTCCCCTACAATTGCTGGAGTCACCCTCCTCTCTCTTGGCAATGGTGCCTGTGACGTTTTCTCCAGCCTTGTATCTTTCCAGGGAAGTGGGACCCGTAGCATTGGCTTGAACACGGTTCTTGGGGGTGTTTCTTTTGTGTCCTGTGTTGTGGTGGGGATAGTGAGCATTTCAATACGGCACAAGGGGGTTCAGGTTATGAAATCAGCTTTTGTAAGAGATGTTTGTTTTCTCCTTTTGGTTCTTATGTGCTTGTTTTGTATTTTGATTACTGGTGAGATCAATGTTTTTGGAGCAATTGGTTTTTCTTTGATATATGGGGTGTATGTAATTGTTGTTTATGTCTCTTCTACTAGATGGAAGGATGGGGGTGTTGATGATGCTGAAAGGGATGATATTTCAAGTTATGGCGATGACTTGAGTTTGACTGTGCCTCTTCTCAGTAGTATGAGGAAAGGACAGATTGATTGTGTTGAAAGTTGTCCTCAAGAATGTGACTTGAATATCAAGAAGAATTGCTGCTGCATGAGATCTTCAGTATGTAGAATGTCACTTTATGTTCTGGAGATGCCCCTTTACTTGCCTAGGAGATTGACAATTCCTGTTGTCTGTGAAGAGAGATGGTCAAAGCTGTATGCAGTTTTTTCAGTGATATTAGCACCAATTCTCTTGTCTGTCCTGTGGGACCCTCATGAAGGCTTCAGCACAAACCTTATTGTTTATGGAATTGGATTCTTGGTTGGAATGATTCTTGGTGTAGCTGCACTTTTCACAACTGAAATGTCAAGGCCACCAAAGAAGTGCTTATTTCCTTGGCTTGCTGGAGGGTTTGTAATGAGTGTGACCTGGAGCTACATCATAGCTCAAGAGTTGGTGGGTTTGCTGGTTTCAATTGGCTACATATGTGGAATAAGTCCTTCAATTCTTGGGTTAACAGTTCTTGCTTGGGGGAACTCACTCGGGGATTTGATGACAAATTTAACCATGGCTTTAAATGGTGGACCAGAGGGTGCTCAAATTGCAATATCAGGCTGCTATGCTGGTCCTATCTTCAATACTCTAGTTGGATTAGGCTTGTCTCTTGTAACTTGTACATGGTCAGAGTACCCACAATCTATTGTGATCCCCAGAGATCCATATCTTTGGGAGACATTAGTATTTCTGGTGATTGGATTAGTTTGGGCACTTGTGGTTTTGATAAAAAGAGATATGAAGCTTGATGGACTCTTAGGAGGAGGGCTTTTAGTTGTTTACTTCATTTCTCTGTTTCTGAGGTTGATTCAGACACAAGGGTATCTCCAATTTAATGATTTGAAAAGCTTAGATTCTTAGTATTTACAAGATAGCATGATTTATCAAATTTCACTTGTAGCTACTAGCAAATAGCATTATTTTCTGTGAACTAGATTTGTAACTAAGGTAGATAAGCCTAAATTTGCTTCTTGTACAATTCCCACTGCTCTTTTGTACCTAGCTTTACTTGGCTATTAACCTTTCCTGTACATCCATATCACTGAATTGCAATTGAAATACTAGCTTTACTTGGCTATTATCCTTTTCTTGACTTGAAAACTGTTGCATTTAAACTGCATTATTTTTGGATGCATTATTCAAGAACTATTCCACTGGCCATGTTGAATTAAAGATGAACACTAAGTACACGGTAAGGAAAGGTCAAAAGGGTATACTGTATGCAGTATCTATGTTAGATTTTTCACAATTGCATTAATGGTGATGCACTTGACATTGATAAATGATAACAAATATATCTTAGTTTAGGGGATATATGGCCTCATATTTTGACAAATTTGTGACAAGTCTTACCAAATTGAAGAGTGTTGTTACCACTTTGTTAGAGAAGTCTTTGTTTAAAATTATCTCTCTTTTATATGATAGTCTTAGAAAGCTTACGTGATGGACTGTACTAAGATATTAATGGATGGACAAGGTTTGATGCCGACCACCGAAAGAAGATAAGCAAAATGGCTATGGAAAAGAAGTGATAGTTCTGTTGTAGATCAGAACAACCGTTCCAAGTTACTTGGGGATATATCTATAGCCCCATTTTGGGTCCAATCATTCTATAGTCCTTTTCTTTCAACTTCATATGCTATATTTTGTAGACAAGAGAAGATGGCCAAGAAAATAATGTGGGGGTGTGTGTTAAATTATGCGTATGACATAATAAGAAAAATCTTCAAAGGAGATAGAAAATAGTGATAGAATGAATTATCAACCACAGCCATGAATCAGTTATATAATGACAGACCGTTTGAGTGACGTGAGCATTTATGTGTTTGAATGAATAGAATCTCAATTGTCATTCTTTGGTGAAATGGAAATAATAGATATCAATGATGGAAAGATTCCTTGAATTTTGTATCATCTCAACTATATGCTTATCTCTCTATCTATGTGAGTAGAATCAATTTTAGTGGCCCGGTAAAATACCGGGTTTGCCTACAAAAATGTAGGGTTTGAACATCTATTTTAAAAATTTAAATAAATCCCAGATTTTTTAACTTAGTCTGGTAAAATCTGTTACATGCAAAAAAAACGTCGGATAACCCACAAAAAACCGTTAAAAAATTGAGTTACCCGTAAAAAATTCGTAAAAACATATGGCTCGAGTACTTGTTTTTTAAGGCTGAATAACTTACGGGCTTTTTAGTTTAACCCGATAAAACCTATTACCCGTATATTGTTGGACCGAGTTAGGTAGCTTGAATTACTAACTCTACTTTACTGTGGTTATTGTCAAGTTATTTTTAATTTTATTCTCGTCGTGACCTAAAGAAATGATTCTCTACAAAATAAAACCCAATTTGTAGCCTCTATAAAGTATGAACTATCTTCTACATCACCATAACAGTTTGAAGACTGTGAACTTGCAACATTGGAGGAATCTCCCTCATATCTCATTCTGCATCGATGGAACATTCAGCATCCTCTCTTATCTTATTCTCAACCTCAACCTTAAACCCAAACTTGGCCACAACATTCATTCCCAAACTCATGCTATGCTATGCTGCAAATGGTAAACAATGATTTGGACAAGTTGCGTCTATGATCACACTAGTTAGGAGGCCCATATTGGATTATGGACTTGGTTCGTGCAACCAATTTCATTTTGTCAATTATTGCCTCCAAGTTGCATCAACATGTTCATTAATGATAACAAAGAAATAACGTTCACATAATTTTATACGCAGTAGGAGTTAGGTGATTCAACCAAATATATAATTGAAGTTCCGATATTTTTGGATCAAAATTATAAAATTATTTATGTGACTTTTAAAATTCTAAGATTGTTTAGGGTGTGTTTATGAGTTTAGAGACGAGGGAAAGAAAATGATTGGAGGGAAAAGGGAAGGGGGAGAAGAGGAGGGAAATGGTAAAGTACTCAAACTCATAAACACAAACGGGAAGGGCTTCCAATAAACCCTTCTCATCCCTCACTTCCCCTCCAAAATTCAACTCATAAACATATCCTAAGTATATTAAAAAGTATTTAAAGCGTGATTGTAAGAATATTTATTTTGATTTATTCAGATATTTTTAAAATTAATTTTATGGTATTATAGAATAATTTTAGAAAATCATTTATATTTATCTCAAAACCAATTTTGTTCTTTATAAAATAATTCATAAATAACTTACATCAAAATTGATTTTATAAAAATACATTTTTCTATTTCAAAATATTATTTATGCAAGATTTTTGCACAAATATTAATGGTAGCGGAAGATTGTAGTGGGAGGAGCCATGACCCCAAGAAAAAAAATTAATCACTATATACTAGTAGAATAGCACAGGGAGCGTGGATGCATGGTTCGTGATGCAATTTATCAATAACATAATAATTATTAACAACATATGTGTTAATAACAAAAAAAATAGAAAATAACATATGAAAATTTCAATACTTAATGTAATTTTTTTTATAATGTATACATATCTATAAGACATATATGTACCCTTATATAGAGTATCAAAATTTATAAAATAAACTTTTCTAATGAATTGTTTCAATTACATGCAATGAAAGAAAATTCTATGGCCAATCTGAAAGTGTTTACTTATTAAATTGTAAATGAAATTAAGTGATTTTTTTTAAGATTTTACCTTTTACAATTATCTCATGTTATGGATTGGAAACACTTAAAGTGTTTAGTAATGAATTTAATGAGACTCCGGTTAAATATGTATAAAGAATGATATAGTAGTTATTGTTGGTAGTAATTACGAAATTAAGAAATTAAGAAAACGTTAAGCAACTTACTTGATATATATTTTGCAATACATCTTTATAAACTACATTTGAAGTAGTTGTAGAATTATTTCCTTCACTAGCACAAATAAGTAATTTTAGTCCATCCGGGGTGTAACTCAAGATATTACAACATACCATGGCCTATGAGAGTACTCTTTTTTGTGTGATATCTTCTTAGATTATAATTTAAATATTGATAAATTATATCACAATATATTGTGTATAATAGTAAGATTAATTTTAAAATTTAAATTCATTATATATTGTATTTTTCATCCTCTATAATTCTAAACTCATGCCCAATTATCAATTAAAAATTAAATCATTGCACCTTGAAACTTAAAAAGGATGCTCAGTTATAAATAACAAATTAAATTACCTGCTGTAAAATTAAAAATTGAATAGTCGTATCTTCACTTTTTCTCTTTTGTGCTAAGAAAGAAACCTCTACATTATATGAGATGTGATTTTTCTTTTATTTTCACTATCTATTTATAAGATTATTCCAGTATATTTTTCCAGAAATTTCTCTTTTTTTCACTTTTATCTTGCTCTTGATACTAGTATCTTTCTTTTTATTTTGGTGTAGAAATTGTATGCTTATTTGCATGCCTGATTGGCGATTGCGTGATTGTAATATTGATTGTTTTGTTTAATACTCAAATTGATTGCAAAAAGAAACAGTAGGTAGAGTAGAGATATTTGTTTTCGTTTTATGTTAATCAAATATGTAATTTTAATTCCTAAAATTTCAATAACTAGTAAGCAGTAAAGTTTTTACTTTTTATGGGAAGGTTGAAGCTTCTTATTTATTAACATTAATCTCATTAAAAATTGAAATTTTTAACATTAAAATTCTATTGTTGGATAAGTTGATTGGATTGATTATAGAAATTATCAAATACTTTTTTAGCCATTTTTTTTTAGATTCTAGTTAATATTATTAAAAAGTGTGATTGATTTTATTTTAAAATAAATATTTGGATTGTTGGAAGATATAATTTATATAAAAGATTCACAAAAATTATAGGTTTATGGTAAGGGAATAAATTTTATTCTAATACAAATAAGCAATAGAGATAAATTCATAATAGTTTTTTCTTTGCATACTTGTAATTTTAATTTCTCTTAGAATATTGGATCACTTGCCTTATAAAAAAATAATTTGGTAATTTTAATAATTCCTTCAGGCATCTTAGTTCTATAATTTTTTTGTTATTTATTTATTATTATATCTTTTTGAGTTATGTATATATTTTTATATTAATTTGAAAGTGGTATTTTTAACAGGTACAATGATCAAGCATAAAAGAATAGACACATTTTTTAAGAGGAAAGCACCCGAGGAGAATGAAAATAATACAACGTTTTCCATATCCTCGCCTCTTCAAGGACATAATTATAATGATCTATGTATTCAACAAGAGGAGCTCCCTTTTAAGATTCAAAAAGTTATAGCTGATGAGTTTGATGTTAATTTTTTAGAACTTGATCCGGGAAAACACCATCAAATATGGGAATACCCAGTGAATCAAAGAGATGAAATTTGAATAGCATATTTAAAACGGGACCCATATCAAATGCAACTTGAAAAATTTCCTTTCTTCAAAGAGAAACATCCAAGGCGGTTTTAGTCTACTTGGTTTAAAATGTTCCCTTCTTGACTAGAGTATTCTCCAACTAGTGATGAAGCTTTCTGTTTGCCATGCTACCTCTTCAGTCAAAAACCAAGTGGTTGTCCTGGGTCAGATCCATAAGACCACAGTGGTTAAGAGCAGGACGAAACCTCCGCATCAATCTCTCATTTGGGGGAGCACCCCCATATTTTTCCTCAGCAAGGAGATAGGAATTAAGATCACCAATGACCACCCAAGGCTCACTAGTAATAGCTGCAATATTAGACAAATGACTCCAAAGCTCTTCTCTACTGGGAGGACGAGGGGAGGCATACACTGAAGTCAAAAACCACTCTTTAGACCCATCCAAGGGAGTAACGCGAGCATGGATAAACTGAGAATGGTCCATCAGAACATTTACATTACAAACCTCATCCTTCCAAAGCAACCAAATACCTCCTGAATACCCCTGTGCATGCACCACAAAATGAGAATTAAAGCCAAGACGCTTGATGATACGGACTGCTTTAGGTCCACTAACTCGAGGCTCATAAATACAAAAAATATCAACCATGTACTTTGTAGTTAAATCCTTCACAAGAGAAGAAAAACCCCTCGACCCTGCACCTCTAACATTCCACGACAAAACCTTCATTAAAAAAAGTAAAAGAAGGCTAAGAAGTAGCTTCACAAGCTACTGGGAACTTAATCTTCCCCATTATGGGGACTATCACTAATCATAATTTCAGCGTCGCCACCTTGCACACTAACGCATTGTAACACTTCATTAAGAACCCCCTCATGGACATCATCTGGTGGTCTATGATTAAAAACTTCTACCTCAACAATAGACCCACCTTGTGAAGTATCATTGCAATTAGTCCCGGGTTGCACGATATTCACGTTGTCGTTAAGTAGAGGCATCAATAACATTGGTAGAGGCCTGGAACTCCTTGCTGCTGACTTGATATTTTTAAACCTCACTTGAGATTTTACATTGAGGCCCACCCTTTTGCTAACTACATTAGACGGCCCAACAAAAGTAGGCAGAGCAGCAACCATTTGTCTCAACAATAATCCCTGCACCTCACGTGGCTCTTCTAACATATCATCAGGCACATCTTTGGACACATGTTCCTCGCCCATGATTTGTCTTGGAGACTTAATAGTCACATGTTTCTATCCCACGACTTTAATTGTCTTATGCTGATCCTTATGCTTGCTGGCTTGACTCCCGAAAATGATTGACTTCCCTTTATCCTCCTTAAATTTCTCCTTATCAACGTGAGCTGTCTTGGATTCTGCGAACTCTCAATGATAGCAACATCATTGTTCCGTTCCTGATCATTATTTATTCCCTCCTGATTGCACAGAATAAAGAATCTGGACCCCACCTGTTTATTTACTTTTTGAATAGCTGTTACTCCTTCCTTAACTGATCCCATATTCTCAGCCTTTGATTTATTATTATCACGAACGTTACGGCGAGATTTTTGCACCAACATCCATGGACCATAGGAATCGTCCACTGCCTGGTTTTGCATTACCATGGAGGTTGCAGCCACCGTTGACTGATCGTCTTTGGTAGGAGGCAATTCTACATTTAGCTCTGTAGAATCATAACGAGCAAGTAAAGGGCACCCCTCCTTCTCATGGCCATAGCGACCACAATGAAAGTAAACCAAATGCAGTCCTTCGTACTCCACAGAATAGACTCTTCCATCTAAAGAGAATTTTGAAATCAAAACCTTATTGAGATCCACCTCAATGCAAATTTCGCTCTCTCTGTCGCGAAATCACCACTGGAGTCACCCTTCTCTCTCAAGGTATTTGCATCAATCTTGATTGTATTGCCTAGCATGTTCCATATACGCCACAATACTCTCTTGTCATAGAACTCAATGGGAAGACCAGGAACTCTTATCCATACTGAAACACGCCTCAATTCATCCCTAAAAGGCATGAAGCCAGCTTGCCAACGTTGGATTACTATATAATGGTCAGCTAACATCCACGGACCATCATCAAAGACATGTTGTAGATCATCAAGGTCTTCAAATCTAACAATGAAGTAATCATTATCAAGATCGATAATTTCCATACGAGCTTTCGGTTGCCACAACTTGTATAACCTTGCCTGAAAATATCGTAGACTTATACGTCTCCCCAGCAACTTGATAATAATAGATCGTCTCCAAGGAATCTGAATCCCTTTTCCTTCTTCATCAGTTAGGCGCACCACAGGACAAAGAGGGTCACCCAGGAAGCCTTGATCATGTTCCTGGTTGGCTGGAGCTTCACCATTATTCATATCTTGGTTGACACACTGAAAGATAAAAGCATCTTCTTCGCTAACATTGTGTCCATTAACTCCTAAGCAGATATCTTTGTATGATATTATCTTTCTTTCAAAATTTAACCCAATGGTAGTCTGAAAAAGAGAACCTCCCCCCTGCTGAACACCCTGCGCATTCTCTCTTGCCTCCTTGTCTTGCACCACCTCCTCCACTACCATAGGTTTCTTAGTACTTCGATCTAACAAGTCCTTTTCTTGTGTAGAAAGCTCATTACCAGAGGGCTTAGAGGAAACCCTAGCAGAGCTCACCATCTTTAAACTTTTTTGACCCAAAACAGCACTTTATATACTTCATTGTTTATTAAAATGTTTCATAAGATAAATTCATTAGTGTTGACCTAGTAGTGGGGTTTGGATAGTTTAATATGAGTTCATAAGTCTAAACATCATTATTTTCAAGGTACACAAAAAATTATTTTATAAAATAATGACAAAAAACCAAAAATCAATCTAAATCGTTTTAAATGGGATTGGATTAGATTAAATTTAAAATTAATTAAATTGAATAATCAAATAACAAAATTGAATCTAATGATTTTTTCCCATCGAAACAATGATATTAACTCAAAATTTTTTGGTCAAGTATTGATATTGATTTTTTTTTTTGTCAGAAAATATTTATATTGTTTTTTTGAATCAATATGACTGCGTACCAACATGACTCATCAAAACCCAAGATCGCACGGGCTCTAGATAATAGGCCCATCAACAGTTTGGATTAGCAAACAGAGTCATGAAATCCAGGCTGAATAAAATACCACAAAAAAAAAAACGAAGGATCGGTATAAATAAGATGAGTTCCGCGTTGCTCAAAACCCTCGTTGTTGTTCCCTCTTCGTAGCTCTCATCCCTTTCTCTTCGCGAAGAGGTAACAGCAAGCGAGGCTACCACCAGAAGAAGGTCGCTCCGTTGCTCACGCTCAGCCGCCCCGCCGTCGCTCAGTCGCTCACGCTTCAGCACTCCGTTCGTCTTCGCTCACGCTCAGCGAGTTGCTCCTCTTCCGGTGAGTTATAGCTTACAGAGGTTTACAGTTTTACAAACTTAGCGTTATTTACAGGATTACAGGTTTATAGATTTATAAACTTATTTAGGTTAATTGGTTTTTATTTTTTCTTTATCTATTCTGGTCTGGGAGTGAATAACGTTATTTTTCCTTTATCTATTCCTCTTTCGGTGAGTTATCTATTCTTGAAATGTTGAACTTTGAATCCATGACAACTCTATCAGTGGTCGAAGCCAGTGGAATTGAATTAACAGTGAGAGGCTTGAAAAACAAAACTCTGTAACAATGCTATAGAGAAAGGTGAGTGGGACAAGAAAAACAGAATGGCTTTCCGAAACCGATCACTTATTGGTGATGGCTGTTATTGTTTTTGAATAGAAATTGTTTTGTGATAGTTTGATAGTTTATCTTGTAAATACAAAAGCAATCTTTTTCCTTCTGGTATCCTTTGTTCTGTGATTTTAATATTTGTAACTTCTATTATTTCCAGCCTTTTACAGCATAAGATCTTAAAGCCATGCTGATATGTAATTTTTTATGTCAGTTTCTACATGTCCTATATTTGCTGAACTGGCTGTTATGGCATGCTGAACTGGCTGTTATGGCAGTTTTATTTTTAAAGTGCGGCCATAGAATGTTTGCCTTTGCTACTTCCCGTTGTCTCTTTTCATTTGATGCACCTCCTTATTTGTGACTGTTTGAAAGTTTGTGGATATTATTTTGAGAAGTAATGATAAAATCTGTAATTTCACTATCAATTACCAATGTGCACCACCGGATATTTATATTTGCATTTTGGCCTTTTAAATATTTAAGTGTATGTTGGTCTTTCATTTATAGATAAATTAAAGTGGTCTTCCGATGTTAATTCATGCCATTTTGATCCTAAAAATGCGAACAAATTGGTCATTAACTGAAATCCTAAAAACACTCCCAGCTGGCCCTTAATATGCTACTCCAATATGTTTATCCCTGCAAGTTTATGTATACCAAAATTGTTTGAAATCTTATTCTAATATTTTTAAGTTATTAAAGTATTAAACTTCTATGTTAGTCCTTGAAACTTGAAAGTTACGCATGTCCTTACTTTAATCTGTCACATCCATTTACTTGACTGTACAGCAAAAATCTCTCCTTCCTCAAATTAATAACGTCTTAATCTGATGAGGGACCATGTTCTGGTCCTGGAATGAATTTGACAAAAAAGCACTGGACACAATTAAAGAAACACTCTCATTTGCTTGATTTTTGCCTCCTGGTTATATATTAAATATTGGTGAAGCTTAGATGGTTAACTTTTGGACTTGCCTCCTCGTTATATATATTCAATTTGTGAAGCTTGGAGGTTGGTTTTTGTTATAATAAAAAACTAATTATGTTCTTATTTTTGCAAGTGAATGAAGGACAAGAAGATATCACCTTGAAGATTTGATGATTGAATATCTGTTATATTGTTGTTACTTTTGCATCTTTTTTCTTGTTGTCCTTTTGAAGTTATCATTAGAGTTTTATTGTTATTTGGTAGTTTAAGCCTTTTGGACTATTTGGTTGTTTGTTAGATTAGCGTAAAATTGCCACTGCTTGCTGAGTTGCTGTGTTAGACTCATTTGTTGGACTCATTTGGTTGTCTTTCTTAGATTAAGGTGTGATTGTGTGAAACCTATTTCTGTTGGATTCATTTGGTAATTTAAGGCCGGAGGCCTATTTGGTTGTGTTTCTTAGATTAAGGTGTGAAACTTATTCTTGTTGGATTCATTTGGTAATTTAAGGCCGAAGGCCTCTTTGGATGTGTTTCATTGATTAAGGTATGAAATGTATTGCTGTTGAATCCAATTGGTAATTTAAGGCCAGAGGCCTATTTGAGACTATTTAAAGGCTTTAATATGAAAAAGGCCTACTTAGAACTGTTGGCCTATTTAAACTCAGGCCTATAAGCCTATTTAAGCCTTTTTAATATTTAGGCTTTTAAATAGGCTAGTATGCCAGGCCAGGCTTCTAAAATGGCCAGGCTAGGCCTAAAAAAAGCCTATCACAGTTAATAGGCCAGGCTTAGGCCATGGATATTTTAAATAGGCCAGACTATTTAACTAAAGCCTGGCCTGGCCTGGCATATTTCCACCCCTACCAGTAACCACTTTTAACCTATCACACCATAGTCACACTTCCTTCCTTTTCCCTACGCCATTGTTTTGGTATCAGTGCTCTGAACTTCCTTTTGTAAGCACTATCCGTTTAGCTTATATTTGTATCTTGCTGGATCATAGCGTTTGCTATTATTAGCTTAATCAATTGGTATTCACGCTTACGCTCAGTCTTGTTGTTTTTTCTTTTGCAATTTCATCTATTTTGGGTAGGTGCGTTAGGGTTTCTTTTAAAGGAGCATGGGAAAGGTGCAGGTTAGTGACAAGGAAGAATTTCATCCAATGGAGAATGATGAGTTCAGTGACTCGCAGTTAATATGTCATGTCAGAGACGCCCTTGCTGCAGTCTCGTTGGTAAAAACCATTCTAGAAACTGCTACATCTTTGTTCAATTTGATAACCACCATTGAAGAAAGCAAGTTATATTATTTTTTTTTTTAATTCCAATGATTCTTGTGGCTCAGGGTGATAAAGAAAATTACGATGAGCTTGTTGGTTATTTGCACCCGAAAAGGAATCTTAATTCTGAAGAGGTTGCTCTGCTCGTGGTAGGTTCTTTAGTTGAAGTTCTTAATAATGTGAAATTTTGTTACTTCTTTCCGGTTTAAGCGTATGGTGCTAACCAACTTTACTATTTTGTATTATATTATATGGTTCTAGACAACTTTAAAGGCGCTCTCTGGAGCAGTGTCCTATATAGATTCTGTCCATCATGATGATCTTCTTTTTGCGGTAAGTTTTTACCTTGGCTCTTTTCGTTGTGTTTGAGACTTTGAATTTCTTCTTGATAATTTATTTATTTATATGGTTGATCCTGATGAAATTGTTTGTCCAGGTTTCGAGAATGAGTTTGTGGAATTATGGAACTGATGTCATGGATGCACTGCTTGAACTCATAGTATCCTTGGTACGTTTCTTTTTTTTTTTTTCCGCATTGCTCTTGGATAGCAACGCCATTTTGAAATTTTTATGAAGTTTGCTCACTGTATTTTTTTGGCAGGCTGCTTCCAATGGAAAATATATCGATTGGTGCCTGGAGATGCTAGTGAAACATTTCGTGCCACCTTATTACCTCATGGAGTTTCTGAAAAGGGAGAATGGAGTTGACAGGAAGAATAAAGTTCTGTCTCGGGTTCATGCTGCTTTTAAAGACATATCTGATTTGGTGCCCCTTGCCCCCTTGCGGCTATCTCCAATTGTTGTCCAGAGAATGCCAAGTGTCTTCAGTAAGGAACCTGTGAGTTCAACCTGCACTTCCAGTAAAGAGTTCAAGCAACTGTGTTCTGCTAGATAGTACTCTACTTAATGAATTTGTTGTGTTTCATGCAATGTCGTGTCAAATAGCTTGATGTGAGTTGTAATTATGCATTCTTTGCCTGCCAATGTTAAATTCAGTATTGTGATTTGATTGCTTTTGGGTGTATGGATAGCTTCATTAGGAATTGAATTGAATTTAGGGGCATTATTTACTTTTGCAGCATGAAGTATGTAGGGTTTGTTAAGACTACATTTCCGTGTCATAGAATTCTTTCCATTGACAATGTATAGTGATCATATTTTTACTTCTGTAGTATGCATTTTGATTTTAAATCAATATTGTCAAACTTGTTATTAATATATTGATATGGAGAGAGCTTCTGCTATTCAGCTATCCATTTTTGTGTAGATCCATCAGCTTATCTAACAAAGAGAAACTATTATAAACTTTAATCTTTTTCATCAAAGTTCGCTTGCTTCTTTTGTTGCTTGTAGGAAATTGTCATGTATGTTGAGAATATGTTAAGGCTGGAGAGTGGTGCAATTGGAGAAATTGTTGGTTATACAATGCTGCCTGCGCTTGTGGATAGGTTGATAGAGTTGGATGTAAGTTATGCATCCCTCATTTTTTTAGTCAAAGTAAAGTTGGGACTTTTGGCCATTAAATTAATTCTATTTGACTTGGTTGTAGGTGGAAATTGGATGGGATGGCATCTTGCAGGAAGATGCCAAAGGTATATTTGAAATGGAGTTAGAAGATGATGCTGTATTTGCAGATGAGGATGGGAAATATGATACCATGGTATGGTCCAATATAATTTATTTCTTCATGTTACATTCTTTGATTCTTATGATCAAATTGTATTTTAAAGATTGAAAAGAAGCTCCGTTGGATTTTAGAGAGGGTTTAAGTTTGTTAGAGATACAATATAATGGATCCTTCATATGTCTTCATCAAATAGCTTAAGCTTTTGGGATAATTAACTCATAACATGGTACCATATCTCTATGATCTTAACAGTCTAGATTTGATCCTTGCCAAGGTCGGTATAATATGCATTGTCTATGCTTCGAGTTCAAAGGGCTCTAGTGTTAGGGTGTGTTAGAGGTATAATATAAACATTATTAATTTGTCTTCACCTAATAGCTAAAGCTTTTTGAATGGTTGATTCATGACGAAGGCCACCTGAGCTAAAAAAATAAAGCCAATTTAATTTAAATTTTTGTATGAAGGAGAAAAATCTCCCACTCCTGTGCTTGATTCCATATTCCTTGTTTGATACATGTTCATTTATACATTTTTTGTTGTGAAGTTATTTTAATCTGTGCTCCTCCTCTGATGCATTGTTTCATGAAATGATAGATGTTATAGCTTGAGGTCGTTATTATGACCTTATCATTCCATAATCTATTTGAAAATGCATTGCAAGAAAATTTCCCAATGATGGGAGGGTGTGGCAAATCACTAATTCCTGATGTCAATGCAATTTGCAATTACAATACCAGCTTCTATTAGTTGTAGAAATTTCCTGCCTATTGTCAGTTGAATATCTCTTGCAAATCCCTTATTTTTCTAAGGGAAATTGTATATAGACTTCATTTTGGTTTGAAATTTTGTCGATAATAAATCCAGCTATCAGATTGAGTTGAGCGGATGCCATAGCCTACTGCTACAAAAAGCATTTTGTAAATAAGCTATGTTTGGATGATTCTGTCCGTGGTCAACTTGTCTGTTTGAAGCATAATAATTTGTCAGGCCCTTCGTTTTATATGGCCGTAGCGCATAGAATGGATGTTAGTCTTCCTGTCAGTTTGATGCTTATGGACCTCTCACAGTTTGATTAGTTAGGTCACTATTTGGTTGATCTGTCACATGATAATGCATCTCTTTTCTTCTTCGTTGCACCTATCAGCATTTTCTTATCAAATGTGAGAAGATTAATGGTATACATGTACATACCATTAATCCGATGGTCTTACTATGATGTTTGCCTCTTTCAGGCTAACATGCCAAGCTGAGTGGTACTCAGGCTTGGCTTGGTCAGACCATGGTTGTGATTGAGCGGCTTTTTGAAGTGGCAAAACTTCATATGTTGAATTCAGGTACTTACTGTTGTGTGGCATATGATGCAACCAGTCAAAATATGTCCTGCTCGTGTTTTAATTGCATGGACTTAAGCCGTCAAATATTGAAGATTTAAACATGTTTTAATTAATATGATGTTTGGAGGTTTTACCGAGATCTTTTTGGATATATTGGGCTTCACATTTGTTTTTGTGAATCTTCATTGTGGAGTCTTTCGTTGTCCTTAATTTGTATATAATGTCTAGCTACAGAATCGGTCTATTTCAGTGCTATTGAACCTCAACTGAATTGGCAAGTTGAGTTGATTTGTAAATTGGTCCTCATGACCTCATCAAGTTAAGTCAAAGGCACAAAGGGGTTTTAGTGTCTTAAGGGAACTCTTCAGGGAGTTCGTTTGCAACCCAAAGACAAATTCAATGGCTGAAATTGTTTGTGTTGTGCTTATCGCACGCTGCAGTGGTAAAGTTTTTAAGAGTTGCCCTGTGCCTTTAGGGCCCAACAAAATTGTTAGTAGTATACGAAAAGCAAATAGAACTGATAAGCTAAGAAGGAAGAACGGATGCATGTGGTTTTCTCAATTAAATCCAACTAACAGAATAAAAACAAAATGAAAAGATCCTAAATTAACTGTTGGACACATGGAGATCACAAATTAAATAGCAAGTAGAGTGAGAAAATATACAACAGAAGAAATCAAACTGAAAATAGAAAAAAGTTAATAAAATATGTTAAAGTAGCACAGAAACTGCCAAAACACAGAGTATAGAACAGTAATTAAAAAAATTTGAAGATGCCTGGTAGTTGCTCTCTTTTTGTCGCAATTTGTGTAACATGATCTGCTTATAGAATTCTTGTCGCTACTGTCATTTAAACTGAATCTGATGATTTTCTTGGGCTGGGCTTTTGGCAAAAGTGTCCAGTCGCTAGGGGCATGTGCCTTACTGAGTGGAGGTGTCCGACCTCTTTTCTTTCCTTGAGTCATTCTTGTGTGCATCTTATACAACCATGTGAATCCAGGAGCAGCGTCACCTGTGGGATGATTGGATTTCTTTCTACAAGAGCAGTTGGATAATATACTATGAATAATGTATTATAGATTTGTGTGAACCCATTTCTTTGGTTTTCTCATCAACAGTGATCACTCTAAGTCTAAACCTTAGAGGAGCATGATCTGAAAACTCCTTTCAAGAGATTGATTGGCAGTGTGAGGCTATGCTGTGTGAACCATCCTTTTGCATTTATTTAGATTTTTTATTCTTTTTCAAATAAGTAATAAGTAACAAATTTCTTGATGATGGATGTAATTTTCATATATTAGGCTATTGATTTATCCCTAAGAAATTTATGTTCACCTTTTTTGCATTATGTAATGCTAGTTATTTGGGTTACACAAGTTAATCCTCATTACTGATCATTATTTTTCGTATAAAATGATGTTTTCTTGTATTTTGAGTCTTCCACTTGTAATTCTCATGATTAATGTGTTATCATGTGGTTTTTTGGTCTTTTTTTCAGTCTTCTGCAGAGTTGTTTAATAGGAAGAATTTACAAGGCAACTCCGTTGTTGAGAAATTAGATAGCCTAATGGTGCTCATTTTCTTGCATCTTGAATCCAGTCAAAGCAGTGGCCGATTGTCTGAGGTATTCCTATCTATACAAATATGTACTATCTTTTGCACACCAGCACTGACACACAACATATTACATATAATGTATAAACAGTGCAGGTCATGATTTTGTAATTGTTCATTAAATTCTTTTGTTAGGTGTTTGATGTTTTATTGATGTCATTTCAAAGAACTGTATTGAATGCATACAAATCCAAATTTACCCAGGTACAGTTCTTTTCTCAACATTTACTGTTCCTAACTTGCTTGTGTCGTTACTTGTTGTTACTTTTTCTGTGAAATACATTGTCACTGCCTTTATTTTGCTGCAGTTTGTGATGTTCTACGCATGTGCACTGGATCCTGAAGGATGTGGTGTGAAATTTTCCATGTTTCTTGCAGAGATGTTTGGTTCTGATGTTAATCCCCCTATTACTAGGTAATTTTGGTTTGTATTGTGTTTGGACATTAAAATTCACCTGATCCACAAGACCAGTTGATGAACCATAGAGGTTGTATGCGGCTTATTTATGTTGCTGCGAAATTTGGCTTAACTTTTTTACTGCCTTAATAATCCATTTGATCAAGTCTTTAACGTGACAATCAATGATTGCAGTAGCCTTGATGAACCATTTGTCTTTGCTTAATGCACTCATAGTACAATAACCACTATTAATATTTTTTAAATTGTCCTGCAATGTTGCATGATGTGGCTGCTGTTTCAAAATGATAGCCTTGGTAGCTGCAACTCAATTCCATTGTAAAATGGGCTCTGCTCTGTTTTTTAAATGCTTTTTGATGTTAACAAAACTGAACTTCCATGGATGTGGTGCATATGATGCTGTTTATTGTTCCATTGTAACTTTCGACATTGGTAATGGTCTTTAATATTCCAGGATGAGTGCTGTTGCTTATCTTGCCAGTTATTTGTCACGTGCAAAATTTCTTTCAGCTGCATTAGTCTCTAGCATCATACAAAGGTTTGGAAACATTATGTCCATTTCTATTCATTGATCAAATTGATTTTCTATTTTGTAATGAATAAAGAAATTGATATAATTTGATGTTATTATCTTTTGTTGAGGTTTCAGGTTGGTTGATTGGTGTTTTGACTATTGCAAGTCACATGATTTGGATATGAACCCACAAGCACATCAAGTCTTTTATTCTGGGTGCCAGGTGAGTCTGTTGACATTTGATCCTTTTTTAGGATAAGGTGGCGGGGGGAAGGGGACTGCAAATGGGCCTTTGTCATTAACTCAAAAGGGAATACAACTACTCATCAATGTGTAGTTTATTACGTGTTTTGACTCTGCCATCTCCCTTCACCCCCGTCCCTTTTTTATTTTTGCTGATTAGACGTTGATTGTGTCATGAATATAATCAATTGTTTTGGCTGTATTATAAATGTTGTTAACCTGGTTGATATTTCCATTAGCTGCAAAAATTGCCTCATGTTCAAGCCAGAAATTTTTTCATAATTTTGATTTTTGTTTTTCATTATGTTTGTTTTGGTGTGAGCAGGCTATCATGTATGTTCTGTGTTTTCGCATGAGATCATTGATGGATATTCCTAGGCTTAAATTGCAACTTCTCAATATGCCCATGGAGCCAATTTGGAAACATAAGTTGAATCCCTTGAAGGTAAGGAACATATTAGAACTTTGTCATGCTTTTTATATTAAACAGCATGCTTGATTGTAGGAATTTGTGGATAAAATAGTAAGAGACTATACTCGTGTCCTTCTGGCTTTCGAGGGGATGAAGAATGTGTTTTGTTTAAACTTTTCTCTTGCATCCTTGTGAGATTGTCTAAATCAGAACTTTGAAGCCTAATTATTAACTTTTCTGACAGGTGTGTTTGCCTACTGTAGTAGAGGAATTTCTTAGACAGGCAAAGGCTGCTCATCTTTTCATGACATCAAAGACATTTGTTTTCAATGATTTGCTCGAGTCTGATCTTTCCAGGGCATTTGGTGGGATGGATAGACTTGACATGTTTTTCCCATTTGATCCATGTTTATTGAAGAAAAGTGAAAGGTTTGTAACTGTAGATTTCTGGATGAAGAGATATTAGTGAAGATTTTAGTCATTTGACCCAAATATTTTTCTTTGTTTGCTGATATTTGCTTTTGTTCTCCACTCCAATTGTCTATGTTGACTATCTCCAGCTATATAAAGCCACATTTTGTCCGCTGGTCTAGAGTCAGAACTACCTATGATGGTGATGACAATGATGAAGTTAGTGACAGTGGAAGTGAAGTATCAGATGATGATTTTGTTGACTTGAATGTAAAGGATATGATTGATGATGATATGATGGTGAGTGTTGAACCGGGTCTTGATTTTCACCCTGACTTGAACAAAATGTCTATCACACCCAAAATGTCTATGCGAATGCCGGCGAGAATCAGACCATCCACTAGTCCAGAGTCCTTATGACACCTATTTCATCTGCTTATCTCTTTAGATGATAGGAAGCCTGGCAATTTTCAATGTTTTGGCCAGGAACTACTCGTAAACAGAGTGGTGTCCTTGAAAAATGAGCATTGATGTTGGGGCAATTGTAATTTTGATTTATTTAGCATTTTCTTTTTGTTTTCACTGTGTACTTCTGTTGAAGGTGAATAGCAGTCAACCATAAGATTCTTTCCTTGCTATCTTGTGTAAGTATGCGTATATGTTGAGTTGGAGATTAAAAAACAGTATGCGTATATAATAATTATTACTTTCGAAGATTAGATTCTGACCTCACCTTCAAAATTGTTGTGTTGGGTAATCTTTCTATCGCATGTTTCCCTCTTGCTCACCACACGATTACATATAATAGCTGAATTATTTGCAACGGGCTGATTTATAATGCTTGTTAAATAGTGAGAGAAACCGAGGGAAAGTAAAGGAACATGTTACATTGGGTACTTTGAAAGTTGTCGTTTGTGAGCCGAGAGAATTCTTCTAAAATAAACTAGCACCAGCCTATTAAAAAGGAGAATGACTCAAAAGAGACTTGTTTGATGGGATATAAAGATCTCCAAATAAAGGAAGAGCCTAGCCAACTCAATAGGTAGAAATAAATTATGTATGATTTATGAACACATTGAATAAAAACGATTTAAAATTAATTCAGTAGAATTGTTTATTAAATGGCTTTGTTTGACTAGTGACCTAGTTCTTATTCTAGTCAAAATTTTATCCAGATTTTATAACATCGCAAAAAAGAGTGAAGGTTATGCTTGTTATAGAGGAGTTTAAGAAACTACTGCTGGTTTCTTAACCCAGACGGAACCACTTTAGTGTATTCCCTGCACTCTATAGTTATAAAAATACCTACTTACTTCTAAAATTGTGATTATTCTAGTAACTAGATAATCAAGAATAATTAACTTTACATGAGTCTTTGGATTTTGAAATATTTGATAACATAAATAAGTCCAAATGTCCAATGAGACAGATCAGGAAGGGGCCTATCTCCCTTTGAAGTGCATGTCTAAAATTTAAGAGCACCGATTGCCATAGCTATCCTTAAAAACAAAAAGCAGAGGTATATGGTCAAGAGCCCAGCCCCCAAGGACTTATCAAGTTTCATGTCCTTCTTTGCCAAAATCACGAGGGCCCAAAGCACCCCTCCCATCAAAAACAAAAGTGTACCGAACAGGGAAGTGTCCTTGGGAATGACATAAGAGTTTGGATATTCAGACCATGCTGAGAGAACAAGAGGCAAGCCCAAACCCATCAAAATATTAAACATAGGACCTGCATAACAACCAGAGACTGCTATTTGGGCCCCATCTGCTCCACCATTCTTAGCCATTGCACCATTGGCTATCAAATCCCCTAGAGAATTACCCCAAGCTAGGACAGTTAATCCAAGGATTGAAGGACTAACCCCTATGATATTTCCAAGAGAGACCAAGAGGGAAACCAGTTCCTCAGCAATGATATAAGTCCATGTTACACTCATAGAAAATCCCCCTGCTAGCCAAGGAAACAAGCACTTTCTTGGTGGGCTATTGCTCTTGGTAGTTACACATGCCATATTCCCCAAAACAATGCCAATTAAAGCAGCTGTTAAGTATGCAACTAGGCCACTCTTTGAACTCTCATTTTCCATCTGGGTATTACAAAGAGCTGCAAACAAAACTGGTGCTAATGTGACAGATATAACAGCATATGGTTTTGACCACTTCTCCTCACTCACCACTGGTATAGTGAGTCTTCTTGGCAAGCAAAGGGGTAATTCTAGTATCTGTAGAAACTTGCCAAAGTAAGAACAATCAAATGAAAAATTATCAAAACCCTCTGGCTTTTCCTCCCTATCTTCAACACTCACTTTATTGGCTAAATTTGGTTTCTCATCATCAACACAGCCCAACAATGGTATGCCAGACTCTACTAAGTCATCAGAAGATGTTGAAGATTCCCCTTCTTTCCTGTCCCCTCCATAGATGAAATGTGTAGCAGAGACAGCACAGACATAGAGGAAGTAGATAGAAACATAGCAGATTGAACCCAACAAGCTAATTTTACCAATAGCAATGATGACAAGGAGGATGAACAGAGAGAAAAGGAAGAAAATGACATCTCTAATAAAACTGGCCTTATCAACTGCAATTTCATTTGGGACAACTACAAAGCTTATGATCCCCAAGACAGCAGTAGACACAAAAAAAGCCCCTCCCAGGATGCTATTAAGACCAACTGCACCATTGTTGGAACTTGTGAAAGAAACAACACTAGCAAAAAAATCAGGAGCACCATTTCCAAGAGAAAGCAAGGTTACTCCAGCTATGGTGGGAGATAGTTTCAAGATGTCAGACAAACCTTCTAAGGATGTGCAAAAGTAATTTGAAGCTGTGTCACCCAAAAGATAGAACAACACCACAAGCCACAGAATAAGTAGGAAATGACCAAGAATTGGGGAATGGCCAATACTGCAGTAAAAGATTTGAAGATAGTTTATGTACCCTTTTGATCTGCAGTCAGAATGAGTTTTGACATACAAGCACTTTTGGCTATAATCTGAGTACTTGTGAAGGTCAGTGCAGGCATCAACTCTAATGTCATTGAGCATTCGAGCATGGTTGAAGATTGTTGTGGGGGCATGAAAATTGGAACTTGAAGGGTGGAGATGGGATTTGAAGAAGAGAAAAAGGAGGGAAAGGAAAGATATGTTAAGAAGAAGAGTGATGAGTTTCCTAAGTTGAGGTTTGGAGTTGGAGGTGAAAACTGCCATTTAGAGCAGATTCTTGAGGATATGTTAATGCCTTAATGGTGTGAATATATGAAGGATTGAGAAGCTGCATCCATATGCTAATATGGTGAATTTGTGCAGTGGAATTTGCTTTAAGTTGGTTGTGGTTTGAATAGAGAGGTAGAACAATAATACAAAAAGAGAAGGTTCAACTCCAAAGAGTTTTTGTAGTACTATCTTTGGAATATCAGATTGGCCAAAATTGTTTACAAATAGTACAAGTCTATCACAAAGCAACTTAAGCTATAGCTTGTGATGCCGTTGCCATGTGTTATAAAATATAGTTTTCACTTTTGCTGTGGGAATACTAAGAGGCAATTACTTGATGTACATAAAAAAGAGTTATTAAAAAATAATAATAAAGGACAGATAGCTAGTAGTATAAATGAATAAGGATAAGGACATAATAAGAAGATTCATATATGCTGTTTTTGGAATTATATCTGAAACTGCATGTCAAGAAAAGTTTTAAATAGAGAGTTATTGTTTTTTTAGTGAAGGAAGCTTCGTATGACCAAAAAAGAAGAATTGATGTAACTTTATGTGTCGTTATATATATTTTAATTTTCATGTCTTACAAGCCGATTCTCTGCATAAATTTTATTGCTTGTGATTGCAGCTACTTGTGCTTGTGCTAGTACTTCTCATAATAAATTATTTATTTAGGTTGACCCCACTCTCTCATTATTTACAGGGATGTTGTCACACACTGACACCCATAAACTTTTTGAGTTAATGTTATTTTCATCCTTACTAACCCGTGTGATGACATGAAATTGCAGACTTGCATTGACATTGAAATGTGGTTCTTCGCATGTAAAGCATAAAGATGCTCCCTATATTTTTCTTTTTTCTTAAATACATTTTTGGTGCAAGTATACGTGTGATTTTGGTCCTCCTAATTTTAATTGCTCAATTTCGGTCCCTATACTTTTGTAAATTGGTGATTTTGGTTCCCCTAATTTTAATTGCTCGATTTTGGTCCCTCTTCTTTAAAAAATTGAACAAATCTAATCCCATTAAACATGAATTTAATTTTGTGACGTGTAAACTATCACATAATAAAGATTACTATTTAATTTTATCTCTTAAATCTTTTAAACGAAAAATCAGAAAATAAAATCAGATTCTGCATAATTTAATACAATGAGAAAATAAAATAAAAAAAATAAAATTCCACCACTACACTCGAATTTCCTCAAAAACAATAAAGCAAATACATGTCCCAAAATTAAAACAATTGCACGTCTGCTTCAAGCCATCAACCAAGTGAACTGAAATTTCATTCGGGCATGAAATGAAATTTAAAATGAAATTGAAAGCAAACTGAAATTTGCAAGCTCTTATTTTTCGTTTAAAAAAATTAAGAGATAAAATTAAATAATAATCTTTGTCATGTGATAGTTTACACGTCCCAAAATAAAATCCATGTCAGCAAACTCTGCTAAATATTTAACTGGAGGCTAACAGTAGGATTTGATTTGTTCAATTTTGAAAGAAGAGAGACCAAAATTAAGCAATTAAAACCAGGGGACCAAAATCACCCATTTACAAAAATATAGGGATCAAAATTGAGCAATTAAAACTAGGGGGCTAAAATCACTCATTTACTAAAGTATAGGGACCAAAAATGTATTTAATCCTTTTTCTTTTGTCCATCACAAGGTGATTTTAGAAATTAGAGACAGGGTTGGGGGTTTAGGTGTGGAGCTTCCCTGTATCTGACTTAATTGTTTCTCTGTATACCACAGCTTTTGTGACTAAGGCAAATTGAGTGGCAGAATTTGAGATGATAATGCAATTTTCTCCTGATGTCAACTAATGCTTTGTCATGTTTCCATCTCTTTCTCTCATTGTTATATTATATAATCTCATCACAAGCGCCCACTCCAAAATTCTTCTTTTATTCTTTAATTGGTGAAAAAGTAAAAGACCACACAAAGGGGACATTCTAATACAACTATTCTTATCCTAGTAATTCAAACTATTGGATAAATTGGAGCTTAATCCAAATGCAAACTATATATTTATTTACTACCTCCTTAAATATGGACATGCTTATCTTTGAGTCTTGACTTGTGATTATAAAATGCAATGGTGACTAATGATAGCTAAAAATATTATTCATTTTACAAAACTAATATCTATGAAGCTATGCATAGACTTCATATCACTTGTAAGTTTATGGAGGAAGAGAAAGGGTTATTAGGTAGTAGGGTACTCAATTGAAAGATCCAATTTAAGGGCTCCCTTGCCAGGGTGAAATGGTGGAATAGTTCTATCTCCTCTGTTTTTTAAACTGGAATTTCTTATAACAGAAACTTGCCAATTTTGTCGGAAAGCGTCTCAAATCTGAACGGGCTGCTTCTGTAAGCTTTTTCAATTTTATAGATTCAATCTCTGCCTTTTTCCCTGGAACTCAATGCTTATATGAAGTTGATGCTTGAAAGTCATTATCCTTCTAGGCTTGTAGCCAGGCCTTCGTCTGCTAAAGCTGCATATAACATTTATTTTGAACTATGTTCTAATGTCAATAATCACAATTATATGACTTAATCATAGTGAATCTGCTTAACAACATTGTGAGAAATAGAATCACTTTTATGTTAATCACTGATTGACATTATTTTGCCAGTAACTTCTGCTGGTTTAGTTAAACATAGAGGATGGCGAAGTAAAACTGAGTGGATCTATTAAGAAGGACTTAGCTCTAAATGTCCTCTCTTAAGACCTTGTTTTTGAGATAATACAATTGTGAGAAAATGCTTTTGCTTTTGCTTTTGTTGTTGGAGATCTAAAATCTAAATAGCACCTTACATTTTACAAGTGGATAAGCTTGGTGAGTGAGAGAATATATAGAGAAATTTGACTTTAAGACTTGAAGACATTTTCCTTCAAATTCCCCTTAGCTTCAAACAGTGGACTTAGCCAAAGTTTATTATGAAGGACTACTTAGTTGGAGAGGCCTTGTATATATGCAACTCTAGAAGTAAAATCTTAACCTGTTGAATAAAAGTTTGAGAATGTTTAATTTGTTTACATCTCCAACACGTTAGTCATCTGTTGCTAAAACATGGGGCTACAGAGACAAAATTCAAGGCAGAAATAAAATAAAATCAGAAGCACAATATATATATATATATATATATATATATATATATATATATTCGTTTGCCTACTTTTCAGTCGGTGAATATCTGCAAGATAGACATATATCCAAAGCTTTTGTAGCTAGCTAGCTAGAAGATGCTGAATAAATAGAACGAATTATGTATGTGGGATAGATAAAATTAATACGTGAGACAAATCAGTACCATTCACATAAAATTAAATACGTGAATGATAATTTCTGTGGGATAGATCACTTTCATGTTATAGAACCACACATAAATACTTATATACACCATATATTTGCCTAATTTATTATATAAAATTTACGCTTTAATATACTTTGTCTTTATATGTTTATGTACATTCTCCCATCTGCGGGTTCTATTTCTTTTGTTCTTTTTCACAGACATTTTAATTTCTTCCATATATTTAGATTTAATATATATGGAACTAACATAAACCTATATCTTTTATATATATATATATATATATATATATATATTTACAGATTTGAGAACCGATCTAGCTTGATTTGTGTGTCAACTTGTAAGTCAGTTTTATTGGTCGAGTACACTTTTTTTCCAATAATTTTTTTAGTTCTAAGTATGTTTTTAGGTCATCCTGCATGCATATACATGAATTTATCTTAGTTTCCTGTTTAAGAACCTATTGTATCCAAAGTTGGACAGTACTTGGAATTATAACTTTATCCAAAGTCAAAATTTTTGTAGGCTCTATAAATTATTTATTAGATTATTTTATCATGTGTTGAGTAACTTTGCGATATCAATTGGTTTCAAGGTTTGATTTTTAAATTCTGGTTGCTAGTAATGGAGTGTTACATGTCTTTGAAATTTTGGGAAAAGTTGGAAAAATAGGGGAAATTTTGTCAAAATTTTTATACTCTATAAATTATTTATTAGATTATTTTATCATGTGTATCTTTGTGATATAAATCAATTGGTTTTAATGTTTGATTATTGAATTCAGACTCCTAGCTAGCTAGTAATGGAGTATTAAAGGTTGCAAAATAGTTGTCATTTGGTATTACATACAAAAAGAATTCATCAATGCATCAAATTAAAAAAAAAAACCCAGAAAGGGTGCTTAGGATGATAAAAGCGCCCTTACAAAAAGCTAGTAAGGTCGCTTCCTTCCTGGTAAGCGCGCTGACAGGAAGTATATTTAGGGCGCGAACAGAAAGAAAGCGCCCTTACTGGCTTACCTTAAGGGCACATTCTTTCTTCTAAGTGCCCTCAATGATTTATGTTTAGGGCGTTTCGTAAACGCCCTTGTTTTGCGTACCCTACGAAGACATATGATATGAGGGAGTTGAAAAGCGCCCTTAAAACTAACATGGAAGCGCCCTCATATGTCTTTTTTGGCATAGTGAATTTGGTTCTACATTGCAGTTGGAATCGGGATCATGAAATCTGTTTGAATTTTCTAGTTAGTGATTGTTGAGGGTTGATTTACTAGGTTTAACGCTCAGTATTACATACATATTTGTGTGTATTTATAAGTGTTAATATATAATTTAGTCCATCAACTCTAAACTCGAAAGTGTCATGTTATTTACTTTTAGTCCCTCTGAAAGTTAATGAACGTACAAATTAGTCCCCAAAAATATAAAGTTGATTACTTATTAGTTCTTTCGTTAACCTTTGTTACATGAGTGAAACAAAAATGTTGACCTGAACTGTTAAATGCACACCTGGACTGTTATGTGACACATCAAATGTTTAAATGGAAGCTTAGCTCGATCTTAATTTTTTTCTCGTTGAAAAACTTCTTTTATCCCTTCCCCAATTTCATAACCCTAATTTACATTATTCTCTCCAAACTTCTCCATTTTTCTCCCTCTCAAACCCTAAATAAAAAAAACCCACAAAGATAATGAGAGGACTGCAGTAAATTGCAGTATGCAATTGTCATTGCTGAATGACCCCTACAAGCTACTGGACAACCCTAAACCCAATTTTTCAGAGCACTTGCACCTTATAGGCCTCTTGATTTTATCCCACTTGGATATAGGTCACCTAATTATGGCGCATGATGCGGCATGGAAACTACACTTGGAGAAAGAGGTCACTTGTTACTAGGCATACATTGCTAGCAGATTCTCCAGCTACACCTAATAAGTTGTCATATCTGGTCATGTCACAAAAGTTATAAAGTGTAGCCAATGACCAAGGAGTTGATAATATCGCTACTGATTGAATGTAGCTTGCTTTGTGAATATTGGAATATTTTGCATATTGTCATTAGGACCTTTTAAACTTACATTCTTTTGGCTATTGTACTTCATGCAGTCCTCATTGTCTTTGTAGGTTTGTTTGATTTAGGGTTTAAAAGGGAGAAGAATGGAGAAGTGTGACAAGAAGAATGGAAATTAGGGTTATGAAATTGTGGAATGAGTAAAAGAATTTGTCCTATGGAAAAAAAATTAAGAGCTAAGCTTCCATGTAAGCATTTGATGTGTCACTTAACAATACATGTCAACATTTGTCACACTCATGTAACGGAGGTTAATGAAGGGACTAATAAGTAAGAAACTCTATACTTTCAGGGACTATTTTGTACAATCATTAACTTTTAGGGACTAAAAATAAACGTGACACTTTTAGGGATTAGATTGTATATTAAATCTATTTATAACTAACAAAAAATGGCCAACTTAGATATAGGTCTAGTTTGGATTCATTTTTGTAGAAAAATTTATTGAAGAAAAAACTAAAATGAATCAAAGAGGTAAAATGAATAACTTCTTCCATAAGTTGAAATTAGTTACTTATGGAAAAGTTGAATGTGAGAGTTTATGGAGAAGTTGAGTTACAAAGACAATCTTTGAAAGAATTTGAATTCATTTTATCTTTTTGATTCATTGTATTTTTTTCTCTAAGAAGTTTTATTAGAGAAATTAATCCAAACTGACCTATAATTAAGCAAAAGTAATTTATAAGGGTACATGTCACTTTGAGTGTTATGGAGCATATATCCCTCTCACCTTTTTCCCTTCAAAGATTCACTTTTGTCCCATAAGAAATTCATGTACATTATGCATCATTTATGTGGATGTTTAGGTGGCATCGCCAAATGAATATTTAGATGGTATCTAACCAGTCACATAAGCGCTTAGGTTGGTTATAGACATTTTTGAGAGAGGATGGCAAAATGCCTAATGTAATGTACTAATTTTAGTGACATGTATTTTAAATTAATAACATGATATCATGTGAATTTTGAATAAAATGACTAAGCAATATTAATGCCTAGCTAAAAGGATGGCAACCCTTAGCAATTTTGTAAGTTCATATCAAATTAAGTTGTTTTGAGGGTCATCTACTGGTGTTTAATCCTATACAAATCAATTTCTTTTACTAAGTTGTTGTCAAATGATGCAATTAGAAGCCATATTAAGTAAAACACAAAAGGGAGCCAATTCACCATAAGATAAATGATACCAATAAAAAAGGAGACCAAGATACCACATTCAAGATGCTTAATTAACTAATTCATTCAATTTTGAAATTTTTTAAAAAAGTTATTTGTAGCCTAACGTGTTATTATAAATAAAATATGTATATTATGGTCTAAACCTATCTTTTTTTGTCAAGAGATCATTTATTTATTAAAAAAGGTTCTAACGGCACTCACAGAACTTATAGAATGTTAAAAAAAAGTATTACAACAATGCACTACAAATCAAGCATGCGTACTCATAAAGTAATTAATTTAGCAATCCTAACAAGAACATAAAAAAACCTCCTACAGAAATCTTGAAAAACAGCCTCAGACTTTTCTTCTTCCTTTTTTATTCCTTTCGGATCGACACATCTCCAACATCATCCAATCAAAACCACGACATCAACGACAACCAATTTGAGTAAATCAGTGCTGCAAAATAAAGCACTAGTGGTGGAAGTGCATAGAGGCAACAATTTTGCATAAAATAGTGTTGCAAAAATGCTAAATAATATAACTCTAACAGAATCTTGCAGAAGATGATATACTAGAGGTTATGGAGGTGGTGGTGAGAAGAGAGAAGAGAGAGACAATGGCGGAGATGAGGAAGAATTAGGGAGCATAAAAAAAATATAAAATATAAACTTTCACTGGAGAGAGATTAACCCATCTAAAATGGGTAAAAATCCTCACATGGAGGGAGGAAGGCGGAAACTTGCTGTGTGGGGCTAATTTCTCTCTTTGCGTTTGTTGTGCCTCAATGTGTATATAAGATGGACTGGCCAAGAATCATGACTCTATATAAGATGAACTAGCCAACCTAGTAGGCCTAGCAAAACCATCAAACACAATAGATCAAATATACCATTTCTATTTTTTTTTTGTCAAGAATATACCATTTCTATTAAAAAAACACAATAGATTAAATATACCATCTGTTTCAGGTTGATGTAGAGGCTCAATAACCCAATCAATAATTTAGCTTGAAATTTAATACACAATCCATTATATGAGGCCCTAGATCCATATCTTAAACAGTATTATACTTAAGTTAATTAAATCAATGTTCCCTTATTTTTCAAACCACAATCTAAAGGGCCCTTATTTGTCATCATGCAAGATTAAAGGTGGTTTATGCCTTCCAACCACCTCTAACTCTGGTATGTTTATCCCTATACCTATATAAGCACATTCTCACTCCCAAGTATGTTTTGATTTCCAATTTTACACTCATAAGTGCATTGTCAATACCTACATGTTCCTCTTCTAACCAATGTAATAGCCATCATATTTAGTTAATTTTTTAAGAAATCAAAGCACTTAGCAGCATCACATTTTCACCCAAACTATTGTGAATAACACTATTAAAACCTAATAGATAAAATATAAGTTTTTAGAATTTTCTAAAATTTTAGTGAAAAGTTTGTGTTTTAATTAGAGGGCTTTGGGTGTAAGCATGTTTAAGATTATTTAATCAATAAAGTTTGTGAACATTATAGATAAAATTGTTAATTTTGGAATTTTAGTAGAGGAAAGTTGATAAAATTACTCTATTATATGTCATTTGTATTTATAAGTGGGAGTGTATAAAAGTGGAATCGAGCCAAATATTAAAAGTGAAAACTTGGCTCATTTAACTTATTTATTGACTTGATCATCTTTTATTCTATAAAATTTCATTGTAAATTATTTTTTAAGTCAATTAATTTAATAGTTGATAAACATCTTCATGTTGGAAGATGAAGTGGAAATAGGAAAATTGATTTGGTATTCATAAATGAGTTTAAGACTATAAATTAAATTCTTTTAGCATGACTCATCATCCTCTTATACCAGTTATTGATTATTATCACCTCGGTATGCTATTGCTTCACCAACAACCTAACCAGACATCAATCCTTTCTTTGGCGGATTCCTCATTTTATTTCTCAGCCTACAAGGTATTACCAGTCGTTTCCAAATTCCAGTTCCTTTCTCAAGGGCAAGTTCTTATGTGTTACTCACCCATTTGACATTATAGAATTTTTTATGGATTGATATGATGACAAAAACTTAAAAAAAAAAGTGATATTTTAGATTTTTAAAGAAATAATGTAGCAACTAAAATTTTGTTGTACCGATATAATGTCATATATCGTTATAGTACCAACTTAAAGGGGTTCAGTTCACCTATGTTTAACAAGTGCCTTTAATATTTCTCTATTTTCTCAAGGGTCTTACTAAAAAATGTTTTAAGGGTACCCATTAAAACATATTTAATATTTTTAATTATATAAAAAAAGTAAGTATTGAATGACGTCTACATTTTCTATATAATAACTTTTTTTACTTTTAATTAATATTTATTAATTTTTTAATCAAGGCACTATTTCTATTTTCTAGTGTAATATTAACCAGTATAGTGAAGGCACTATTAGTTTCTCTATTTTTTAATCAAGGCGCTATTTCTATTTGCTACTTTCTTATTTAAAATGTGATTTTTTTAATAAAATCAATTTGTTTTCAAGATATTAATGCGTGATATTTTTCTGAATAATTCTCTAATTTCTACGTAAAGAAAGTACTGAATATTTTTACGCTTTCAAAATATAAAATAGTAATTTTTATCAAATATTAAATGATTATAAAGAAGAGAAAAAACCTTTTATAAAACAAACTAGTTTCGTCAATAAATAAATCAGAATATCTCTAATTTTTAAATTTTAGTACATTAAAACAACAATGTATTTTAAATTAAATAAAAAATAAATATAATTTAAAAAACATTTTCAAAATACATGACCTAATTCTAATTGTGTCTCACAATTTCTCGAAAAGAGGGAAAAAAAAAAAGAAAAAAGAAACTGTGTGTGTGAGATTTGTGAGTGAGTGACATATATAAAGGGTGCCCTTTCCCGCCACAGCACTAAGGTGTGACTGTGAGAGTGCCCTTTCCTTCCTCAACGGAGCAAAAGAGGCAGTACTGTGTGTGTAGAAGAAGAAGAAGAAGAAGAAGAAGAAAACGAAGAAGGATGTTGTGGGTGGACAAGTATCGTCCCAAATCCCTCGACCAGGTTATGGTCCACATCGACATCGCTCAAAATCTCAAGAAATTGGTACTCTATTTCTCTCTCTTTCTTTTCTAATCAATCTTTTTTTTTTTGTTTTAATTTCTTAATTTATCTTTGGGTTTGGTGATTCTGTTGTTGCAGGTTACGGAACAAGATTGCCCCCATTTACTCTTCTATGGCCCATCTGGCTCTGGCAAGAAAACCCTAATCATGGCTCTTCTCCGCCAAATGTTCGGACCCGGTGCCGAAAAGGTTCTCCTTTTATCCTTCCATTTCTTTTGTTTTTGGTTTTTTTGCCAGCAATTCTAGGTTGATTGTATTTATAGATACTTTACTCATGCCAGAGTTACTCTTATTCTCTTATTGATGCCTATAGTTTGATTCCTTTCTGAATTTTTCTTTGTTTATGTTGCAGGTGAAGGTGGAAAATAGGACGTGGAAAGTGGATGTAAGCTTCGTTCTTTCTCACACTGTGTCCTTCTTCTCTTTGTTGTTATGACTCACTAGAAATACTCTTACATTGGTATGGTTTGGGAGATTTTATGATTTTAGTTTTACTGGTACCCTTAGTAATTAGTGGGGAATACGTGGCTGAATATTGACCACTAATTGCCAAGAGGTACCTCTTGTTATCAGGATATCACTGATATGTTTTTACAATGTGTTATTATATTTATGAAAATATATTTTTGTTTAGAAAAAAATTCTGTCAGAGGACCTGATTTTGACACAGATACTTGATTGTAGGGCATGAATTGGAAAATATTGAATGCCTTCAATTGACCACACACAAACATTTGTTTAGTTTTTTTTTTTTTTTGGTTTAGAAATATTTTGGTCTTGATTATTGAAAATGTCAATATCATGTGCATTCAGAGTAGGAGCACAGCACTTGTGCAACTTTATGTTATCCTTGGTGCCACTCATGTGGCATAAGTTTGAACTGTATTCAGATGGGTATGTTATGTATAATAAACTGAATCAGTGTTTTTTTTACTTAGCTATTAATTTTTTATTTTGAAATACTTGAAAATTGGTTTCAGGCCGGAAGTAGATCTATTGATTTAGAGCTGACAACATTGTCTAGTACCAATCACATTGAAATAAGTCCAAGTGATGCAGGCTTTCAGGACAGATATGTTGTTCAAGAAGTAATCAAAGAAATGGCTAAGAATAGACCCATTGATACTAAAGGGAAGAAAGGATTTAAAGGTAACCGGTTGTATTTGTTTTTAACCATTACATGGCCGTTGTTTTAAGCAAATAGAAAAAAGGACCTTTGCATGGTTAACAATTAGTTTGGAGTTTTTTTCACATCTAAGTGCTATCTTTCAATTCTTATCTGTGCTGTGAAATGTTTTCTTTTTTATAGTGTAGAAACTGAAGTTTGGTCTGGTACTGGTAGTGGGATAAACACCAGTACCGGTAGAGAAAGTAAGAATGAGATTATTATTGATGAATCCTAATCTCAACTCAGCCCCACTATAGTAGCAGAACTAGGATGAGAAGAATGCAGAATACAGAATAGCCTTGGGAATGTTCGAGAGCCCCAAGATCTCTCCCTCCACTCAGTTTACACTTCAGATGCCCCTTTTTTCTCTCTCTACTTCCTATTTTAACAGTCCTACTCAACTAACTAACTGAAATTCAGTTACATTGCACTCAGGGGTTTTAATCCCCTACAATTCTCCTATTTCTCCTCTCATAGACCCTCACCATAGGAGGTTGATCCCTATCATACTGTCTAATTTGCTCATGTAATGTAGTCATCTATTTTGTCCCAGGTTGTTTACACCTACAAAAAACCTCTCCACCTTAGCTTGTATAATAAATTCGAGTACGAGGACTACAAGCATTCACATTCTTTTTTATTTTACTTGTTTTTTGCAAGCTAATATTTGATTTTATTCTGTATCAGTGCTAGTGCTCAATGACGTTGACAAACTCTCTAGGGAAGCTCAACATTCTCTTCGCAGAACAATGGAGAAGTACAGTGCTTATTGCAGACTAATTCTTTGCTGCAATAGTTCTTCAAGAGTCACAGAAGCAATCCGCTCCCGTTGTCTAAATATACGAATAAATGCACCAAGTGAAGAACAGGTCAGTAAATTTTCAATATTTACTACAGTGGCCAGGGAAAAAAGGAATAAGTAGTTTCATTGTTTCCCATAGTATTATTTTGCCCGCTAGTTATTTCCAGTAGATGAATGATGTTCTTCCACGTGGCTTGTTGCTGTTACAGGCATTATAGTAGACTAGGTTCATACTCCATAATTTTTTAATTTTTGGTAGGCATTATTTGTTTTCAAGACATGGGATGATATGCTGATTATGGAAAACTTGGAAAGCAAGTTTGAGTTCTAGACATATAATGAAGGACAGAAATATTACTTTCTGAGCTTTGGTGTCAGGTTCACTGTTAAGAATCACACACATATGCTTTAGTTATCAAATAATGTAGAAATTTTCTTTGATAATCATTATGATTAGGCCACGTACTTCTTTGAAAACTAAGAAAAGCCTGGATATACTATAGTTAGGTTTGTCGCTGAAGCTGTTATCTTTTGGCTCCCTCTCGCTATAAAAGGTATACGAAAGGCATTCAAAGGCTTCCAAACTTTATGATATAATATGCAACAGATCAGCATCCACCAGAGTATACCATGTCAATGGACATTATTATATATATTGATTTTGTCTACCATACCCTTTCTCTAAATTGAATATTCATCTTTATTGAATCTTTGGAAACCTATGTGGCAGATTGTGGAAGTTTTAGAGTTCATTGGTAAGAAAGAAGGGCTGCAACTTCCTTCTGATTTTGCTGCTCGCATAGCAGAGAAATCAAATCGGAATTTAAGGAGGGCCATATTGTCATTTGAGACTTGCCGTGTCCAACAGTAAGCTCCATAAGCTTCCCATTCATTAGTGGATGTGTAACCTCAAATCTTCATCTCCTTTTCAAAGCTTTGCTTAAAGGCAAACTACTGAAAGCTGTCTCTTATGCATATTGTCATGTGTGTTACTTACAGGTATCCTTTCACTAGCAAACAAACAATTCCCCCAATGGACTGGGAAGAATATATTTCTGAAATTGCATCTGACATAATGAAGGAACAGAGCCCAAAAAGGTTTGCTTTTGATACAGTTCATTGTTGTCTGATCTTTGATAAATAAATTGTTTTATTGAACCTTGATATTGATCAGATTTATGGATCACCTACCCAATTGTTTAGTTATCTAATCTCATGTTTCAGTTTCTTATTTAGCAATGCACTTTTCATCTCTCCCTCTTTCTCATATGTCTTAGGTTGTTCCAAGTTCGCGGAAAGCTGTATGAGCTGCTAATCAATTGCATTCCCCCAGAGATCATTTTGAAGGTAAATGTGTTCCTTTACAATTATCCCTTTGGAATTTTTTTAATTTTTTTCTTCCCATACCTTACTTCGATGATATATTCGTTGGCTCAGAGGCTTCTTTATGAGCTATTGAGGAAACTGGATGCAGAACTAAAGCATGAAGTTTGCCATTGGGCTGCATATTATGTAAGTGGATTATTGATATTATATTTCATATCATATCATATCAGCAGTTGAAATTGATGTGGTAATATCTTGTGCATAAGTTCAGACCTGCTGTGTTTGCTTCCCCTCATTTGTTCTTAAGCAAGGATTCTTCTGTGGTTCTGCTGTGCCTTTGGTGTATAAGCATTCATTTAATATCACATGTGCTTTTCCCCCTTAATATAATCCTCATTAGCTTGGAATCAGCTAAATCAGTTGTTGAAGATTTTGTCTGGCCGTTTTTCTCTCTTATTTATCGAAGTAAGGAGTCCCTGATTCTTCTTTCCCTTCATTGAACCAGGAACATAGGATGCGCCTTGGACAGAAAGCCATTTTTCACATCGAAGGTATTTTTACCTGAATGTGTTTGATAGTCAGATTGACATTTATATTTTATTAGCTTGAGTGCTGAAATAGCTAGCTGGGTCTATGCAAAAGTTTCTTGTTGACCTTTCTTTTCTTTTCTTTTGTATATGTTTGCATTGGCAGCATTTATGGGGTCTATACTAAATATCTTGCTGATAACCTTTTCTTTTCTTTTGTTTGTTTTCCCCATACGTTTACATTGGCAGCATTTGTGGCGAAGTTCATGAGCATATATAAGTCCTTCCTCATTGCGACATTCGGTTGATGGTTTGCTTTTCCGTGCTACATATTAAATGTACTATGTACTGGTTTTCTCATCTTCTCTACTTAAGGTTTTCGCATCACGTATGCATGCATACTGCAATTATCATGTCAGAATTATTATTTTTTGGTTAATAGAGGTGTTGAGCTTTATTAAATTTTGTGGACTTATCATAATTGGTTTAGCCACCCACTCCCCTTCCCCGCTTTTTCCAGTTAAACTGAACTAATTTAAAGAAGTCAATGTTTTATGCTCAACATTTAGTATTTACCAATTCAATTTTGGAAAGGTTATTTGTATTAGTTGACTTGAAATTTAAATTTAACTTTCGACTAATGAAATTTATGCATCGATGTAAGTAATTTATGCAAGAGACAGTTGATATGTAAATTCAACTTTGGTACGAAAACATTTACTTGTAATATTAGACAAATAGGACAATAATCTCTATAGTTCAGCTGAAATTACACATGATTCTAAAATAACTAGCGATGTCGGTTAGCCTACCAATTCACCGAATTTATAATTGCAAGTAAAATGCAAAGTCAGTTTTTCGAAAATTATTAAGAGTATATTTTAACACTAAAAACTTGCAAGATTTTAACAAATACTAGTGACTTATCAATATGCGATTTGAAAAATGGTCTATCGTTGAACAATTATATGCCAAATTTTCTGGTTCAAAAGTTAAATTGATCTATCTCTTACCCTATGTATTAAGTGTTCAAACTGGGTCTATATATGACATCACAGGTTTGAAATTAAACCTCCAAATGTCTCTTTAAGCCAAGGTAAAGATAAATAGTTTATAAATGCTTTTAGCTCGGAGGTTATTTTTTTTTTCGTTTCTCTTGGTAGCTTGTATTTTTTGTTCTTGTAAAATTTTCTTTTTCTAGTAAACCTCCCAAAATTTTTTACAAAATAAATTGAAGGTTTAATTGCACTTTTGATCATTTTATTATAGTTTATCCACGATTTTAGACTCCTAAATTTTGATGGGATTTTTATCTTTAAAATTTCTTATACTGAATTGATGGTTCTTTTTACACATACTTGGAAGTATAGGGGTACGGGGGAATCAAAATTTTTAGGGCTATTAAGAAAAAAATATTTTAGGAAGAACAAATTGCGCAAAAATATTAGGAAAATTAAAATTGAGAATAGATTATAATAGAGAGATAAAAAAAAATATAATCAAATCAAAATTTAAATAGGTTTGCCTCTAATGGGTTGCTCCAAGTCCAAACTGAAACAGTGGGTTGTGGAGGTGAGGATGGAAATCTAAAAGCTACAACATTAATCTGTTTTTTAAATTCCAATCATCCAGGGTGCTAGAGAACGAAAACCCTAGCCGCACAGTAGAGAACGAAAACTGTCTCCCCCCTTTGGGGGGGGGGGGGGGGGGGCTTCTTCCCCCATTATGGGGGTTCTCCACTCACTCTTGGTGGGTTGCCTCTCTCCTTGGTGAGAGTTTGTCTTCCTCCCTTTGTTTTCCTTTCTCCATCTTCCTCTTCTCTCACCACCATTGTTTTTCTCCCTGTGTTTTCCTTTCTCCATCTACCTCTTCTCCTACCACCACCTCTACCCTTTCTCCTTCCTCAACCACTCTTCATAGCTTCTTTTCTTACATCCACCTTCTTCAGCCCCTTTATCCTCCTCCCTTCTCCGGCGTGGTTTTCGTCAGCTCCATCTCCACCATGCGATGCCTCTGTTTTAGGACAACAACGTCCTCCCTATGGCTTACTCCTGCATAGCATGTGGCCAGCAAAAAGAAGCTAAATGGAAAAAATGGAAAATCTAATTTTTGCTCAGAGGTTTTGGTTTGGTTTTGTTGTTATGGCTTACCGTGGTGGACATTTGAGATCTGCTTGTTTACGTTTTTTTATGTTCAAGTTGTTTTTTATCTTGTAGTTTCAGGTCTAGTTTTATCAGTGTTTTTGAGTGAGCATGCTATATTCCTTATTGTATATTTGTTAGCTCCATGTAACTAATGAACTACTGATGTAAGTGCCGTTTGGCTATCTTTAATCCAACTATCTTCGACAAAAAAAAAGCTACAAACAATTTTGGAGGGTTCGAATTGCAAAAACGGGGTGTTAAAAGCAACTCCCGAGTGAGAAAGAGGCACATTGAGGATCCAAAACTACCTTAGGCCTTTGCCATTTTTAAAAAAAATAGTGAGCAGAAACCAAAAAATAAAGGTGAGCGTTTACTTTTCTTCTCTTCTCTCTCCATACAACAAACTCTATCAAATTGACCATAAAAAAAATACAAACTCTATCAAAATTCAAGTCCAATGCACTCGTTGAATTTCGATGGCTGAAGAAGAATCATCGCCGCCGCCATCTCCGCCGCAGTACCTGGAGGTGAATTGCAAAATCACCGGCAAGAGTTGGCGGTTCGCGGCGGGGACCGATGCGGGGTTCGCAGTGGCGCTTATTAATCGGAAGCTGAAGGGATCGGTTCCTGTAGCAACACATATAGAAGCAGCGAAGGATGGCGAAGAACCAATCGCTTTTGGGCCGAATGCGGTTCTTTCCCATTTCGGTGAAGGTTGGAAGCTCCACACAGTTACCTTTCCTTCTGGCAAGTTCAACAAACCCCACCTCATCTAATTTTTCAATATCAATGATTTTTCATTTTAACTTTAGCCCTTTGGTTAAAAATATATCTAGTTTTTATTGTTATATATTGATGAACACAATCTTTTTTTATTTTGTGTGTAATTGTTGTAGACTTTAAAAATAGTCTTTTTTTTTAACTGTTTTTTAGCCCTTTTGTTCAAATACGCAGTTTTTAGTTTTTACTGTTACACATTGATGAAAATGTTGTGAAATTTGTATTTTAATGATAAAGAAAAAGCGAAAAAAATTGCATGAAAGCCAGGATTTATAGCTTGTTTGATGAATGCTGTAAGCGATTTATGATATCGGTATATTGTTTTTATGAGTGTATACATTATAAAGAATTAAAATAATAACTTGTATTATTATTATTATTATTTAAATTTTTTCGATTATTGTTTGCAGAAGAAGTGAGAAACGGACATGTTCAAAGGATGGCAATGCAGACACCAAAACTAGTAAGTTCATTATCAAATAAAAGGAAAAACATGACTTTGTAATTTTTGTCCCTCTTGCATAAATGCCATTTTCTTCAACTTGGGAACAGTTAACTAAAACTTTATTTAATTAAGTGTAATAGAACATTTACTTCAATCACATTGTTTGAAGATTGTAAACCTAAACATATCATTTAGGGCTGAGCTTATTTTCCTTTTGTTGACTTCCTTTCTCCAGGTTTCGGAGGTCCCTGGTGCTGAGAGAAGGGTATCCAAGCCAATCAACTATCTGTATATTGTTAAGATAGTGTTTGCTTTTATTTTGATTTTTGTACTTGCTGCAATTTTTACTTTGTTTCTTGATAATCTTCCTGAATTGATATTGTTTGTTAAGTCACTAATATAGTGCTTGTTTATTGCCTGAAACATATGTATGCATTAAATAAATGGCTCAACCTATAGCCTACTACAAATGCAGATGTTGGCTCCATTACTGTGCTTCTGGCAGAAACTAGGCTGTCAGAGCATCATGTCCCTCTTGCTACTCTCTTGATTTGCTTAAGAATCAAATAACACCATAGAAAAACAACCTAATGTTTCTTTTCAGCGCTTCAAAAATTTAATATTTTGTATTTAAGTTGCACTCAGAATCTCATAGTAGCCAGATTGAGGTATATGGAAGGGAATTTTGAACAGCGGAAGGGGCTTGTTTAAGAAATGGTCAAGATGATGTTAATTTGTGGGAGCAACGATGCTAATCTCATAGTAGCCAAATCTTGCTGCACGCACCCTCTGTAGGGTTGGTGTTCGGTTTTCCGGTAGGGATCGGGAAGGATCAACGATGGCCAGGATCTGCTGATGTCTTCTAGAGTGTTGTTTTGGGATAAAGTTATGATTTTTCTTTTCCTTTTATGTGGTGTGATTTTTGTGCTGTTGAGGGCAATGTCTATTCGATTCTAATGTTCTAAATTTTGTTTTCGCTTCATTTGAAGAGAACTTTGAAATAAATCCAACATCAATTTTTTTTTTCTCTTTTTCCTTGTTTTCTTTCTACAATCCAAAGAGAAACACAGTAAATTCCTCTCATTTTTTTTTATCTATTCAACTTTTCTCCTTCCGATTTTTGTTAACATAAAACGAAGGCTGCAAGTTTAAACTCGAGCATAAAAGCGTTAGAAGACATTAGGGTTAATCTTAATATTAGTTGGTTTAGACTAGTATTAGTAATACTTAGATTTGTAACAATATATCCAATTAATAACATGTTAAATTTATTGTTGTTACTTTATTCTGATCAATACATTTTGAAGTGGTGACAGCCTGACAGTTACTTGAATAATTAAATATACCCTTGCACAACATTGCACTTATTTATTATTTTCTAGCTTAATATTGTACAACAAAAACAAAATCCTTGGAGATTAGGACTGATTAAATGTTCGTTGAGTAAAATTGATTCTAAAAATCAATAGTTGAGATAAGTAACATGTTTTACGAAGCACGTTAGATGAAAGTAATTTAAAATCAATTATGCGAAATCATGATTTTATATTGTAATAACGGTAAAACAAACGGACCTAATACGTCCACTACCAACCATTCCGGTTTAGATTACCTTGAACATCGTCCATTTCATCGTCCATATTAAAGTACAAGTGTTTCATTCATTTTCTAAGATCAAAACTTCTAGAAAATTTCCATGAAATCATTTTTTCAGGAAATAAAAAATCTAAAAAACAAGTTACAGCATTCGCCTTGGTGCTTTGTAATGATTTTCAAGCACCTGATTTGTAATCAAATATTAAGGTCCAACAAATAGTAACTGTCAGTCACAAGCAAAATAATTTAGGCTAAAGGGGTCATTCCTGGGAAACCGCTGTAGAATGAAGTTAGCAATACCTAACACTACATGTACACATCTCATTTGATGATTACAGCACCCTCTGTAACTTCCTGTTCATCCCTCTAGCAACTTTCTATACAAAAAAGAAGGCTGTGGTATCAGATAGAATGATCCACAGCAACCATGATTTTGAAAAATCTATTCTCTTGTGAAGATGCAAGGTAGAAGAGCTGTGATTTACGTTGCTGATCCGCATAGGGCACTTAATGCAACAGTAAACAGATGCCGAGTTGTGATTCACCATAACAGGCCACGACATTGGATACAATAGGGCATTTAGCTGGAACGGGTAATGAAGTAACAACCCAGGTCAAGCCTACTTTGAAACTAGAACATTAGAGTTGAGGAATGCAAGGCGTTTTTCTGTTAAAGTGATCTTTTCTTCTGCTTCTGCTGCTTTTTCTTGCACCCCACGGACAACGTCTTCTGGGGCCTTCTCTACAAACTGCAAAAAGTAATAGTAGCCAGTGGTAATTAGCATAGATTGCTTTTTGTGCGCACATTACACAAGAAATCTACATAGACTATTCTAGTATAGTGCCAAAGTAAAGATAGACCCCTCGCCCCTCACAAGTCACAATAACAGACATCTTGTTAACTGCCCAAGTTATACCATTTAATGGATGAAATTATGAAAATGCTGATAAGATCTCAAACCAAATAATAATAAAAAAAAAAAAAAGTTAAACGGACAATAAAATGAAAATCAGAGTGGAAAGATTTTTTATTTTAACTATCTATATGAAACATATGAAGTTTTTAGAGAAGCACCCAATCAGTATTTAGAACAGCAACAGCCCAAAATCCCAGATGTTTTGGCCAGCTACCTTAATTTTAATTCATATTAATTGGCAATTTGGCATCTACCAAATGAATTTATCTTTCATCGATTGACCCTGTTGGCAGATATATCATCTATAATACTTCTTGCAACATATATTAGAGGTAGTACCACGAGTTTAAAAACTGTTTTAAAAAAAATGGTTACTAGATAACACTCAAGAACATCAATAAGTTCATTTTAATTTACATTAGAATGTTTAGTATTAGATTAAATTTTATATTATCGTTCTAAATATAGTCTTCAGAAATCTAAAAACTCATTTCTTAACCCCCACCCCCCTCTCTCCTGTCCAATGTGCCTGTAGAAATGCCATTATTATAAAATTCCAAATTAGACCTAGGGATAGTTTGCAATGCAAACAGCAAGTGACTTGTATCTAGAGAAAATCAGTCGTGTATCTGTCTGTGAATTGAATTCCAATGATTTCACATGCTGATTTTGATACTTAAACGGGATAAATGGACATGGAACAAGGAAAGCTTGGTGCACATTTATATAGTGCAGGCAGAAGGTAAGGAATATATTATTTCATACTTGAGGAGAATTGAGTTTAGCCATCAATCCATCATACTCCTTCTGCATCTTCGAAAGGCGCTTTGAAAGACGTTGAACTTCTGCAGAAATATCAACCATATCGGCTAGAGGGAGATATGCCTCTAGTCCTTCACCAGCCACAAGATGAACTGATTGATCCGCATTTCCTGAAGCATATTACATGACATCCACCAAAGAAATGATTCAACAACCAGTGCTTATTTTTGGAATCAATAAATGATTGACATGGGAAAAGATAAAAAGGAAATGCAATTTCATTCTTCAACCAGGAAGTAGAGAATGTGGTAGAAATCATGCCTGGAGAAGAATTTGTAAAATGCAGATTTTGTAAATCCAGCCGAGAGAGAAGTGCTAAAACCTCTTTTTCTTCCTGAAGAAGCACAAGATAGAGCATGACATCCCTTAGTATATCCCAAGAACTTAAGCATAGGAGAAAATCAAAGAATTCCAGCAGGGTCACAATTCCCATATTGCTTAGAAATCAAACAATTCCTCCAAATGATGGGGCAGGACATATTATTAGGAGCTAGATAAAAAGAAAAGAGAATAGCAAAAGCATACTTGGTAGGATTTATAGATTAAAAAAGAAAAATCAGACTGACATACAAAGTTGCAATTCAGAGAAAGGCATGATTAGTTTCCTTTTACCAAAGACTGGGGGTTTGAGAAACTAGGATTAAACCACACTTACTGCAATATATTCAATAACTTCATTGCTTGCAACCACAGATGCTGATATCCGCTTCGCAGGCTCAACAGAATATTCTGCCCGAGCATTCCGGATAGCTCTAACCTAAGAAGAAAAAAAAAATAAAAAAGCTGCCTCGGTTCTGTAACATCAGTATGATGACTGCAAATAAATCATGCTACAAAGCAGTCTTAAATAGGATGAGAGAAGAAAATAAACATACCAAAGCTTGCAAGTTTTCAAACTTTTTTATAGAGCTGGTGCTCCTCGGAAGTTGAGTCTCTGGCCAAGGTGATACAATAAGGGCATGCTTCCGGTTAGGCAGTGCCTGTTGATAAAATGAAGCAATTAAAATTTCAAAAAAATAGTGAAATAGAATACATCATCAGATTTCTTGCATTGTTATGCTGCCACTGCTTTATGGAATTTCTTTCTTCGGTGTTTTGGAGAATGCTGGGTTTCTCTTAAGTCCTTGGACCATTTTCCACTGACCATATTTATTGGTTCTGGTAGTTGTTAGAATATCTTATAATATCTTGATCTTATCTTAGAGTATGTTAGATTATCACTTAGGATTGGTTTCTGGATTTCTTTATATTTTATGATTTTTTCCCCTTATTTAGGATTAGGAGTCTAGTAACTATAATAACGAGTTTCCATATTTGATTGGGATTACAAGTCTACTATCAGTAAGGGCTAGTGTTTAGTCTTTTGTATCATAAGAACCATAATAATTATTCAAAGTCTGTATTTTTTCTTTTCCCTCCTTCCTTATAAAAAACCCTATAATTTCAACATGGTATCAGAGTAATACCAACCTCTGTGACATATTCCATAACTACAAAAGACAAAACCACAGAACAATCGAGTGCTAGGAAGAAAGGTTGAGGCTGAATACACCAAAAACAGCCCGAGGAATAGAGATCGTTTGGAAAAATGCCAGAACCAAGGTAATGAAAGGGAAAATCACCCGAAGATGGCCAACAAAGGAGATCAAAGGAATGGGCAAAATGTCAATAAGACTTATGGTAGAAAGTCAAGAAACTAGCCAAAAGAGGCCATACACTCATGCACTGTCAACCAGAAACAGTTCAGGTACAGAAATGTCAGCATGCCATGTGCTGTGGCAGATGGGAAGACCATGTCAAGGAATGAGGATAGAAAGCTGGTAGGGAGGGGCATGCACTCCAGTGACAGCCTGGAGTTCAAATCTGAACATGGAATTTGTGATGAATAAACTATTTCCAAAGTTAAAGGCACATAAATGCTTTTATATCTAACACACCTCACGAAAGAGTTCTTTGGGCTTGATGGTGGACATTGTATAGGTCCACCCTACCTTGTTCTGAAATTTTGACTTTTATTATTTAGAAAGATGAGGGAAACTAGGTTCGAACTCTAGATCATATGGTTATAGTGGCATTGATATACGTCATGAGCCAACTAAAAGTTTAAGGTATGATGAAGAGTCTGAAGACACATGAATGATTTTATATATAGAACATTCATAAATCAAAGGAAAATTGAAGTTCTCCAGTTGTCAAGGACAAAGTATTGTTAATAGTTAGGAGAACACCATAGGATTGTGACACTGTGTGACCATGGGAAGAAGAACATGGTGAGAGGATGTGCTGCTGGATATACCAGGGTTTTACACCCCAGTGACTGATACTATTAACGATGTAGAAGGATCACAGAGAGAAACCCTTAATTATGTCAGTGGTTAACACTGCATAGAGTGGTCTTATTTATGATAGGAATAAATAATGCATGTCTAGCATAATAGTATGATTATAGCACAGCTATATATAGGATAATAGTAACAAAGAGTAATAACTATTGATATCTTAACATCATTTCATCCCCGCCCCCCACAAAAAAAAAAAGAAATGCATGTTTCATTTTACTTTTACTATTTGCTCTATTAAGGGAGTTGGACTTATTTTCTCTTTGAATCTTAAAGTTGGGTATTTAGTCATGTCAACAAACTGGTTTGCTTTTTGGACAATTCCTTAGTTTCGTTGTAGTTCCTAGGCTTTAATAAGCTTATTAGTGGCTTATTAATTAACTTGAGCCTCAAGTTTTGGATTATTTGGTCCTCAGGTTTTGAGTGCTAGTCCTGTTTTAAGTGATGTATCCAATTACCAAAAAATCAATTAAGTCCTTATTTCAAAAGAAACCCAATCTGAAGTAATGTAATGTTCCTATTGGGTGAGAAGCTAAGAACCCGAACTGTGATTCTGTGAAGCTTAGGTCTTCTTTCTTTATTCTATCTCAATCTTATGTTTCTTCAGATCCAAATTCATTTATTTGGCAGATAGGTTAACTCAATGGTAATTATTTTCCTCGATATTTTCCCTAAGAAGCCACATTCAAACTTACAGCAACAAATTGCAGGAACATAGAAAAGCATCCCTATACATCTGTTCATGCTGCACTATTTAGATTCTGCATCACATTTACCTGCCACAGCTCCTCAGTTACAAATGGCATGAAAGGATGAAGCACTTTGAGTATGTTTTCGAAAGTATACAATAGAACAGCCTGTGCCACTGAAGCAACTGAGTTACCTCCAGTTCCAGAGTGGTAAAGCCGATCTTTGCTAGCCTCAATGTACCTTAAGATAGCAAAGAGGGAAAAATATTCAGAGAGCATTACTCATAATCAAGGCAAAGAAGACCCACAAAGATCATATAGAAATTTGGCATGTGTACAAAACAATCATTAAGATCTTTTGGGACATGCGCATAATATATTACTAGTATAAAAGCAACATACCAGTCAGCAAAATCAGCCCAAAAGAAATCGTATGTTTCTCTTCCCACTTCTCCAAAGAAAAATTTGTCATAGCTTGCACTGACAGAGTCAATGAGCAAGTGAAGTTTTGACACCTAAAAATTAAATAAAATCATCACACAACTGTGCATAATTAGCAACATAAAAATTGTAAAAGCAAAATTGCCTTACCACCCAACACTCTGGCAAAGGAAGATTAAGTACACTGCCTTCACTGTCAAACTGATCACAAGAAAATTAAAAGGGTCGAAGTTAAGACATGAGACAATATATGTTGGACCAGTATTGATATTACTGAATAGCTGCTGTCAGAATATTAGGAAAATATCTTGAAATATCTTTATCTTATATAGAATATCATAAGTTATCTCTAAGGATTAGATCTTAGAATATCTTTTTAGGATTAGTTTCTATATTTCATATTTTATGATTTGTTTCCTTATTTAAATAGAATTAGGATTCTATAATTATTATAATTAGTTTCTGTATTTTATTAGGTTTTGGAGTCTTGAATTAGTATAAATAAGGGTCAATGCCTCCTACTCTTTGGTATCAATCATATCATCGTATCACATTACAAGAAATACATTAATAATTATTATCTCTCTTCTCTCCTTCCTTATATCTAAAACCCTATAACTTAAACAGCTGCCTATTCTGCCCAGTACAACAAACAACCCAACATGACCCAAGTTTAAACTATGCTAGTACTTAAAAGTTGTGATACTTGGAACTGCAGTTTCTTATTTGTTTCATGTTCAATTGTCTGAAGAGTCACTGCTAATATTCACTTTATAATTTCAAAGGATATGTATCCACAATTCCACATTGAAAGGGTATATCCTTTCAAACATATATTAATCACAAAAAGGAGAAAAATTTGCCTCCCTATTGGTTCTCACCTTATAAGACAATATTTTTTCCCAAGCAGATATATCATTCTCATTAGGTAAGTTCTGTAATATAAATTTGCCGGCATTCCACAATTTGTTTGTAAAGGCCTTGTTGGAGGTCAATCGTTCAGAGGACAAATTAAGGTCCTGAAAGAACAAAAAAGAATCCAATTTTTGTCTTTAATAAGCTAATATACTTCCTCATGGAATAAATATTGATTGACAGAGAGCCCACTAGTAGAACACAGCAAAACAAACCTGGCCAGCTGTTCCTAAAGCTAGTGTGAATCGTAAAGCATCTGTCCCAAATTCTTTGATAGTGTCAAGGGGGTCTATTACATTCCCCAATGTTTTAGACATTTTTCTCCCCTGAAAATAATACAATTGTTATATAATCAGCCTACAAACATTGTAGAAGAGCATAAAGATTCTAATACAATTAACTGATGTCATACATTTTTCATTTATTTCACCTAAAGGGAAAAATCCTGTATTAACCAAGAGAAAAAGTTGAAATGAAATATATGCATATCATTATCAAGCTGAGCCCTATAAGATTAGAGAGCTTGGCTTATCCTAGGCTTGTCATGTACTAATTGAACCAACCCAAATTCTATGAACACACAGATATGTGATGATAACATTAAAAAGCCTATGCAGATTCAACCAAGTTTCGCATATTCAAAAGTAAAATGGAGGTATGTGACATGCCATTTTCAACAAATCCATATTATGAAGGAACAGCAGCGTCAAGGTTGTCATATCAAAGAGTTTAAGCTATGTAAAATACAAGAAGATTCACCATGGTAAAACAGAGGAAAGCAGTTTGGCTAACACAATGATAACATAAAAATACATATAAAAAGTGAAGTGAAATCACCTGAGAATCCCTGATCAATCCATGCAAATAAACATAAGAAAATGGAACAGTTCCTGTGAACTCAATCCCCATCATTACCATTCTTGCCACCCAAAAGAACAATATGTCATGCCTGTCAAATGTTAAAAAGCAACATAACTTTTCAAACTTCTTCTATGGAGACAAATAACAAAGGAAAAGAAAGTGGATTACATTATGAAATTAAATTGAATGAAACAAAGATATACGCACAAGATTACGATAGATATATCATATGGAACAAATAGTAGAATAGCCACCTTCTCATATAAAATATATTAGTAATACTTTTTAAAATTAAAAGTATATATTAACAATACATAATACATATAATGGCTCTCATTTGATAATTTATTTGCCAAGTTACAAAATACCAAATGTTAATTCTTCACTAGCAAACAACTGTTTATATAAAACCCCTAGAAAGCAAACTATGTGGGGTTGTCATCTAAACAAGGAACAAAATGCTCGTAGATCAATCATCTATGTCAATATGTCATGACCTAAATCTGGGTGAGAGAGATTGATCAAAGAGGCAAGAGCATCAGCAAAAGACAGTACAGAAACACTAAAACACAATCTAAGTTTGATGTAGTGTCTAATATCCTTCCATTACCAATTTTTGTGGTTACAAGACAATATCACAGGATAGATTATTCAGTAAGAAAGTGAAGATACTTCAATAAGTAGGGAGTTAATTTGTTTTCTTGTCAACAATTTTTGGTATTAAGCCCTTTCTCAGGTGAAGGACAAGGGAAAGTCAGTTTATTTATTTATAAATTCATTATCATCACAGAATTTTACTTGTGAGATGTCAAATCAGTTTAGTAATAAATAAACTAGTCTGTTGGGGGCCCAAAGTGGCTTCTGGATACCAGGGTTTCTTCCAAAAAGAAACAGTTTATTGATGAAAATATGGTGTTTTTTATTTACAGGCATTAAAAGTTTGAGTAGATTCCCACATTTAGTGAATCTCCTGTACCTTAAGGGTCCATCCATTTTTTCCTTTTCAGGAATTAGGAATTAATGTGTTTGATTCTGTTTTATTTTTTCGTTTTTCAAAACTGTTTTACAAAATAAATTTTAGGAATTGCTTTTTCACAAATGAAATGATGTATTTACAGCAGTGCCACCACAAAAAATAGAAAAACTAAAAAACAGTTTTTCAAGACATCCCAGAGTTTTTTCAGATTTTTTTTTTTTTAAAAAAAATAGTTACACTATTCAAAACTTCTCTTAAAAATTGTCTGTGAAACAGGTTTTTTAGTTTTCTATTTTTTGAAAACAGAAAACTATTCTTTAAAATTGTAAACAAAGAGGCTCTGATTTACTTTTATCCAGAATTCAAATTTTGGATAAACAAACAATAACATAAAGAAACTAAGAGGGACTCAGTTTGTTTAATGCTTTTCATTTTCAGTTGATATATTGTCCTAAGTTAACAGTCCCATATTATTTGTATTTGTAATTATTGTAAATCAGTAAGGTAGAATATCAGTTACCAAAAATTAAGTGTTATTAACCAAAAAGAAATTGAGTATTATTTTAGGAAGTATATATTTAGTTTCAATCTATAAATTCTATGACCCTTGTACAGTTTTCATTCATTCAGAACCAATAATATTCAGTTTCTCCTTTGAAGTTATATTTCCACTATAATTACAAAAAGTATCACTGAGTTGTCAATTTGTTTACTGTTTTCAAAATGCTGAGATGGGATAGGTGAAAACAACAGCTCCTTGTTTTCACCATTCCCCTTTACAAAAATTTCAAAACAAAAAACAGAATAAAAACAAGGTGATATTTTTTGTAATTATAACAAAAACATTAACTAATGAAAATAAAAAACAAACCAAATTCCCCCTAAACTAGATTGCATACTTATATATGAGAAAACTTGCTAATGATACCCAAAATGAACAAAGTGTATAAACTGTTCTGTTCTGTTCTGACAATAACTATAAAAGGAACATCAAAGTGGCAATCCCCTTTGAATCCCATAGGATATCCTCAACCTCATAAAGAAGATGATAACACATCCAAAACCCGCCAAAGGTATATATTATTTAAAATATTAACAGCGTAAAAATAGTATGAAAAATCTTCATTGTCAAGAAGAATCAGAAGCACAAAAGTAACACATACCCGGTTTCAAGCATTGTAGTTGGATAGAATCTCTTAAAATCCTCTGCACTCAAATCTGGCCACCCAAGGGTACTAAAAGGCCATAACGCACTGATAAAATAATTAAGAATCTTTAGTTAATGCATGCAGTTGACAGATAAAAGAAGAAAGAAAGAAATCCAACATGCCATGTAAATCAGGTTTCAACATCAGTTCATGCTTACAAGTACATGTTTCGAAACAGATAAATCACATTAACAACTTTAAGATTTGGCAATATATATACATATAGGGTGGGGATCAACTTACTCCAGGAGTAACACTGGGTAAAGTTACTCCGCTTAATAACTTCTTATAAACAGTGAATTTCATCAATCCAACCGTCATATTAACAGTATTCATTAAATAGATCAAGCCTACAAAATATCATAAAATTTAAAAATCATTTGATGTTTCATCAAATCACTTCAATTGAACGTGCAATATACTTTTTAAAATATAAGTAAATGTTTACTCTAAAATTACATACCTATAAATGTCCAATTGATCTAAAATTTGGTGTACATAATCATCATATTAATATCAAATTAGTCAACGGTTAGATTTGTTAAATTCACATTCTATAAGAACTTATTAAGCGGAGTAACTTTGCCAGAATTACTCCTGGAGTAAGTTGATCCCCACCCATATATATATATATATATATATATTTTTAAAGAAAGATTTGAGCAGCAGCAACTCAATTAATATACACATGACATAATGGCTTAGATAATAGAAACTCAGTAAAATAGAAAACACAACAAGCGAAGCATGCTTCCACAAACATTTTGAAAACTACTAATATAACCATTTTTATTATGAAAATTTTCAAAGAACACCGGGATATTCTAAGTCTACACAAACATTTATACGTTAGAAATGCCTTATCTTAATCATGCTACCATGACATTTAACAATTCTTCCAAAATGTATAAGGAAATTGAAAACATTAAAGAAAAAATGCAACGGAGTATTACTTTTTCTTTCTTTAACTTTCTTATCCATAATCTTATTACAAAAATAACGTCAATCTTCAAAGTTTCACTAGATCAAGTGGATCCATTTAGGACAGTTTTATTTACCCTGAAAAACAAAATTACATAGACACATGTTAAACTCTAATTAAAACTTTTTAAAATATAATTTAAATAATTAGGCTTTCAAAATACATGTATTGCTGAAACACATTTCTTAATTTTTTTATAAAAGAAAATATTAATTAACATTAAGACCCAAAAGAAATACAAAGGTTAGGGAAAATAAGGAATCGTCCATAACATTTACCATGTCAAAAGAAAAAAAGGAATCCTCCATAACATAAGAACAAGATACAAAGCGGTAAAGATAATAAAGGGAAGAGTTAAATATGTTTTTAGTCCCTGAAGTTTGACTCGAATTTGGTTTTAGTCCCTAAACTTTAAAACCGTTGGTTTGGGTCCCTCATCTTCTAAAATTATGTAACTTTAGTCCCTCATGTTCTGAAATCACGTAACTTTAGTCCCTCCATTTACACCGTTAACTTTTGACGTTGACATGGGAAAAATATTTCTATGTCAGCTTGTCTAATGGGATTCAATGACCATGATGTGACAATTAAATTACACCTTAGCTCATCCAGTCAGTTTTATTGGCCTTACCGGTTCATGAAAAATGTGAAGTTAAATTTAATAAAACCCTAAATAAAACCTAACTGTATGAGCTGGGGTGTAATTCAATTGTCACATTATGGTCATTGAAACTGACTGGACAAACTGACACATGAATTTGTTTGTCACGTTAGCATTAAAGTTTACGGTATTAAGGGGAGGGACTAAAATCACGTGATTTCAAAATATGAGGGACCCAAACCAACGGTTTTAAAGTTTAGGGACTAAAACCAAATTCGGGTCAAACTTGAGGGACTAAAAACATATTTAACCCTAAAGGGAAACATTGAAGCAAAGGTGCCCAATCCCTTAAAAACATTTATGTTCAGAAACCCCCATTAAAAAATTTCTTAAAAGATTGAATCAATCTTTGAAGCAGAGATCAAATAACTAGCCGGGGTAAGTTTGTAAAGAGACAATATTTAGGGAAATTTATGCCATTTTTTACATATTACATATAAAAAGACAAAAGCATGAAATTGAAAGAGATGGCTTTGTTGACTTTAATTATCTGTAATTTGGCAGGTATATTTTTCCATGCAATGAAAAGGGAAGAGAGATAAAAAGAACAACTATAGAGCATGCAAAGAGGAAAAGGAAAAGAAAATATGTCAAACTATCTACCAAAAGAGACAGCAGCTCTAGTAGCATAAAGCATAAATTTAATATATCATGCTTTATACTCAATCCCAACACACAAACTATATATATATATATATATATATATATATATATATATATATATAGCTTAGTTGATGCCTAAATCATCTGATGAGTGGCCCATTTTTACACAAACAGTAAGACCAGCCTCTGTTAGCAATAAAACATTTACAATATGACATCATTTCCTTTTCTACTATGCTTCATATAGATGCCTCTCAAATGGAAAGAGATCTAAAATGAAATACCTTGAAAACCAAGTGTCAAGAACATCAGGATCCTGATATATTTCTACATTCTTTCCATATTTCTCGTGAGCTTTCTCAAGTGCTTCATCAACATTCCTAGCAACTATATAGTCCTCTTCATTGTCTTTTCCAACAATGTACCAAACAGGTATCCGGTGTCCCCACCATAGTTGTCTGCTTATACACCAATCCTTAATGTTGGAAAGCCAATGATTGTAAATCTGCAATGGACATAAAGTACACAAGGGTAAAGATAAGTTATCCTCTAAAACATAATACCAAAAACAAAATAATAATAAAACTAACAAGGAAAAAAAGCTAAGAATGCTGGAGGGCTGCACATTGGAAATGGAAACACCCTTGAAATACCCATTGTCAGATTTGTTGTCTCTGATTTTTTACCAAAACCATGAAAAAGCTCCAAGGAAGAATGGAAAACCCAATACTCTTTAAAAACCTATACAAGATTGTTTGGAAGTAAAGTATTTGCCTTACAATCCAAGAATTTGATTAGAATTGTTTCCGAGCTTGATTGACACAGCTCTCATGTCAGGAGAAAGGGCAGTGTTAGATCTAGGTGTCTGTTACAAGTCATTTGTGTTTAACACATTTAGCACCGCTGTCTAGACAAAAGACTTAACAACCTAAGAAGGAACTCTGGATTTTGAAAAGGTATTGTCAGGTAGAGAACCTTGGGAATTGGGTGAACAAAAATGAAACAAAAGAGAGAGAGAGAGTTGCAAGGAAACGCTCCAAATGAGTTCAAAGTCCAATCTCTATTGGTAGAATGGTGTGTGGAATCAAATCAAGTAAGAGCAACAAGGAACAGAATAGGCTAACTTCCCCATCACTCAAATTTTACTAAAGCATAACTGTGTAAGTCACAGTTTAAGTGAGGGCCCTAAATGAATGAATAGAATATAAGCTTTTATGGGGGTGTATGAGGGTAGGTAACAAGATTAGAGAGACGAGGAAAGGCCCCTATGAAAGAAGCATTTTCTACACAAGCATGAAACATTTTTTACTCCCTCCGAACTTAAATATATGTAAAAAAAAAATCCACATATGATGGTCTAAAATATAAGTAAATCTCAAGTAATTTCACCCTATTTAATAAGATCATCTCAAAATACCCTCTATTTAATTCAGATTTTATTTTCCAATGACCCTATTTAATGAATCATATACCAATAGAGAGAGATTATTTCCACTTGAAACGAGTTCCAATAAAATTGAAGTCTTCCATGAAGGGCAATGCAATTCAATTTTTTATGAGATTAAGAAGATTAAGAGTTAGTTTTTTTTTTTGCTTATATTTGAGTCCATAGCAGTATTACTTAAGTAATGATATTGACAGCAAGAACAAGAGAATATACAGATTTGACAGTCACCTGTAAAAATTGACAAGTTGAATAAATACAGGCAGCACTGGATAATCAATCTATACTAAATTAAAAATGGAAATAAAGTCTGATTAAGCTAAATTGCCCTGATTTCAAACTAAACCCCAATTACTGAATAGTGAATAGACTAACTTAATTTTAAAAATAGAGCTAATATGATGCTAATGAATTATAAGGATATTAGTGTATCTATTTGTTTTGACAGAGACAAATTTCTATATAACAGGATGCACAAACTTATCAACTGTTAGCTACAGGCCAGATTAGTGTGGTTTGTGTATTTAATATTTAATCTGATAAACTGGGTTTAGTACAGCATAGTATAACTAGTACAAGCACAGCCCAATTCTTATAACACTCACCAACGTAGTATTAACAAAAAAATATTAATGACAGTGATAATCCCACGTGATGTAGAACAACCAGAGAAAGGTGGGTAAGACGTCAGTGTAGAGAGAGAGAACAAAGGCAAGTAAAAAAGCTAGAGGGAGAAGTGAGAATGGAAAAAGTATAGAAGAGAGGACAAATGAGCAATGGAAAAGGAATAGAAAATAGCACCATTAGGCAATTAATAAATTAATAATTCATCCAATTCATCTTTGGAGAATAAAATAATAAAATAATAGTTATAAAAGTAGAGGCCTAAGCAAACCTAATTCTGACAGGAGATTTTAATTTGGAACTAAGTAAAGACAACCCCAATTTTAGATTTTAAACTGAAAATCCTAATAATGCAAACTATAAAGTTAATTCCTGAATATAATGAATTTCAAATCTACAATAAATTAAACTGATGATCATAAACATCATAAATATGTTGAACTGATTTCTTTGGATGAGTAGCTACTTTGGGATAAGATTAGGCGATTGGCTTCTACTTGGTGTAAGGTATGGTCTTTTGAGAGGGGTTTCCCTTACACATATGTTGACAGATTGGGTAGCTTTGGTTCATTGATGTTTCCTGTGTTCTGAATTTTCTGTATTTTTCTTTTTTATTTTGAGGAGGAACTCTTTTCCTCCTAACTCTTTGTATTCATCTTCTCTCTTTGCCTTGATGAATTTCTTTCTTTTATCCCAAAGAAAAACAAAACAAAAGAACTCTTTTCCTTGATGAATTTCTTTCTTTTAACACAATTACACAAAGAATAACAAAACAAAAGAACATTACAAATAAACTAGAGTCTAACCTTTCACTCTCCCTAGCCTCTCAATTCTCTATTAAGGATTACAAGCAGCATATAAAAATGTTCAAATATTATTTAAATATACCAATACAAAATCTAAGCTTGAACCTTATTATTAATCAATAGTTGTGGGAAATACAAGCATCTTCTACTCTAATAATGTATTTGTTTATTTATGGAGAAAAATGAATTAAACCCCTCAAAAGAGACAATTATAACATTATAACATCTCTCAGTAGCAAGAGGAACACGTCAATGATCAAATGATACTCTTGGAATTTAGGCTAGGCTTAACACAACCACAAAATCTAGCTCAGTGGGTGAGGATTGCCTGAGCCTTAGCCTTATAAGGATTAATGATTACTTTGGCCATATCTCTAATCAATGTGGGATCTCCACACGCCCCCCTCTCTGCATGTAAAGCTAACCAGTGAAATTCTCTTCCTCAACAAAAGATATTATGTGCCCATCCACTATATGCATGTCTAACAATGAATATGACAAACCTTCTCAAATCTTTCCGGAATTATGGTCAGCTCTCCTTTCTCAACTGCTTGAAGAGCTTTCTCAGCAAGAGGCTCCATACTTACAAACCACTGCTTACTAACAAGTGGCTCTATCACCTGATTGAAAAATGAAGTAAACCTCTCAGTGGGAGAATTAAATAGCAGAACAAATCAGTGATAGAATATAGTGCCAAAAATTCATAATTTTCAAAATTAACTAAGTAACTACTATCTCACTTCTCCACCACGCTGAGATCTGGGAACTCTTAAAGTGTGTGGTTCCTTTTTCACAGCTAAACCTGTCTCCTCAAGCTCCGCCCAGAGTTTCTCCCGAGCCTCAAATCGATCAAGGCCACTAATATTACAGATTGGCTTTTATAAATTAGTCACAACAATATATGCTAAGTCTTCAAAAGCTTAATAAGATATTCCTACAAATACCTGTACAAGCCAGCAACATCATTCAGCGTGCCATCCTTGTTCATCACATTAAGTATTGGAAGACCAAGCTTTCGAGCAAGTAGATAGTCATTATGATCATGTCCTGGACTAATTTTCAACACTCCTGTTCCAAACTCTCTATCAACATGCTGTGACATAATACCAATCAACATCAAGGAATAACACAAAATTCATCAGAATTGTCCCTCAAATTATGGTCGCAAAATCATTTGAGGCAAAAGAGGTAACACTTTAAAAATGTATTAAAACTGGTAACAAGGAAATATTAATGCCATAAGCAGAAATGCGGGTGTTGTTAGAAATTGACTTAATTCATTAGTCTAGAAATGTTGGAGGAAAAGTGTGTTTTGCTACACACCATTAATATTTATTCAGTATTTACAATAAAGAAAAGAAATAATCACAGGATCAATTACATCCAAATAATCAGCTAATCAGAAATGAATATATATAACTCAGAAAATAAATATTTTACACATGCCTAAATCTAACAATTAGTAGAAATACATATACAGGAAGTCTAACTAAAATATGTTAGAGAATTCCATTCACAGGTTTTCCTCTCTTATATTATTATCTCTCGATATTCTTTTACGAGGAGGATAACTAATACATAATAAGGATGTATGAAAATTTTACTGCTCGTTATAGTAGAGATCCAACTTGGCAAAAAAAAAATTAGTGAAAAGATCAGGAATTGTAATCAGTAGTCATTCCACAAAGAAACAACAAAACCATTGCATGAAGAAAGTGGTCAATAGACATTATGCATTGATTTTAAATTATTTTTTATTGTATATTTTAGGCTTAGACGTTATATTTATTTGTTATCAGCAATTAAAAGGTAATAAAATTAGAGGATACTAAATGAACTAAGAAAGTTCTAGAAGATAGTTTACTTGCCAACCAACTTTTATTATTTTGTGTATAAAGGACTACTATGCATAAATTGAGGGGCAACTTATTGAATTTCCTACCAAGTGGATTATACCACAAGGATACCTAGATCTTATAATTTTTCTGCCTCCATCCTGCTTCACAAACACTATGTATATAGATACTATAAAATAAGAAAAGAGTATGAAAGACAATTAAGGGTTATATATCTTTTAAAACTATGCAAATAAATAGACATTCCAGAGTATTCCAATAATAAAAAGGAGAACAGGAATGAGTCAAATTTGGAGACAATAACATCAGAGTACATGGATAAAGAAACATAAATTTATCAATAATTATATTTAATTTACTATATGTTCATTAATTCTGAAAGGCTTCAGCTAACTGGGAATTCTTACCATATTGATTCAACAGCACCCCCATTCAGTTGATAAACATGATATTTCCATAGGTGGATTGATATAGAAAAAAATATAGTTACTATTCAAATTTATTACTGACCAAGAAAGATATAGTTACTGTTCAATTTATTTACAAGGACAAGAAAATAAGATATCCTCCAAAATATTTAAAGATAGAATACAAAAGAATCAGAAGGAATACATCAATAGAATAGGACCTTTGAACACCTAGATTTGGATTGAACACCAAAGCAAGGCAAAGAAAACAACCCAAACAAGTGAATTTATTATTCTTTTCTAACTTTCCAGTAAACAATTTTATTACGGAACTTCTAAGAGCAAGACATCAAATCCAATAGAGTGGCATATTATATACTCTTTATACGAACTGAATTTTATCAACAATCAAAAGCAAACATAACATGTATCCAAGCAAGACAATAATAAGATACACCAATTGAACAGATTGGAACTTTATACCTTATCGGAAATTATTGGAACATGACGGCCAAATGTCTGAGGCACAATTGCCATCTGACCAATATACTTGGAATAGCGATCATCCTGCATTTCAGTTTACAATACAAGAAATTAGGCATCATTTCCCTTATTTTTCTGGAATCCCTTGTAACTCAATAGCATATCACAGCCATATTGAACTATTTTGCATGTATATTTTCATATATGTGCAAGTATATCCATTCTCAATTGAACTTAGCCAGCCTTTCCCAAATCTCATCTCTAGCTAACTGTAATAAAATAAGCACAGTCAAGTTAGTTTTAGGTCTAATCCAAAAAAGTTATATTTCAAAGTTATCTTTCCATCTAGGATTTGTTTGGGCATGTCTAGAGCTTTAATCTCATTAGAGCCCCAAATTTCAAAGGATAAGGTTCTCTAAGCCCAAGGATTTGGTTTGGTTTCTGGTACTGAACAGAAATTAATAACTGTGGTCTTCTGAAACTGTAGAAAAGGAAGCATTATCTCCTAAAACAGCTCAAGTGTTTTTCTATCTGCAAACATCATGTTCTGAGTTCTGCCTTGATCAGTTACATGTAAAATTTGAGACAAGTAGTTTTAAAGATTTTGGTGAACAATGACTTTCTCTTCAAAGTACAAAGATGTTGATCACTTATTTCAAGGGTACAAGTAGCAACGAAAGAAAGATTATTTGTAGGCATAATATGTTTGCAGTGTATGTGTTGGAATAGAGTGAAATACTGATATTTTAAAGCCATGTTCTCTCTGCACCTTTACTTTAGGATATGACAACCTTTTTAGCTTAACAGGGGGTGTCTCTATCAATGGAATTTTCAAAGTTTCCTAACAGTGTATGCCTGGTGGACCCACTACCCTCCAGTGAAAATTTTTCTTGTCAATCAGTGTTTCAACTCCTGCTTGTCAACCTCTCTCTACCATGGTATCAAAGTCCCTACAACCAAGTAACCAAAAGTTCAACCATTGCCACCCCCATCCTTCTAACTAAAAGTTGGATTTCAACACAAGATAACTGAACGATGAGTCTATGCATTATCCAAGCTTCAAGCTTGAATGCCTCTTCCTGTCTTCAGTGAGGAGACAGGTATGAAAATTTAAGATCCCGATATTTCAATTTTTATACTAAAGACGGGTGAATTTTGAATTTTTATATACCTTATATCCAAATATGTTATGTTTGATAATTGAAACTTAGGATTCCTTCATAATGAACATCTTGAAGGAGGACATCTACATTTATTTTATTCATCTCTTCCCTTGTATAAACTATCTATTAAAATATGTAAACATACACGTGCAAATGAACGTTGTTTTAGCTGGTAGAGCTTCAATCTGATTAATTCTCAACAAATTAGTATTTGCAATTTGTGAAGGTTATTCTAGTTATATAGGAAATTCTTGATAATTAATGAGATAAATACATTATTTGGTTCGGGGAATCCCATAGATTTATTGAATTGGATACTGTACTATTACTAAGCAGTGAAAAATAAGGTAAAAATAACAGAAAATATTATGTTAGTGCGTATTCAAAATATAAAATGCAAGTAGACAAGTCAAAAAGATGGCTGAAAATAATTCCTTGTTAAAGTTATATTTCTTATAAAGGGAAGGATGATAAATACAATTCTTACACATTAATCATCCCTCAAATTTAACCTTTTAATACTTAATCTATGCTTAATTAACAAGTCATAAGCATATTTTGCCAATGCAGGTTCATATTGGGCTTAGTTATATTTTTCAGCATAATTGGAAAATTACACTGTTTTGGTATTTCAACCATAATTCGAGTTCTAGAGATATAAAAACTATAAAATTTATTACAGGTTCCATTATGTTCCACCTACTGTGGAAGCAGGTCAAGTGAATGGCTTTCAATCACCATGACAACACAAAATATAATACCCAGCTTGTGTTGGGCCCAACATCAATCAAGAGGCACTACTCTACAAAGACAAGAATTCTATCATACCTGTGGATGAACTGCTAGTGCTACATCACCAAATAAAGTCTCTGGACGTGTTGTAGCTACAGTCAAGTAGTCACTCCTACAAAATGGGTGATCGTCAATATATTAATGCTAACAGTAAATGAAAGCCCACAAGGTGCAACCATAAACAGAAAATAAAGCTCATTTTGAAGTTAGAAAATATGGCCAATATACACAAATAATCAAATTCAAATGGAAAGATGAGAATAACATTTTTTGCCATCACTATCATATTAAGTTATATTTAATTTTTAATTATATTTTAGTATATAGTCATTCATGCACTTTTTTCTTTTAAAATGACATCCAGATAGATATTTTTTGAAAATTTGAAATTGTATTTTTTTTCTTTTTCTGGCTATACATGTTGCTTCATATAGTAGAACCTCTATAAATTAATACTCGATAAATTAATAACCTCTCTAAAATAATAATTTTTCTCAGTCCCGACTTGGGCCCAAGGTCTAAATTAATAATTTCTATAAATTAATAAGATAATAATTTTCCGGAAGACCCTTATACAAATTTATGGTCCCTTCAATATTATAAATTAATAATTCTATAAAATTACAAATATAACTAGGACAACTTAGTAAAATATGATTCTATTGTTGTTTGCTTCTTCTTAAAATTTAAATCTAGTTGTATTCCATCTCTAACTTTCCTTACTGCATCCAAAAGCTCCGGTGTTGCGTTCTCATAATGCAACAAAAAAATGCGAAGAGTTGTTGCCGCTATAAGTGCTTCCTTCCACGTAATTGGTTGCAAAGGCATTGTATCATTTTCCTTCCTCATATGTTTTATTCATGAAGAATAATGTAGGTTCGTTGAATCGGAAAAGATCTCTTTAAATTAATAAATTATTAATTTATCAATTAATTAATAAAATTACGTGGTCCCGACTTTATTAATTTATAGAGGTTTTACTGTGAACAAAATTTATTTAGGTTTTTTAACCTTTTATTTTTAATTCAAAATAAAGACAATTTTATCACAAAAAATATAATTGTAATGAAATTATGCAATATGAAATGATTAAATTGAATTGAATTCTATACAAACAATAAAAAGCACACTCAATGAAAAATGTTCTAACTAAAAATAAATATACTTATTTTAAAAATTCAAATAAGAAATTGCAAATATTTGCTAAAATGACATATGTATAAGTTAACAATTACAAAGATTATATTAATATCCACTTGTAATCACCAATTAATAATATTATAGATCAAAGTTTTATTGAAACATGAAATATTATAGTATAAATAATTATTTTTTGTTAAATGAAATAATTCTATTTACCTAAATAATTACTATTAGGAATGTATTCTTAAAGTAATTATACATTAGAATTACATTTTTTTATCTATTTGTTAGCATGTTTTCTTCTCTTTCATTATTGTACCAATAAAATCATTTGTCTATATCATATAGGCTTTGATTGAGCAATGTCAGCCTGTAAAATTTAGCTTTTATTCTTAATTCCTTGGCATTCATTAGATGAACATTTCCTCCAAAAAGCAAATGGAAGTGCAACAATGTATATTTTTTATCTATATTAAGGGTCAACACTTTAACCTATCCCAACTTAAAATGGCCTAATATGTTCCCACAAAGCTCAAATAGCCATTGAAATTTGTTTAAAAAAATCTTGGCTCCCATGAATAGTGCAACATAGTACCCAAAAACTTATCCGATTGTAAAAGTATAGAATAGATAGATAAGAATAACCAAGCCTTATCCTACTAAGTGGGGTTACATGGATTAGGGCATTAGACAACGTCATAATTCCTTATCATATATTATGTTCATTGATAGACCATTTATCTCTAAATCTCTATTCACCCTATCGTTTTCCTTAGTCTCCCACTACCTCTAGCTATTGGATTATCCTCCTTCTAGTCAACCCTCCTTACTAGTGTTGCTATAGGTCTTCTCCACATATGTCCAAACTCCAAACCACCTAAGACAAGGTTCTACCATTTTTTCTACCAAACTTAAAAAGAAAATCACTCAAAAGACTAAAGTAGAGTCCAAATTTTAATTCTGAAAATTAATCTAAACACATAAAAGAATGGAATGAAGTAGTTAGTGTGAGTGAGCACAGTTTCTGTTAAAACAGAGTATGCCGGGCCTACCTATAATATGGTTACTGAGCTATAACTTGGATTATAAATACTCTAGCATATGCATTGAGTTCTATCTTTGTAATCTCATCTCAGAAATAATATCACAGTTTCCCTCAGATTTTTCTCTTGCATTTTTCCTCACTTTCTCTCTGTATCTGTTGAACTACTTATATCAATTTCTAACTTCAAATAAAACTCTTATTGAAGCATGAGCTTAATGGTTGCTTCGGACAATATGCTTTTAAAAAAAAAAAACACTGAATAATTTTAAAAAGCATCCATTATGTACCTTGAACCTCCAGCAACACGATACCTAATATGATACAAATATCCAGACTCTTCTGAATATTCAACTTCCTAATCATAAAAGGAAAGGTTCAATCCAAGCATTCGACACTAAACCAATTAAGTAATAGAATGCGTACAATCAAAACGAAAGGTACTTACCAAGTCTGAAACAGCAGTCTGTAGAGTAGGTGACCAGTTTACCATATATGAACCTGAAGCAAGCATAAGCCAGAGAGTTATTACATCATACACCTCTCTATAATCCAAATACTAAACAGAATTGAGCAGCCTAAAATTTCAACTACCAAAACCAAATTCAAGTTTTGTGTTGAAATTTAGGGTATAGGTAAGGAAGGAGAAAAGAAGAGAATAGACCCTCAAAATAATAGGATATTTAACTGATAAGGTGTATTATGATGTAACTGTGATATGACACAAAGAAACTATGGGCTAACTCCTAGCTATACTAGTAAGGATTATTCTAGTCAAATAAGAAAACAATTCAAGAAATAGAACGAAATATGGCAACCACTCATAGAAGAACAGCAAAGATACTTCAAAATATTCTAAGATACAACGAAGATATTATGAGATTCTAGGTATTATTACACTTTAATACGAATGAAAATTCAAATTTACATATAATCTCTATAAAATGCTAAACATCATAGGGAAAATCTCCAAAACAACAACTAAACCTTTTTCTCACTAGGTGAGATCAACTACATGGATCATGAGACAGTGTAAAATTTTTCCATGTATTAAGAGAAAAGATAGACCATTTACCTCTGAATCTCTCTTAAGTCCGGCCTATAGTTTTCTTTGGTCACCCTCTGCCTCTAACTATTGAACCATCCTCCATCAAGTCAACCCTCCTTACAGGTGCTTCTATAGGTCTTCTCCACACATGCCTAAAGCATCTTAAGACGACATTTTATAATTTTTTCAACAATGGGATCTATCTCAACTTTTCCTTCAATGATTGTACTTCTAATCCTATCTTGTCTAGTGTAACAACTTCTCCACCATAACATTCTCATCTCTACAACATTAAGCTTATTTTCTTATAGGAATTCTAAAAGTAAATTGAGGCCTTGACAGGAAAATACATTTCAAAAAGCAGACACATAGCAAAGAAATATAAAAGCAACCCCCCACCAAAAACAAGCATGGCTTCTGAAGTTTTCCTAGATAATGTCCTCCAAATGAATTTAAACATCACTTTGATAAGAGCATCAGGAATAGCTTCTTGAAGTATTACATGCTTGAAAAAAACCGATAGTGTGTAGAACTACATTCAAACACACACAACATACAAGCCAGCAAATTAAGAAGTATCCAAAACAAAAGATATTTCAGATACAGAACTTTGAAACAAACATTGTCCCACTTCATACAGTATTACAAAGGGAAGCAATTTAAAAGGATAAAGCCATAGTGACATAAGATATCATAACATCATTGTTTTGACAAAAGTTCAATAATAAAAGATTACAAAGGATAAATAGTGCATGATCTACAATATTCTGCTCCAAAACATTGCCAACCCACATCATACTGAACTTGCATTCCATACACTCCATCTTACTTCCATGTAACCAAAGACCATTTGATTCCAAAGCTTCTCTCTACCCTTCTTAGAAAACCATTCACCAAAGCACTAAGCCTGGGGTATGCCAATTTACATCCAATACCAAGGAAAAAAGGTATGGACTATGGACTCAAAGTCAACCCTTGGTGAAAACCTTCCAAGATTTGCAAATTGACTGGTCATAAACTCCTTCCAAGATTTCACAAGTTTCAAGCAATCTTGAAGACTATAACAGTGTGTTATGTAAATGAAATATATAACATATTCATAATGTAACCTCAGCTTTTACCTTGATAAATTAAGCCTTTCTCATGAAGCCTAACAAATGCCTCAACCACAGCTTCTGCACAAATTATAAGGTAAGGTATCAGTATATATAACAGCACAAGTAAATAAATGCTAATGCACAACAATGTTGGATTTACATTGATGAGACAAATTCAGATACATATAATAGGCAATCAAACAAAAAAAGAATAGCACAAATAAAAAGAGATATTAAACTACACCAATAATAATTACTATCTTATTTGCATCACCATAACTTTTCCAATATATGCCAATACACTTTCTATTTTAGCTAGAGGTCCAATTAGTAGAAAACTGTCTTACGACTTAGCTGTTCATCAAGGGTGAAGTGCTCTCTAGACCAATCACAAGAAGCACCAAGTCTCTTGATCTGATTCGCGATAGTTCCACCATACCTGAATAAAGTAAACACGTATATTATGGGAAGGAAGTAAACAATATGTTGATGAAGAAACTGAAATTGTTACTCTATTTGCACTTCTACAGATAGTAATTTAACCGCGGCCAATATCTAGTTCAAGAAGATGCAGAACACTCATGATTCATGTAACCTAAACAAGAATGTAAACCTATCTACAGTGTATAAAATAAATTTGTAAATATTCCTCCGGCAGATAAATGGTTATGGCACATTCTTCTAAGACTATATTATTATGGCACTAGGTTATTTGGACTTTGGAAAAAGTACAGTTTTGATTGACACAGAATGGACAACCCAAAGGTCACTTTTTAGAGGCGACTTTATTCCATATTTTAATCTCTTGTGAATTTTACTTTAATATAAATAATAGGATATAATGAGTTTCAGTCCTTTCTTTTTTTTTCCCTCTATTTTAAGAAGGGCAATCCATTGGCCCAGCAAAAACAAAAATGTAGATGGCAGCAAGGTAAACAAGGATGTGAAGGCATACTTCTCTTTCCACTGCCAAACTCTTCTTGTGAATTCATCTCTACCCATCTCAACCCTTCTTATTCCTTCAGAGGCTAGCATTCTTTCAACAACCAACTGGTAGAAGGAGAACAAAATTGAGAGTGGGGAACTAATAGCTTCAACTGAAAAGACAAAAGGAGAAAACGCAAGCACACAATTTTTTATGACAAAATAAAACTGCATGATAAGGGGCTGCAAAGCAATTTTTCATAAACAAACTATCCCAAAAGCTTAAATTGTTAGGTGAAGAAACATGAATGATGTTTATGTTGTATTTCAAACATGTCCCTCATGTAAGAGTACTTTGAGCTTGAAGCATGGACAATACATAGCCTCACCTACCTTTTGCTGAAAATCAACTTTTTATTAGAATAACTAGGGCCACAAAGATCGAAATCTAGACCACTAGGGTCATAAAGGCCTTGATACATGTCATGAATCAAATATCAAAGTTTAAATTGTTAGGTGAAGATTATATTATATCTCTAATATGCCCCCCACACAAGAAATCTTTGGACTTGAGGCATGGACAATACACAAGCCCACATACCTTGGGGTGAAAGACGACTTTTTTATCAATAGAATGAAGACAGCAAGGAACAAACTGTAATCCACTTAGTCATAGAGGCTTTGATACCATGTCATAAACCATATGTTTCTAATGCAAGTTGTGTAGGTGAAGACACGTGAATGGTTTTTATATTATATTTCTAACACAATTGCAATGTTGAATGACAAAATCATTAGGGCAAATCTTGCAAAAGGAAAAAGAAATAGGGTAGGGCCCATAGGGGAAAACTATAAAAATAGTAAGGCATTTTAAAAATCATAAAAAGAGAGCTTAAGAGGAAAATCCTAAAGATAATCCTACAAATAAATATTTGGGCATAAAATTATCCTTAGAGATTCTTGCCATGGACTCCAGCCATAGCATCAATAAACCAGCATTAACACTAGAAATCTCCTCGGTTCTCTTCTTCAATAAATCATGAGAAGCAAAAGGCATTCAATAAATCTCCTCACTACCTAGAGTGGTCCATGGCAATATATGGCCTTTGAGATGGTTCAAAGGACACTTTGAAGGTTGGACCTTTGTTTTCACCAACTATGCCAATGCCCCTCTCTTTACTAACAAGTTTAATGAAAGCAATTACTTGGGTTTCAGATATCAAGTTGTGGCTCACTAAACAATACTATGCAGCCCACCTTACAACCAAACCTGGCTCCATACCTGCTGCCAAGCACTCTAGGTGGGCTAATATCAAAGCCCAACTATGCAACGTTATAAAATCCACCATTCATCCCTGACAGATTATTTGTGCTAATGTCACTTGTGATTGTGAATCCGTTTGGGAGCAAGCCCGGGTTTATTATACCAATGTGTTAGGATATATGACTGAGCTCTAGAATATGTGCTTTCTGTATGTTTTTTCTGTTGTGTTGTATATCAGTATATGGGGATTTACTTGGTTGGGCAGTTGGACCAACATGTGTTGTAATTGTACTATAACAAAAGTTGAAAATACAAATGCAACAATCAGTAGTGATTTATTAGGTCGTCAAACCTAGAAGAGTTCTATATCCTATGGAGTAACATTATAGATCAATGAAAGCCTTGAAAGGTGTAATGTCAGATATCAAAAGAAAAGAGATAAGTATAATGAGCAACAAAAATTTATATAGTCTTGGGTTTTGTGACAATTGACAAACCTGAGTTGCAATACCAGCATGATCACTCCCAGGAAGCCAAAGTGTTGGCCTTCCTTTCATGCGATTGTACCTAATCATAATATCCTGCATGGAAAAGCATGATAAGAAACAAAAGTATATATCTTATTATTGTAAAAGTTCAACAAAAACACCAACAACTCAATACCACTTGACAAAATACATTGTGGGTACTAGATATATTATAATAAAATCACTATGTGATCAAACAAGCAGAGAGAAACAATAAGAAAGGAAGGAAGAACGTATTTTTTTAATTTATGCCTCTTAAATTTTGGACATGGGCCTAACTCAACCCCAGAAACTAGCTTGTAGGGTGAGGATTATCACTAGTCAATGTGGGACTCTCCAACACACCCCTTCACAACCAAGGTTGGACATCTACGGATGGGGGCCCAATAACGGATTTAGGATAGGCTCTAATACCATCTTAGACTTTGGACCTGGGCCTAACTCAACCCCAATAGCTAGCTTATAGGCTGAGGATTTCCCATGGCTTATATACTTTAACTTAGCCTCATCACTAGTCAATGTGGGACTCTCCAACAATGTCAATGTAATATTAAACATTCTGTGCACAAAAAGGAAGCAACTAACTATAAAAAATTATGACTTCAAGAAAGTTGAATAAGTTGCACCAGAAATCCATTGTTATAATTACCGTGAAAAATCACTGAAGAAAAAAACAGAACCTTAGCACTATGAAAATAGTGAAAGTATTACAAATTCAGACAAGGAAGATGCATCAAATGGCACATTTCTGCTCGTTACAGAACTATATATCTTGCCTTTTCCATTCAAAAAATTTACTCCTACGAAGGTATATCTAGATACATAAATATTCAAGTAACAACATACATGAGATATAAGAAAAACAATTAAAACATTTAGAAAACCTCAAGGGTCACAAACATCGCATGCCCCATGTGCAGAGAACCAGTAACATTAGGAGGCGGCATTGATATCACAAAAGGATCACTTCCCCGATCAAAGTTTGGCTTAAAATAACCTTGAGACTCCCACCTAGCATCCAATAATTATAATTAAAACATCACTTACAATAAAAATATACAAAAAAGACATAATTATGACTTCAAAATTTCCATCCTTGCTCCAAACTTATAAATATAACCAGAAACAAGCTGTATATCAACCAAATAAAACATCAAGTGATCAAATAATTTGGATGCACACTGCTATATATCAATTTTTATTTTACTGTTGTCAAAAACAATAACAACAAATAAACCCTTTTTCCACTAGGTAGAGTCAACTATATAGATGCCATTGTATTCTGTCAAAAATCAGATATCCAGAAAGGTCATTGTTGTTGTAATTGCATTGCTGCAACTTACGAACTGCAGGCTCCAGCGTTTCTATTTGACACCTTGAAATGGACCAAGTACAATACTTACATGCAAGTAATTCAACAATCCAATTTGGTTAACCGTGGAATATTCTGGTTCTAGTGGTGAAATTAAGAAAAGCAGCCACTGTGCATAGAGCACATGTTACACAGAATTAAAAATACACAAAGTAGAGAAATCTCAACACTGATTTTAAAAGCATACCAATTATATATGCGTTCTTCCGCGGCAAAGTCGAATGATTTGGCAATCTCAGGAGAAGTAAAGACACCATTCTCTGACGCAGCAACTGTAATAAAATCGGAAAACAACGTGTCATTATTGTTAAATTTTTTAAAACTATTAACGAGAACGCCTCTCCAAACAGGCTCTAAGTTAAATGTTAAACCAATACTTCATGTTGAGAAGAGCAGCGAAGAGAACCTGCGAGAAGACGAGTTGTGAGGCGGTTGAAACGACGAGGAGAGAGTGGAATGGCGCGACGGCGCGTGTAGAAGAGAAGGGGGTTGAGTCTATTGCAAGCGGAGAAAGGAGAGAAAAGAGAAGAGCGAGAGGAATAAGAAGTAGAAAGAGAGAGTATGGTAGACATGGTAGTTTATGCTTTGAGTTCAGTTCAGTGGATTCACAACTGAAGATCAGCACTGGGATGAGATGGGGTGGGGTGGGATGATGAAGAGGGGGAAATTGCTCCCCCCAAAGTGATAAATAAACGATATTTTTATTCCCGTAATTTTGAAAATTTAGTGTTTACGAAATGAAAATAATAATCGAATTTCCTAGATGAATTTCATAGACACATGAACATGATTGTGATGATAAGCATATTTCTATAACAATCACATACAATGAATCAAATTAGAATGTTTCTTAAAAAAATTAAATTAGCATACATACATGTTATGATTTAAGGTCACAACGCACAAAAACTTTTTAATATAAAATAAGAAAAGTACAAAAGCGTTTGTTTGCTTTGTATTTTCATTTTGTGTTTCTAATTTTTATTTTCATTCTGTTTCTTGTTTTCTAAAATTTTACAAAGGAAAATTTGTGTTTCTAACATTTCCAATTTTTTATTTTATAAAATTTCAGAAAACAGGAAACAGAATGAAAATAAAAAATTCAAACAGAAAATGAAAATACAAATCAAACCGCCTAAGATTTTTTTTCTAACAAGTATTCACATGTATTTATGCCAATAAATAGTGTTTTGATTTTATAATCCATTAGGTGAGACCTAGCTTATCACATTCTAGTTATATCAAAAGCCTGTTAATATATCAATCAATTATACATATAAATATAAATATTATGTGTCAATAATTAAATTAATTATTTTCATAATTAATATATAATAATTCCATAATTAATTAATGTCAATCCATTACATTTAATTAGATGTCAATGTTTATATCTAACAGGACCATTATGTTTAGGAATATAAAATGGAGAGATATGATGGGTGATCCCATGAAATTGAAGGAATTAAAGGTTGAAACTTAAATGTATTCACTATTATTATAAGAGTAAAATATATTAATTTTAGTGTTTAATGGGTTTTCAAAATGAACCTGAGAGAAATCTTATTTACATCTCATTCGATATATCTACAAGACTTAGAAAAATGTTCCACAAGACTTTGATTAGTAAGTCAATCCGGATATTGTTTATTTGAAGAAGAAAATTTAATGTTAAAGTTTTTAGGGCATTATGAAGAATGTGATGATCAGCAATGGTGCCAGAGATTAAAAAATGAAGTTGAAGTTGCATAACAGACTTGAATGAAGTTGGTCGAGTGTCTCTAAAAGCATGGTTGAATAGAAACTTTAAAATTAGTACTTGAAAACTCAAATTTAGCCTTAAGTGTTTCTTAAATCTAAGACGTGTAACTCCGGTTAAATCTTAACTCAATTAAAGGTTGAGATTCAAAAAATTGAAGCTTTTTTAGTGTGTCAAAGACATAATAAACTTGAAATATGATAGATTTAACTTATATAAATTGATTTCTTTTTAGTGAGATTGATTATCACACCATTTTTTTAACTTCATAAGAGGATCAATTTACGAAAATTGTAAAGATATAAACTTTGGAAGATTAGTTACAATGAAACGGTATCCCTTAAATAAATTTGATTTAAAATGATGTAATAAAAATTAAAAGTAAAAAGTGGAGAGAGATCGCAACCAAATTTATACCGATTCACCCAAACACTCTTGAGATATGTCTAGTCCTCACAAACTTGTGAGATTTCCACTAACTATTGACACTTTACAAGTATTCTTCACCACCACACATAGGTTTTCTCATTCCAAAATTGAATGATAGAATAAAAGTGTTTGTCTTAGCTACAAACACACATAATGTGGATAAATAATGGTTTCTCAAGCTAAGTAATCAATCACTCTAAGTTTTGGTATACGGTATAAGAATGTAGTGATTGATATAGAGAACTCAGATAGGTGGGATTGAAGAATTAGATTAGCAAATAATTTTGCTGAGTTTCTACACTTGATGCAATCGGCTCTTTTATGTTTCTTCATGTCTCTAAAGGTATTTATAACATTTTCCTTAAAACTAGTCGTTTCTGACTGTTGGTGATTGACAGTGATTTTCTTTCTTTTTTTAGCAATGTGCTTCCATGTCAACATAAATGGTTTAGTGCAATCCAAGATAGTTCAGATTGGACCTGAGCCTACCAATCTAAGGTCTTAGTCTGACCTTCTATCCGAGTTGCTTTTTGAGCTTATTTTTCTTAACAAGAGTAACTGAAGGACTTGAATTCTTTAGAGATGTTCCTCTGGATTTCTTCAATCTTGAGATTATTCTTCCTTAGTTATGACTTTCATTTCTTCTCGATTTAGCTCAAATCAATGTTCTTCATGCTTAATTAAGCTTCTATTTTTAATATTTGTACTTTAACTTTCTATCTTGATTTAGTCCTATGCATCTTAATCAACATTGAGTTTCCTTTTGTACAATAAACTCTTGAGTTCTAACCTTTCTTTGATATTGCACAGTCAAGAAACTCATTACTAATAAAAGTAAGACTAAGATCAATCTTAATTTTTATATAACATAGGAGTTTAATATCATTAAAACTTCACATCTGAAAGAGTTTGTTCTAACATTGAGGTTTCAATGGGGTGCAAGGTAGTCACAATATATAAAAAATCAATGTCAATCTCTTAAACCGGTGGATTGCAAGCTGGTTTTTTCCTCATGGATAGTTAGTTAAATATATGTTTTTGGGACAATTGATGTGAAACTTAAAAACTAACAGCAAATTTCAAATTATATTTACATTTACATTTACATTTTACAAGTTCCACATGTCTTGCATCCCATCCACCCATTCTATCATATAAAGAAAGGTAAAACAACAATGGGGATCGGAAGAACTGAGTTCAAGAAATCCAACAATGAATAAGTACATTCTTATATGAATTTATCTCTTCTAAGATAAAAGATGCATTTTCAAGAAGAAAATGCGGAGTTATAATTATTTCATTAGAAAATCAATAGAATAGATTTTAACAACTTAAGTGTTTATTATACATGTACATATTTTATCATAATTCTAACAATTAATTTTTCAATGAACAATTATAACTCCATATTTTTTCTTTATAAAGCACATCTTTCACCTTGGAGAGTTTAATACTTGAATTCTTCTTCTTTAGAAGAAAACTGGGCTATGGCCTAATCCATAAATCTTATGCATTTTCTGTACAATGATTATATATACCACTGGTGAAACAGCAATATTTTCTTCGGCTTGGGGTACTAGTAAGCTCCATGTGATATTTGGCCTAACGACTTGTGCAATGGTAATTAAGCAAGATAGCTTGGGGGGGTATGATAGATATCATCCACTTGAGTTGTTGGCACATAAACTGCATCTTTTAGAGCGCTATGGGTTCGACCATAAAATATATAAACTATCACTCCTATTGCTAGCCATATAGAAACACGCATCCATGTAGCAGCCCTTGAAGAATAACATATACAAATTAGACGAAGTTGTACAATTCAAGAAAAAAAAAATCCTTATCACTTTATCAGAGCAATGTTAAAGCTAACAAAATACACAGGTGATAACTTATAGTTCAGATTCGGCATATTATTAGGACATGAACATTTCTTTTCCCTGACAAAGAAAGGAGATTAAAAAAAATCAATGAACATCTATTTTTGTTTTTAAAAGGTTTGGTTGACAAAACTTAGTTACTCAGTTATGGTAAGTGACATCAAAATCATCCCTGTGTGCACAAACTGCGAGATTGAAGGACTAAATTAATGTCAACCTCCAATGATAAAGGAACTGAATTAATGTCATATTTTCATTATTGAAAAACTAAATTGAGGTAAATTTCTTTAGACAAGTCAATTGATTCTCAAACTTTCAGGACTAAATGTTTCTTTATCGTTTAAGGACCAACTTAATGTCAACTTAATCTTTTAGGGACTAGAATACTAATTTACTTTCTAAGAACTGATAGGAATGTTCTATATGCTTCCTAAATTGAATATGAATACTTACCCAAGATTGATAAGTAAATAGCAATTGATGAGAATGCAAGCTATAGGCAGAAGAGGCACAAGTGGGCAAGTGAAACCTGAAAACATATCAATGAGTTATTTCTTACACGAAACCCATCTTACACAATGAAATCGGATTGCTAAAAAAAGTTTTTCTTAATGAGGAAAATCCAACTCATATAAGAGTATGATTAAATAGATTTATTCCCATAGAAATTTCAATGTAAAACTTCCTACATTCTTCTAGTTGTTATGAAGTATTCATTTCATAATTTTTCTTTCATAGAACACATGCTCTTACATTCAATGGCTAACAGACTGGCACTAAAAGATCCACATGGCATCTATGTTAGCATAGGAAACATGATACTCACTCAAACTATAAATTTATTACCACAAAGTAATAACTCTAAGCCATACCTCCAGAGTGCCCAAAGTTGTGCCTTGCATCATCTTGATCTATACAGGCTAAGAAGACAAAACCAGACAAAAGAAGAGTGCCACCAACTCCACATAGTGCAAAGCGAATTGAACTAGTAATGGCAAATATACAATACAGAAAAAAGTAAGAATATCAAGAAATACCGAAATAGCATGACAGACATTAATAAAGGACAAATTTTGAAATATTTAATGTAGCCACTACCCTCTAAAATAAAAACCCTCCCTTTCCCAGAGAACAAGGCCAAGTCTCCATATCATCCACTTTTAACATCTCAAGTCAGCTGCTAAAATATTTATCCATTTGATCATGTATCCAAAAATTATCAATGTATGTGCAGCTTGTAAAATTCACTAAACCAACCTGAGAAGAGTTGTATCTGAAGCTGCATATGTAAGGACAAACACGCCAAAGCATGTAAAAGCTATTACCAACCCAATAAATTTTCGCCTATTACCCTCATGTACATCTGCACCCATGTAAACAAATAGGAGTAATGAGAAAAACAACATAAGTCAAATATTGAAGGAAAGGCTAAAAATGAAATTATAATGACAGTAAATTGGTTTAAGTTACTTTAGCAACATTGCTTATATATCTAGGGCAATATATTTACATTATATATGATAGAAAGATTAGTAGTAAACAGAAAAAGCGAATGGCGTAACTCACAGTTGCCTATGGCAAGATGTTTAGCAAAAAGGGAATAATCAACTGATACATCTTCTTTAACAAGTAAGGGTTCCTGGTTCCCACAAGTACCAACATTTGCCTGTGTATCCTTTTCATTTGTCCCTAAATAGCTCTGGCCATATTGCAGTGACACTGAATCAAATGGTTCTTGGAGAGAAGGGGGCAATGGAACCTCATCTGGTGGGATATATCTCAGTATCAACACAGATACTGCCACTGTGGTGAATGCAAGAAGCGTACCCACACTAACCTACGAGAGACAAGTTAAATATACATTAGTACTATATACATAGAAACCATCAACATACTTTTACATTTGACAATTACAGGTGCTGTCCATGCAAGACATTAGAACTGCCTCAGAAATGCTTTTATAATTTTAAAAGAGAAAGGAAATAGAAAGATCGCCTGTGTTTACATTAAAAAAACCAATGGCTTCAAAGATGGGTTTATGGTACATGACCCGTATTGTGCCTCACCTTACCACTACCGGTGTGTTGTGTGTTATATGATGATCTTAGCAAAATATGCTGTGTTATATGATAGCCAATCTCTCTTTCTTTCTCTCACCTACTCTCTGCATGATCTGATTGATCTCTCTATATCTCTTTCAACCACTTCCTCTGTTATCAGAGGCTCTTTAGACAAGTGACCAAGTTCAATCCTTGCCACCTCCATTTTTGTAATTAAACATTAAATTTCAGCATATGGTAAATTAGCTTTCTGCATTGTCCATGAGGACTCTTGCAAGATTGGGTTAGGGATAAAAGCAATTCCTTAGATTGTAGTGGTTGTAAGTTGTTTGATTGAGTTGTTTCATGAAAAGATTCAAGATCATCATCCTAGTTAACATGATCAGGGAATCTTGACTGTTGCAGAAAAAGAACTTACCATCCCAGCCAGTTGAGAGACATCCATGGAAAATGCCAAGACTGCAGCAACAATGCCTGTAACTATTGTACTCTTGACAGGAACCTGGCTGCGCTTATTAATTTCAGAAAAAAATGGTGGCAGCAACCCATCCCTTGCCATAGCCATCAAAATTCTTGGCTGAGAGACATTAAACAAAACACATTAATTATTTTACCTGGCAAATATAAGACTTCAAAGAAAAGGGGGGAAATGTGATAACTGCAACAAGCAATCATATCTACATACCAGCAAAAAGAAATGCGGCAAATACTTGGAATATTATGATCTCAATTAAATTCAGTAGATCGCCTTTAGCTCTTCTATTACATAAAACTAACTTTATCCTTAGGCAAATGTTGATGTCAGGTTAATGGAAACTCTCAAGTTACACGAATCCCAAATTATTCAATGCAAGTATCAGTTTGCCCCATCATCAAAAATTCATTTCATTACAACCAATCTATATTGCACTTTTAATGCATCGTTAATGTGATAAAGTAGAGTTTCTCATTTGTTCTGTTCTGCACAAACAATATGTTCCAACCCAAATTTACAAGGACTTGTATACTCGTAATAATGATTAAATCATCGTCTCATCAATTCTTAAATTTGTAGTATTTCAATTATTTGTCACAGACCCTTGCCTAATTATATGATGTTGTAGACTGTAGTTCACATCAATCGAAGTGTATATTCAAAACATATATCACACACACACACAGAGTGAGAAGGAGAGAGATTACTACTGGTAATAACAGGGTTGACCATTAAAAGATTAAATTCAATAATGAAAGATTTCGTTATGATTTATTACTGTTTGTTTTATCTCAGTAAAGAAAACAGAAAGAAGAATAGAGATAGAAGCGACAAATCAGATCACTGAATCAGAATACCGAGCTCCTAGCCACTACATATGTCAAACACAAAACTCATTATCCAAATCAACTGTAAAGTATGTTTGTTTTATACTCTCACCCTTCCCAAATGACATTTTTACAAAAGGGGAAAAAATTGACTTTACAAGAAATTCCCTCAAAACGTATGTTTTTTACGATTTGCGGATAAAAATATCTCAAACAACCATGCTCTTAAATCATCAAAATCAAAACAACCTAGACTTTGTCATCGCTTCCCGTGCACTCAAACAAATCAACTAACTCTGACTCATCAAAATCAAAACAACCAAGACGACACTCCACCACACCAAATCACACCTTAAATACATACAATCTTATCCATAAAACATATATTCTCCAAATCCACGCCCCTGCCTTGACCGCATCATGCGTGCAGAAGCTACACACCTTTCCCCATTTGGCCATTTTTGTGTGTTTATTTTTTTCAAGAAAATATATTTTAATTAAAATACATCTTCAAATTAAAAATGTTAATTGAAAGTTTAAAAAAAATCGAAAAAAGTACGTTTCATATTTTTTCTCAGAAGTTGAAAAAATGATTATTTTAACAAATATATCATAAAAATGATTTTCTAATTTATCTAAACATATTTTATTATTCTATGCCTTCAATGCTTCTTTGATTTTAGGGCTTTGATGCTTTTTATTAAGAAAAATCGATTTATTTTTTTTAAATTTTTTTAATTCTTGTGGACTGGTTTAAGTTGCTTTTTAGGCTTTTGTCTTCGTACTTTTCCTGTTTGGAAAGGTTTACTGAGTTGATTAGATTCTGTTGTAGAATAGGTTTGGACTTAGGACGGATTTATTTCAGCTTTTAAGTTTTTTATGGATGTTGTGTTTTCTTGAAATTAATATTAATTAGGTTGAGTTGATTTTCTTCAGTAGGTATTTTATTTTATAAATATAGTATAAATATAAAAAAATGTAAGAATAAAAAAAATATTGAAATGTCCCAACACAAAGAGAAGGGATAAAAACAAAAAACATAGAGCTGTCAAAACATGGGGGCTGACCAACAACATGAGTTTTGAATGTGTGACTTCACAACTCATAGTAACCAATAAGGAGGATGTGGTGCTAGCAACAGGGGGCTGACCAACAACATGAGTTAAGCACTACCATATAAAGCATTGTATGAGTTAAGCCTACTTGTATTCAAAACATGAAGGCCTATTTTCACATATAGTCTAGCAATAGAAATTGTATAACTAGCGTTGGGTTGGGGGGAGGGAGAGAATCAACCATAAACAATTTAAGAGTTTAACATTGAGATTCCAATTAATTTACCTGGGGCAATATCCCACCCATCAATGATGCACATAGAGCTGTTAAAGCCCCAGCATTTATAATGTATCTGCAATCATCATCCGGAAACGTGAATTTGGAAACTGCTATTATGAAGCATCAGAAGCATAATAGAGTTGCAAATTTATGCACTTACGCTGCCCATTGCATTCCATTGTCAGCGAATGCAGAGGATATGGGGGTGTCAGGATTGATAGCATAATAAGGTACTAAACCAACAACAACAATGGAGACCATCATATACAATCCACAACATAGAAACAGAGAAGCACCAATACCAAGTGGCAAATCTCGTTGAGGATTTTTAACCTGTTGATTAAAAATAAAACACTATTAGGAATAGGAGGTTTGAACATCCTCTTATGAACCCTACAGAGGAAATAATTTGCATAAAGCATGACATCATCATCTATACCTCTTCAGCAGTGCTGGCAACTGCATCAAAACCTATATATGCAAAAAAGACTGTGGAAGAACCAGCAAGCATCCCATCTACCCCAAAGGGAAAATACCTATTAAAGCAAGAGACAAGTATTCAGTAGATGGAAGAGACCAAACATACATGGGCAACAGGGCAAGTGCAGAAAAAAGATGTAAATTACCCTGTAGGAAGTTCATATCCAACCCATCCAGATTTGAATCCCAAGTAACCACCAGCTACTATCACAAAAAGCAAAGCACATATGTTGACTGATGTGACTATACTTTGTACCCTTGTACTCTGCATACAAGCCAAGCATGCAAATGAACTCTCAGGGATAGGATCAATTATAAAGGATACATTACATGTAATAAATTGAACCAACCAAAAACAGGTTAAAGAAAACGATTGTAATAGAAATATACCTCTTTGATCCCAGTACAGAGGAGTCCAGTAATAATAAATATCATAATTGCTGCAAATGGGTCTATAACAATATCAGTTCCCGGAATACGCTGACAAGATAAAAAGCTTGGCAAATTGTCCGCTCCTCCAATAAGTGCAGCCTAATCAGAGAAATATCAACAAGTGCATCAGATAATGCTTACTTGCAATTCAAACAAATAAATCTGCTACAGAGTTATTATATCAATATAAAGAAAACATCCAACAGAATTCTGAGCTTCAGAAAAGAAAATTGAAAACAGAAAACTATAGTTTAAACTTTAAACGTACATCTCACCACAAAAACCTTATTTTCCAATGGAATAGGTGACGAGTGACGAGATCAATCAAAAACATACTTAAAATAGAAATTAGCACTTATATATACATGTATATATATATACACACACATGAGAGATGAATCAACCTCGAACTATTAGACTATTGAAGGATTAAAATAGGATGATATAATCAACACCCTGTAAGACAAACAAAATCTAATTAAAATAACAGCATACCATATTGGGGGTTATGCCACGAGCAACAGCAGCTCCACCAATTGTATATTCCAGAATCAAGGCCCAACCAATCAACCAAGCAACTCTGCACACAAAGTAAACAAAATATATAAACTCTCAATTGACAATTTTTTATTTCAGTAAAAGACCCTGTAAATACCATGTTCTTCTCAAACAAGGAAACAAACACCAACCCCACCCCCTAAGCATTTTTTATCACCCCAACCACTATGCGAGAATCTAAAGAAGGTGAGGTGAGTACCCTTCCCCAACACATATGTATGAATAGTGATAGGCACTCCCAGCAGAAGGACAGCGGCTAGCCAGCTCAGCATAGCAAAGAGCAGAAAGAGCAGCTGCTAATCCAGCCACCAGAAATGAAAGTGGCAAAGCTGGTCCAGCATGCTCTCGAGCCACTGTTCCAACCAGAACATACACACCAGCACCAATTGTTGCACCAACACCTGAATCAAAACACCCAAAAATAAATAAAAATTGAAAAACAGTTTATACTTATAACCAAATATAATATAGAAAAAAAACTCAGTTGAACAGGATACTTAACTCTTTTTTTTTTTTCTCAAGACAGAAATTCAAATAAGAAAGGAACCTTCAACCAATTTACTAACATCATATAAAAACAGGGTAGAAATAACCGGAATTAAAAAGAAGAAAAAAAAATAATATCTGGTACAGTGAAAAAACAAATGGTGAAACTGAAACGTGAATAGATCGACATCCATAGCCAGATGAAGAAACATGATTGAAAAATGAAAAAACCACACAATATTAAAAAGAAAAGAGGAATTCAGTTGAACATGTCACTTCACGTTTATATTCTATTTTTGGTCTCAAAAACCGAAATTCAAACCAGAAAGCAACCTTGAACCAATTTATACAAAAAAAAAGGCCACAAATAACCAGAATAATAAACCCAAAAAAACCATGAATGAGCAAAAAAAGACAAAAACAGAGTCTGATCTGGTACAATGAAAGTGAACAGATCCACGCCCTTAACAAGAAGAAGAAAAAAAACATGATTGAAAATGAACAAAACCACATAATTAAAAACAAAAAAAAGAAAAAAGGAAAAGTGGAATTTAAAAGTACCAATTGCCATGAGATGAGGAACAGTTAACTCCTTGGCGAGTTGGCCATGGGAGTTATTGTTCTTAGAAGGAGAATCCACCTTCTTCCTCCTAGTTAAAAACCTCCATGAACACTGTCCTCCATTTTTACCACCCTCTCGTGAATCAACACGAATCCCCATCACAAATTTGTCTCTCTCTGTCTTTTTGTTTGGCTTAACAAGCCAAGGTATCCAACAAGTTAGGAGGAAAGAAAGAAAGCTAATTAGCTTCGTTTCATTTATTTACTTATAATTAAGTAATTTGATTCAGGAATTGATGCAGAATGTGTATTGGTTGTTGATTGAGAGTGAAGTGAATAATAGAGATAAGAGAAGAAGAAGAAGAAGAAGAAGAAGAAGAAGAGAAGGAGGAACGGTTGTGTTACTGTTCTCCTTTTTAGGTGGATGGTTGTGAGTGAGTGGGAAGGTGTAACGTACGGGAAAGAGAGAGAGAGTGCTCTCCTCTGCTCTCTGAGTGGTCTTTGCTTCGTTCGTTTTCTGATTTTCGCCTTGGTTTCATCATTTGTCAGTGTGCTCGCTTTTTGTACTTGCATTTTTTCTTTTTTTTTTATTCATTCCTCTAATTTAAAAATACTATTTGGCAATTTTGGCTCCAGTTGAGATTGAGATTCATGATATAATTAATGTGAAATTAATTTTAAATTATTTTTTATTTGTATTATTCATTTTTTATTATTAATTTTACTTAACTACATAAATCAAATTGTACTGTCAAATGTGACTATCTAATCGTATGTTCATATATACACCAAAATCAGGTTATAATTCCGAACCAACATGACCCTTAAGCTAACTTATTAATTAATGTTGATCTCAAATATAAGATTTTGATTGGAAATAAATACACACTAAATTATAATACTCATGCATACACAAGTTACTTACGAGAAAATGAGATTTTTAAATACAAAGACGAAAAGTAAGTGTAATATTAAATTAAGGAAAATGTTAATTAGTACCCTAAGGGCACTTGTTAAGGATTCAAAAATAGAAATGTTTTATTGGAGTATGTAGCATTGAATGTTGCAAATGTAATCAATGCTGTAATTTCCAATAAAAATCTTCTGTATATAGATTCTTAACCAATACCCTTAGGGCACTCGTTAGCAAGACCCTTAAATTAAAGGATAAGATTAAAGTAAGAGAAAGGATAATAGGAGAAAAAAAATAATGGAAAAAAGTAGTGTTATCCTTACGCCTCTAACAATCAATATAATAATAAGAAGTAAATCTTGGTGTAAAATACATTGTATTAATTCACCAAAAAAATACATTGTATAAATCATAAATTTATTTATATAAGTAAATAGATTCGTTATTAAATATTATTTATTACACTTTTAAATTATTAATTTTTTACTAAAATATTACCTTGTAGATAGATAGACTATTCCATTTAGGAAAATGCTAAAATTGGTATGGAAAACAATTTTTACCTATTACCTTAAATGAAAAAAAAAAAAAACTTTTCGAGCTACTCTATTTTAATTTTTTCTTTGTTCTTTCCTCTTCTTTCCTACGTATAAAAAAATAATTATCAGTGCATGCTTCCTATCTTAATTCTTAAAACTAGTCTAACAAGATATTTAAGTTAATTTTAAATTAAAAAGGCAAGAGTAATTAACTTCTTAATATTTACAAAGGATAAGATTTGTTTCATTAATTAAATAATATTAAATTGCTTATAAGTAAAATTTAAATATAATTTGACTTTTTAATTAAAACATATAGAAGATTAATTAAGAAATTTTTAACTATGCATTGTATGCAATCATTTAATTATATTTTACTATTTTGTCTCACGTAATAATATTATTTCTTAAAGTAATAAAATATTATTAAACAGATGTGTAAAATTTATCTAAAATTTCAGTATTAACATTAATAGATAAGTTTTTGTTCAAAAAGTAATTTGTTATTTTAATAGAATGAGCTTAACAATAATCAAAATATCTCCCAACTAGTTATCAAACTTAGAAAGTAATTATCAGATGAAACTGTTGTAAAGTATACATTGACATATATTTAAAAATAACAATATTATAAGAGTTTAATTACTATACACGGTCAGTGTAAAAAAGTTTTACATAGTTATTCAATGATATTTTGACACATCAATTAATAAATATAACACCCCGTATGTCATTAAATTCATTAAATAATGTATTAATACATTATTGAATGACTGTGTAAAAATATTTTATACTAATAGTGTATAATTATTAAATTTATATTATAAATGACTAGTGACTATTAGTGACGTAAATGTTACATACACGAAAGTTTATTATCCTAGAATTGAGATTTGGTGCAGTCAAAAATTCGTGCAGTCGGTGCAGTCATGGAATTTGAGCCGTCTGATCAAAGATCGGACGACTCAGATGTCGGGATGTTAAAATCTGATTTTAAACTCATCTCGGCATCTGAGCCGTCCGATCTTGATTAGACAGCTCATATCCCATGACTGCACTGACTGCACGGATTTTTTACTGTAGCAAATCCAAATCCATTATCCTAAGGCCATCTCCAGTTATTTTTTCGGGTTCTTGGCACGGGTTTTACAATAAAATAAGCATTGGAATCAATACTTATATAAGTATATTGATTCATAAATAAAGTATGAGTGTATTTATAGCATATTTAATTTAGTGTTTTAAAGTGATAGACTCACATTTTTAATATTAAAATTATGTTGAGAAATATAAACTTGAATTTGACTCAATTTTGTTGATATTTTGTGTCTATTTCAAAAGTTATAAAAAGACCAGTCTCATATTGGCTACATGAGAAAATATAATAAACTGATTTTATTTTAAATTAGAACTTTAATGTTAGTTTTATTTGACTTAGTCAAATCCTAATTTTTCTGGTACAACCTATTCATTATATAAACTCCTTTATGTTCTTGATCTGATGGTTTTGCCTCCACTCTCTTCATCTCTATCACCACACTTATATGAGGTTCTCCCTGGGTTGAGAAAATGATAATTTCTTGTCGTTCTGATGCCTCAAAATTTTTCGGGAAGAGCTTGTTATATCATAGAGGATGTTTGCTCCAAGCGAATAAATCCTTAAGAAAAAAATGATTAAGTTGCTTAAAATAATAATAATAATATAATAATATAAAAAATAGTTGAAATTATAAAATATTAATTTAAGAGATTTTTTGGGCTGTTGAGATGCAAATTATCTAAATGTATGTTTGGATATCAGTTTACAACAATAATAATTAATTTTATTATAATTGATTTTAATCACTTTTATTTAATTTGCTTCATAAATCATATATTGTTCATTTATAATCGTTGATTTTATAGATTAATTAAATTAATTATACTCAATTATAAATCAATTGAAATTGAATAAGATCGTTAACTGAATGAAAAAGCTTCTATCTACTAAAGACTTTTCTATTTTGAAAATGCTAATGACCATTTTGAAAAATGAAAAGGGAGGAATCCAAGGACTCTGTTTATTGCATCGCTCATTACCCCACCGGGGCAGAGATTGCCAGCATATGATTCTTGGCTATTACTAGCATTGAGAAAACAATCGAATTAGAATCTTTGAATATCACTTTCTTTTTTTAATGTGGAACCTTTAATATTATTTCTGTCAGAGACAAACTCAGCTCGATGTTACCTCTCCGGCCGCCGCCGCTAATTTGCAAGGTAAAACCTAGGGGTGAGAAAAGGTCAGACCACTCCTTAAGAGCCTATAGCCTGACTTATCAAGTCTAGGCTAAATCAAACCAGATTATTAGTTTTTTTAAAAGTGTATATAGTAAAATAGGTTAGATTTCATGCCATTGAAAAAGTCTTATGAGTACAAAAAAATCGGTTTTTAGCAACGGTTAAAAGTCCTCGCTACAGGGTAAAAATCGTCGCTATCTCATAATTAGCGACAGCCTAGCGATGACCCACCAGTTGTCGCTAAAAGCCTTGTCGTTAATGCAGCGACAACATTTTACGATTGACACTATGTAGCAACGGCCAAACCGTCGCTGAAGGCCGACGCTAGTTCCATAGCCATCACAATATAGCGTCGGCCTTTATTAGTGACGGCCGAACTGTCGCTAATAATTTTTTCAAAAACATCATTTCTCTCCCCAAATTTATCAATTGTGAAGATCGAACTTGTAACCTACACAATACTTAGAAGAAGGATTATTGTTACGCCATGTTTGTTTCATAATATATATAGTGCAAAATATTATATATATATATATATATATATATATATATATATATATTACGAAACAATAAGAAGAAATTAGCGTCGGCCAGATCGATACTAACTTTACGAAAGACAGCGTTAAAATTTTTTTGTCTTTAGCGTCGGCCAGGCCGACGCTAATTAAAAAAATTAAAAAAAATATTTTATCATTAGCGTCGACGCTATATAAAAAATGAAAAAAAAATTCAACTTAGTGTCGGCTAGGCCGACACTACTAGTGACGGTGTCGTGGCCGACGCTACCTGTTCGCATCTAAATCGTTGATTTCTTGTAGTGATATAAATAAAATACTAATATTTTTTAATTGTTATTATTATTATAAATATTTTTATTATATTGCCTTATAATTATATACTTATTAGTTTGTGTAAATATATAAGTATGTTGTCTTACATAAAAAACTTGGGCTTATATCCACTCAAATACATGTTTAAGATATATGCAAGTACCTTAATATAAAACGGGCTTTTAAGTAGGCTTTCAGACCATGTCAGGTTTTAAATAGGCCAGACTCAGACCATGAAATAGAGTTTATATCAGGTAAACATGTCAGACTCAGGCCATGAATTTAATATACAGGGGTCAGTTAGGAGCCTAACTCAACTCGACCTAATTCCATCCTTAGAAAGAGGCAAGAGCAAAGGCGACTTTGTCTATTTTTTTAGGAAAATGAATCTTTGAATTAAAAATGTTTTGAAAAATAAAATAATTATGAAAATTTTTAAACATAAAAACATAAGAGTAATGTGTAATTTTCTAAAGCCCTAAAAATTAAAAGGGAATTTTAGGATATACCACAAAAAGGTGGTCTATGATAGAATTTTATTATAAATAGTATAAATTTAATATTTAAAAATTTTAATAATATATATTATAAAAATAAATTTATATTTTATAGTAATAAAATTGAGGGTTACTGTATACGCAAACTTAAGATGATCTACCCTAAAATCACCCAAAACATAATGTCACATTCAGTAAGATAGAAATAATGAGTGGGAAGTGAAATGATAGAAAAATGGTGCACTTCCTCATTTTGGTATGGAGATTGAAAAGACGGGTCGATTCCATTGACAATATATTTCTTCTCATGAGAAGCGTTAACATTCAGTTTTCTATGATAGAGATATTGTGGAGAAATAGAGGGTAGAGAAAGATAGATAAGAAATTGTCACACTTTCTCTAATTGGTGAACGAATGAAATAGAGTAAAGATTAAAAAATTGTGTGGGTTCCATTATAATCATTTCTTCACTTGATGCATGAGAGATAGGAGATAAATACTCTTCATTGCGTTCAAGGTGGAAGTGGAGCAAAAAAGATCATGGGAGAATGGTGCCACTGCAATGTGTTGGCAAAGTTCGATAACGTGGATCCTCTCGTGTCGACGTTGAAGAGGAGGTGCTATCAACCACTGTTATAAGAATCGGACTAACCCGACCAGTTGAACCGATTGGACCGGAAACTGGATCCACAACCGGTACGGTCAATGAAGTGGATGGTTTCTGCAATCCGCTCGATTGGTGACGTCAGCAACTTGTGCTACTCGAGCTACCAACGGTCAGAACTTAGAACATGTTTTGAGGAAATGAGTGTGCATTGGTAATAACATTGTTGAGGGGAATCGTGTGACACCCTTCTACCCCAAACTCTTATACATTTAATAAATTGAAGTGTAAAAAAGGTAACGTCGCATATTGGGTAAAAGGTCCACATAACTCTCTTATTAAAAACCTCATTAGTTCAAAAACAACTTAATTAAAATAAAATGAACTCAAATGTATTCAAATACTCATGCAGCGGAATCTCCAAAAATATAAAGTAACTAAACATCCTACTTGTTGTGCAAGGAATCCAAAACAGTTTACAAAAACCTGTAAAAAAATCCACGGTATAACGGTGAAGAAAAGAATAACACTCATACATACACATAGGAGGCTACCCTATCCTCACCCACATATAAACAACATCATCATCAATCATATCACATACCCAAACATCAAATAATCCATCAGATAATAATCATCTATAAATCAGCATATCACTATTCATCTATATCATCATATAAGTCTCATACCATCATTCACCAATGGAATCACATACTCTATTTTCACACATAATACTCAATCATCATTAATACTCATAATATCATTATTTACTCAGTTCCATCATCAAATATATCACATATATACATCCATCATGCATACATCAAAACTCATCATCATCATAATATAACTCAATTCATCATTAAGTATAAATCATCATCGCATGCACCAAAACTCATCAACAACATTATATAACTCAATACCATCATCGAGTATAACACATTATCACATGCATCCAAACTTATCACCAACATTATATAACTCAATACCATCATCGAGTATAACACATTATCATTTGCATCCAAACTTATCACTTCACCTACCCAAAGATCATGACTTGGAACTCCGCACAATGGGTGCACCTCGTCAATCATTCTAGTTAGTACCAAGATAGTCTACCGGTGTCACCACACACAATCCGATAGGTTGTACCCCCTCTATGGGCCCACACAACGACATTCGACCCTAGGTTGCACCCCCTCTATGGGCCAGTACAATTCACTCATAGGTTGCACCCCCTCTATGGGCCCGTGCATCGAACGCCCAATCTTGATCCCCTGAGTTGTACCCCATTTATGGGCCCGCACAACTCAGTTCACCTCCCGAATTGTACCCCCTCTATGGGCCTGCACAACTCAGGTAACATCATCATTAAATATTTTGCATATTCACCAACCATATGCATACCAAAATAATATCCATACATTGCATATTCACCAACCATATGCATACCAAAATAATATCCATACATTGCATATTCACCAACCATATGCAAACCAAGATAACATCAATTACATTGCATATTCACCAACCATATGCATACCAAAATGACATCCATACATTGCATAATCACCAACTATATGCATGCCAAGATAACATCAATTATATTGCATAAGCACCAATCATTATGCACACCAAATATCATCAATATATTGCATAAGCACAAATCATTATGCACACCAAACAACATCAATTATATTGCATAAGCGCCAATCATTATGCACATCAAACAACATCAATTATATTGCATAAGCACCAATCATTATGCACACAAAATATCATCAATTATATTGCACAAGCACCAATCATTATGCACACCAAACAACATCAATTATATTGCATAAGCACCAATCAATCATTATGCACACCAAATATCATCAATTATATTGCATAAGCACCAATCATTATGCATACCAAATATCATCAAGCATTATCACACACCATCAATACCATTAAACAATCAGGATCTCAAAATCCACTCTGGTAATCGATTACCAACCTCTAGTAATCGATTACCTGCAAACAAGGTCTCTGGTAATCGATTACAACCACCTTGTAATCGATTACTTGCAACCAAACACTCTAGTAATCGATTACAGCATCCCTGTAATCGATTACCTGCAAGCAATCAACCTGGTAATCGATTACCTGCAAGCAAACAGCACTCCAGGCTGCCCAGAACACCTTGGTAATCGATTACCAACTCCAGTAATCATTACTTAGGCATATGGAAACACATCTTTAATGGAGAGGGGATGTCAATACACCGCCACAAATAGCAACTACTGCCACATAATGATATAACTTCCCCGTGCTTAGCACGGGTGACACACTAGTATAGTACAAAGGGATTGTACCTAAAACTGACTTTGCTGAACAAAGTCTCCCAGCCTTATTAAGCATAGCTGACTTCCAAGAGACTAGTCTATTTCTGATTTTATCCAGAACATTTCTAAAATGATGTTTCATAACTCTACCTTTTAGCAAGGGAAAACCCAGATAGGAACCCAGATCCTGGACAACAGGGATAAAAAGCAGAGCAGCAAGTTGGGTCCTTGTAGAGGAACTAGTGCCCGTGGAACACATAACCCTAGACTTCTCATAATTAATTTTCAAACCAGATGACTCACAAAACATTCCCAAAGTCTCCTTCACAACATGCATTTGGTCAGGGGTAGCTTTGCAAAATAGGAGCACGTTATCCGCAAACAAGAGATGTGAAATAAAGGGGCCACCACTAGACACTTGCACTGGCTTCCAAAAATCACAATCAACCTGGTGCTGAATTAAAAGAGACAACTTCTCCATACATAAAACAAAGAGGTGTGGTGACAACGGATCTCCTTGATGGAGACCTCTAGTAGGGGCAAATTGATCAAGCTTGGAGCCATTCCAAAGCACTGATAACCTGACTGACCTAACACAAAACATGATAAGTTTGACAATAGGCAGGGGAAAACCAAAGCCCATGAGCGTGCCTTCCAAGAAGTCCCAATCCACACTATCATACGCCTTCTCCAAATCAACTTTAAAAGCTATCAACCCTTTCTTTGCCCGAGATCTATGCATATAGTGAATAACTTCCTGAGCAATTATAGTATTATCAGTTGTGCCTCTACCTGGTAGAAAACTATTCTGAAGTGGCCCAATGAGGTTATTCAAAAAAGGCCTAACTCTATTGACCAATACCTTGGTCAAAATTTTATACACGACATTACACAAACTGATTGGTCTGAATTCCTTAAGCCGGGTAGGATTATCCACCTTAGGAATCAAAACAATAAGAGCTTCAGCAAGGGAGGAGTCAAACGAACCATAGAGAAAAGCCTCACTAACCATTTTACACACATCACCCCCTACTAGATGCCAATATTTTTTAAAAAACACTGGCTGAAATCCATCCGGGCCCGGGGCTTTATAAGATTTCATAGTCATCAATGCTTTCTTCACCTCTTGATTAGAAACAGGCGCTAAAAGAGCAGCCACCCCCCTCGTCACTCAATTTGGGATGATTAATATAATCCAATGATAGAGGTCTATCATTTGATTGTTGACTCAACAGATTTCTAAAGAATATATTAGTTTCACTTTTCAATGTATCCTCATCCACACACCATGCACCATCATTAAGAAATAGGACATGAATCTTGTTCCTCTTTCTCCTAACAATTGTTTGAAGATGAAAAAACTTGGTATTTCTATCTCCCAGTCTCACCCATTTCTCTCACGATTTCTGAAACCAAAAGGTTTCCTCCTGACGCAGAACTGCATTATACTCCTTTGAAGATTTGATTCCAAGAGAAGCATATCAGAGGAACTGTTCACGTCCAACACCTTTTGAACCCCTTTCAGTGAGTTTTCATTAATTGATTTAGCAAAATATCATTAAATGATAGCGTAAAACTTTTTTACATTTATAGTGTATAATAATTAAACTCTTTTATTCAAATTCTTTCTGAATATATAGATAACAATTCAAAAAATATCAAATATTAAAAGTGAATATTTTAAAATTTAAACAAAAACTTCATAAGATAAAGACACAATCATATGAAAATGATTAATGTCTTTTATAGTAAATATTTTTAAAATTAAAATGAAAAAAGTGAAAAGATATAAAAGATGACATGTTTAAAACGTTAAAATTTTTATATTCACTTTTAATGTTTGATATTTTTTGAATTATTATCTTTATATTCAGAAAGAATTTGAATAAAAATACTATCCATCAGTTAAAATATTAATTATTTATTAATTATTATAGATTAAAAAACATGTTAATTTTAAGGCATGGATATTTATTTAAAAGTTTCTTTATTTTACTTTTTGGGTCTAAATAACCTAATTATGTTATGCAATATATCTTCATGTAATAGTCAAAGATAATTTATCGAGTAGACATATCTGAGTATCCGATAATCACAGAATAAACCATCAATTTCCTCCTTTAACATTAGTTATTTCTTTTCTAATTAATCCCCAAGCTAAATTAATTACATAAGTAATTCTCGAATTTTTAAATATTCATCGTATTAGTCATCCAACTTTCACATTATTCTGTCATATTAGTCCCTATTGAAAGATTAATGTGATGAATATTTAAAAGTTCGAGTATTAATTTTTATTTTATTTATTTTAAATACTAAGTAGGAGAAAAAGTGATATTTCAAAAACAGAAATGGTGATTTATTTAACAATTACATGAACAATTCTTTTTTGGTAAAAGGGAACAAGAGAAAAAAACAAAACATGAAAAACGAAGTAACATATTGGGGATTGGGGTATTAGAGGCTAGCAATTGTACGTTTGATTTACATTTTAATATAATTGATTTTATAACCAATTGTTATAAATGTATAATATACATATTTTATAAAACACATTGAACGAAAGTGATTTAAAATTAACTATGTTAAATAAATTATGCATTGTACCTAACTGAAAAACAAATAAACATTAATAAGTGTGTGTTTAGTTTAACGTTGAAATTGATCATACTCAAGTTTAAATTTCCCACAACTATTTCTAGCGTTAGAAACGTGAATTTGTCACGTTTCAACGTTAAATCATACATGTTTTCAACGTTAAACCATACATGCTACAAGTAATCTTCCATTTAAGACAAATAAAAAATATAAATAAATAGAAAAATTTTATCACTCCAATTTTAAAAAGGGCCAAATATGTATATTTTCTCACCATCAAACAAAAACTGCTTCGTCCAGGCCAATTCCTTCACATGGAAATTGCAATACGCTGTCCCCCTGACTGATCGTGCAGAATAATTATTCGCCACAGGTATTTCGTACAATCAATTTTCGAAGGAGGAAGGGACCTACAAAACACGTTTTGTAAGAGAAGCTGCACATATCACCAACCAAACGTATCGTATAAAATTCAAGTCGATTATCGACTTGCTCGAGTACTGATCACTAATAAGCTGTCGAATTTATACATATCAAATTTTATAAATTCTATATTAAAAATTTGGATTTAATTTTAAAAAATAAAAGATACAAAATAATAATATATCTGCACTTAAAATTATTGATTTAAACAATATAGAGATTAATGTCTGAAGCTACAATACAACTTACAAAAAAATATGATTGATTTTTTTTTCTAAGCAAATTGAAATTAAATAAAAAGAGTATAAGGGGTAATCTAACCCATTACAAATACAAAGTTAAAGAAAAAATTCTATCACATGAAAAAGACCAAAGCACCATAACTCAAAGCACCTACCAAGCTTATTACAATGAACAATTACAGCAAAAAAAAACAACTCCTGTAGACTTACACCCACGGCCAGCCATGATTGACTTTAAATATAAATATCAGATTTAAAAGTGATCAATATCTATTTCTTAAATCCAAATCTTGACATTAACGCCTGATTTGTATTTTTCCTGAAGTATTCACTAATTTTTTAAACTATTTTCATCGATGTTCATTATATAAATGTAGGCTATAGGCATATTTATATTTATATTTATAGCTGAGAAAAAAAAAACCAAAATTGTGATGCAATGATTGATATGATGGGAAAAGGTAGAAATGGATAAAAAGAAAAAAAAATAAATGTAAAAATGAGTATAATGGAATGAATGTGAAAAAATTAAAGTTATTATATATTACAATTACAATGACTTTTGAATAGGCAACCTTTAAGTTGTGAGAATATCATTTACGGTATATGAGGTTTTTTAACCATTAGATTTAATAAAAGAAAATTATACTATTTATTGTTTCTATTTTCTCTCCATTTCCTTCAAACCATATATAACTGTTTATTTTTAGAAAATATTTTTTATTTTTCATTTTATGTTTTATAATTTTAAATAAAAAAAATTTAATATGTGTTTTTTTATTTTTTTTAATTTTTATTTTTAAAAATTTGTTCAGGAAATAGAGAAATTAATATAAAATTATTTTCATCCTGTATGTAACTTTGAAAATAAGAAATAAAATAAAAAAAGTGTAATATTTTATAACTAAAACTTAAATTAATTTTGTAATTAAAACTAAAAGAATAGAAAATTGAAACAACCAAACGCGCATAATTTTTTTTCTTTTTAATTTTTATCTCTGCCTATTTTTTTCACATAAACAGAGCCTTAGAGTGTAAATTTATGTATTTAAAAAATTAGTGGATTCTACTCTCCTATTCAATCTATTCACTTATTGAATCTTTACAAATTTTCGCTTTTCAAATTAATTTTATTCACCCAAACGTGAATTTGTCATTTTGAGATTATAGAAGTTTAACCAAATAAAACACAGTGATGAAATCCAAGTTTACTTTCAACAAACGCACAGCTCCAAATAAGAAAAAAAGCACTAGCTAGGTTGACGTAATATATATCAGATTATTTTGACATTTTTATGTTAAATGTTTTTAATTATATTTAGTATTTAATTTCTTAATCATATCTTGGATAAAGAAACTAATACAAACACAAAAGTATAACAATATATATAAAAAAAAATCAGAGCTACTATATCAACAAGAGTTGCATACGAATTTGACATATGAAAATATGGTTGTCTCTGTATTTTTACAAAAATTAAAGATTACTATTAAAAATGAAAAAAATATAAAGAATTACGTAAAAAAAAAAAGAAAAAAAATATAAAGAATACATTTAACAAAAATCAGCCACCCCATTTATATGTAAAGTTCATCTGTAAACAAATTTAAAAAAGAGTTAAGTATTAATTAAATATAATTTAATCTGAAATTAATTCGATTAATATTTTGAATATCATGAAAGAGAAATACACTAGTAGCTAGTTTATCTTACAATTATAGAGAAATAAAAAATTCAAAGTTAATGAATGTCTTCAAAATTATTGTAGTTTTTTTTTTTTAAAAAATAGTGTTAAATAGAATTTTTTTTTTCATTCTCAATATATTAAATATTATTTTTATTAAACTTTAATTCCTAAATAATTGAAAACACTTATTAATGAGACTCAATCTTTTTTTTGGTAAATAATGAGACTCAATCTAAAATGAAAAATCTCAAATATTAAGAAAATAATAAATGAAGATAAAATTTTAAAATTTGTACCTTTATTTATTATTTTAATTCAATTGTGCAAACTATTTTTTTACTACATCACATATATTCTCCTTAAGAGAATTCTATTTGAATCAGAAATATAAATTAACTTTTCAGGATTTTTTTCATCCTCGAATGAAGAGGTAATCGAACATGTATTACCATAATTAACCTATCGCACATTGGTTGAACCAAATTATTTGAGTTAGCTAAAAATGTTTTTTAAAAGAAAAAACAAGCTGCATCAATCAATTGAATTTATATAGTGGTAATTAATTTAGAAGTTTTCCATCCCAAATTCAAAGTAAATCGAATAGCCCGATCGATAGGCGATAGTGTGCACACATGTGTTTTGTATTTTTTCGTTTTTTTAAATTGTTGAATGTGGGATTTTAAAATTCCGAATAGGGGTGAAATCTGAGTGGCAGGGAATGCAACATCCATAATAAATTATTCATTCAGAATAATAAATAACTTATTTGATGCTCCTTGACCATATGATTGCTTAGGCGTGCAAAAGATGTTCAATTGTGGCATCAATTATCAATTATAATATTTATATTTATTTGGTCCTCGATGCTTTCCTCTACGTGCAAAAGAAGTAGATGCAGAAAGCAACTGCAAGCTGGGTCCATACCATTGTAATTTACACTTAATAACACTAATTTAAATCACATTCAAGTGCAATGTTCTTTTCTAATTTGAGCTTATATTTAACAAATTAACTCAACTTTGTCAAGAAATTATATATTAAGAATAAATTAGGATAAACTTATGCAGAAAACTTATAATAAAAGAAAATAAAATAAACCAATTATGTAAAATGATTCCAACTTTTTTATAAGTTAAAATTAATTTTTACAAATTGCTAGTGTCTAGATGAATCAATGAAATGAGACTGGTCTTAAACACTAATTAATCATCTATGTTAACGTAATTAATGTCATAAACATGGCTTTAATTTGTCTGCAATTAATTGGTATATATTTCCCCCTGACCCTTCAGGCTATAATTAATTAAGTAAAAGTAGCTATGACACCTTAATTACATTTTTCTTTAATAAAACATGGATATGGATCTAATAAATAAGCAAGAGTGAGATGAAAATGTACCCCTCTTCAAGCAACTGATAAGGAAGAATTCCTCATGCGATTAAAGAGGGACCCAATTCCATATGAAGTTCACAAAAACATTGCAAAGCCTCTTCAAACACTATAAATTAAGGATCTTTAAACTATTAAAAATAGGAAAGGTATAAATTCCCTCACATTTGCTTTGAGTCAAGATCAAGACCTATTTAAATTGCACCATCTCCACGACAGATTCCTCATCAAAATTCCCACTCTTGAAATAATGCAATTTCTAGAAAGCGATCGAGATAGACCAAATTTGATAGCAAACCAAACTGAACGAGTCCTGTTCTCTCTAATTACCGGAATTTTCCATACACACACCACACACATTGTGTGTTTATATCTCTCCTCTCCTACGTGACAATTTCAGTACCGGAGAGAATATAGACACTGTTACCGTCTAAACCTAAGGCCCAATAGCCAATATGGCTCGCGTACTATATTATTGTCATATCCTTAAATATATAATAATATTTGTACATGATATAATCATATCTGCAATTATATTTGTGATCTCTCACAATATATTAAATATTGTATCTATGATTATATGATTATACCTGCATATTCACTCCTTTTATACAAAGGCCCACTTGCCATATTTATACAGGGAAAACCCCTATATGTAACTGACAGATCATCAAGTACACATAATCTTATCAAGTCAATCACTTTGACTGTTACTATTCTTTCTGACTTGGGCGTCGGAGTCATATGCAGGTACACCCCCTGAGTTCAAATCTGATCTCACACCGTCAACCCGGACCCAGAGCTGACTTTAACCTACTGTCTCAGATCCAAATCCGTATTTCATACTAGAACAGACACAAATTGAACAAACCAACCTTTTTTTTTTTTTTCAAAATATCCTCTTCAAGCAATTGAAGAAGCTGAAAGAATTGTCTTCAAACTTTGACATTACGTACGACAGTAGTACTAAGGTTGCGAAACAAAAACTCAGAATTTCTGATGAGCCCTTAAATACACCACCACATAGCTTCATGTACTAGTCACAGCACAATTAAACCGTGAATTTATCACAAGGAAATTGCCAACCTACCCGCAGAAAATTGAGATACCTATGTGGGCTCCAGACTTTAATAATAATACACACTCAATATTATTCTTAGCTTGTCTTTTCAACTTTTATTACGTTACGCATCCCACTTTAATCCACCTCCATTATTGAGTCCCGGAAGCAAGTAGCGTCGGTGGATCAAGATAAGTTAATTCAAATTTCCAGGATAATTAAGAATTTGGAAATTAGTACTAATTTACTTATTTATAAGAATTAGCAAAACTATATAAATAATCAATGTTTGAACTGTGTAACTTTTTTTTTGTTTTTTAACTTATGGATGGATTGTAATAATATTTAAATATCATTTTTCAGAGCATACAAGGGGAGAAAAAGGATGAATATATTCGGACACCTCAAGAATGAGGTATGATAAGTGTAGAGCTAGAGAGATAAAAAAATAAGAAGAAAAAGGAGATCTGTAAAAGATGTAAAAGGGTTATGTGTAAACAAATTAAAATTAATATTCTAATAATGAAATTTAAAGGATTCATTACAACCAAAATTTTCAAAAGTTTGATATAGTAATAATTTAAAGTGATGATTTATGTAAATTATATTAATCAAACCCAACCCGAAATATTTAAGTTTAATTACCCAATTCAATGTATATTTAACGTAATTATTTATAATATTAAAAATATAAATTTATTACATTTTAACCCTATATCAAATATATCTTATATCGAATTCTCCCAACGTTAAGAGAATCTAATAATCCAGTCACCAGAATTAAAATTAGAGCTACAATTAATTCCAACCGAAACAGAACATAATACACACCAACAACGTATGTTGCACCGACACCTGAACAACCACCCCAAATAATTAAATATATATTAAAAAATACTTTATAGCCAAATATAATTCAACACATAAATTCAGTTCAATTACTTTTTTTTTAATTTGTGGCTTCCAAGTCTTATTTTGTGGATCGAATTTCTTGTACAATTAATATATTTAATCAAATCACGTTAACTGATATTTTAACATAATTAATTTGATGAGCCTCAAATTATGGTTTGAATAAAAGTAAAAAACAAAAATCATATTAGATCAAACTGTCCAAAAACCCATTCCCAAGATGAAAAACGTGATTTGAAAATGAACTTAGCCTCACTTGTGCTTTTAGGGTTAGATAAAATGTAAGTACTTCTTTAAATGCTTTTTGAATCTTGAGACTTTCTCAACCTTGGATTGGGGCACCATCCCCTCACCTTAAATTTTCAATACAAAAAAAAAATTGAACCGCCCTTTATCTCCCCTTTCTCCTGGGATGTTCGTGGTTTTATTTGAAATGATTTTGAAGTAAAAAATTATTTGGTCCAATTATTGTAATTTTATGATTTTATCATTTGATTGGTTTTGATTATTTTTTAAATTTCATCCAATTCAATTTAATTGGATCGATTTTTTATTTTTTTAAGATACAGGAAATATTGATAAAACTATTGTAATTATGAAATAATAGTAAATATTTTTTATTGGAATTTATATTTATTAAAATAAATATAAAATTATATAAAAAAATGCATATATGTGACATGAAAAGCAGTTTAAAATTGATATATTTATAAAGATATTAACATGATATTAGATAATAAAATCATATAAAGTATATTAATATAAATAATTTCATAAATATATATGTATATAACTATAAATATATGATTATTTTATAGGTAAAATAATATATGTCAATATAAGTCCAATTTTTGTTGGATGAATCAGTTTTCAACGTAAAATCTGAAATCCATTTAATCCAATAAAAAAATTTCTGATTTTCCGATTTTTTATTTTATGTTATTTATGATTTTTTATTTCGATTTTTACAGCATACCACCCTCTTGTGATTTTGTGAATCCACCCACATCAATTTTTATCTCCCTCCCCCTCTACAAAATACCATATAGAAAATTATTGGTACACACTTATTGATCAAATGGATACACCTATAAATAAAGTGGGAGATAAAGAGAAAATAAGGAATATAATAAATTGGGTGATAGAAAAGAAAGAGATAAATAAAAAGAAAAATGAGGTGAGAAAGATACGTAAGACAAAAGTATATGTTAATTATAATTCACATTATATTTAGCAAGTTAATGGAGTTTTATTTATTTATTTGGGTTTTCCTGTCCTTTTTGTTGGAAGTATATATATACCTGTCTTTCTTTCGCTGCCATGCTCTATGATTTGTCTATATATATCATGATTGTGATATATATGGGCTCTCCCCTTGGTTTCCCCATAAGCCACTGTCCTATAAAGATTGTTTTTTTTTCTTTTTTGGTCGAATCCTATAATGATTGTTGATAATAAACCAATGGACGGGATCAAGATTTGTTAAATCTGAGCCTCGTGAAATAAAACAAGATACAGCTATTTGAAAAATATTTATCATTCATTTATTATTTATATCTGTATTTGAACCGCAGAAGCATAAGAAGTTAAGAACAGCAACGACGAGTGGTGCGCAACTTAATTCGGGTTATCTGACTCGGGCTGATTCGATATAGGTAACAAATTTTATTGGGTTGGGTTAGAAAAGCCCGAAAGTTATTCAGACTTTTAAAATAGGTGTTCCAACCCTATATTTTTTAGGGCTAGCTCAGTCGGACTAGCCTATTTTACCGGTTCTAGGCCGTTATTGATTTAGGATGTGCGAAATAAAACAAGATTCATTCCCGTTACACATGAACGGTGAAAAAGAGGAGAGTTCAACCTACACCATTGTAAATTACAATGTTAATAATTTTATATTAAAATGCGAATTTTATTGATCTGCTGTTAAATTATAATTATTCACCATCTTGATTATTTGTATCAAGTTTCATAAAATTTGAACACTAACAACTTGATAATCAAATCTTTTTTATTTCCATATATTTTAAAGTATATATGACATTAATTTTGACATGTCTTAATGATGAGTTAAATAATTTTTTTACCAAGGTAAAATTTTATAAATATGATCTATATGATAATAACTTTTTATCCAACGGTGGATTTTAAAAAATAACTATCTATAAAAAGTTATTCAGTAGGGTAACATTTAATGTAACTTACATTATTATAAATTGAACCTCATTTGGAAAGAATGGTTATATAGTTACTTTTCACAATTAAATGTCCATTTAATTTATAGTTACGTAAAATTAAATTGATTTTAAGCGTATGTTTAAGCAACCGTCCAAAGCCCACAAACATAATTTATATTCACTCCAGCTATTAACTTGTTTGTGTATTCGTCACAGGTGAAATTTTTTAAATCCCGACTCTTGTGGCACATTTTCTCAAAATCAACTTTTCCTTCCATTTAATTGAACATTCGTTTGAGCCTTTCTCGACGACAATCCAAACATACTTCATATATTACTTCTGCCTTGTGATGATTCATATTTATGTTCAAAATGCTTATACACTGCAAACTCTCTCTAGAATGCTAGAGCGTCTCTCTCTAGAATGTTAGAGTGCCTCTCTCTGGTGTGGCCGGAGTCTCAACCCCGTTCCCTTCCGTCTACCACCTGTCATCCTCCCACCCTCACAGTTGTTTCTATGTCTAACATGTCTTAGCCTTTGTAACCCGTGTCCCATTCCCTTTGTCTCACACCTGTTATTTCGAGTCCTATCCCTTTTCTTACACCTGTCACCTTGGTTACCCCCCACCAGTGTCTCTCTTCTTGTGTTCCCTCGTTTCCATACCGTTCATCTTTAGATAGGTGGTGTTGTCTCATATTTTATCCCAACACTCTCCTCTACTTTGTTCTCTTTTCCTCCAAGTTGTTCCCCGCCTTCATCGCTTTCTCTCACCCTGATTGTCTTTATGTACCCCTGAAATGGAGAACGACCAAATGTTGAACATTCCTGTAACAAATACAGAAGAAGAGGTAACAATAGAGTTAGAAAAGCAACAATGTAGAAAGTTTACAGCAAGCAAAAAGATCTTTTCTGTGCAAGATAATGGCCCCAAAAACAGTAAACAGAAGAGCAACCCAAAGTATTCTCCTCAAAGCTTGGGGAGATCCTAAAGATGTCCAAGTCTCTAACTTAGGGGTCAATACTTTCCTCTTTACATTTCAAGAGTCTAACCAAGCAAAAGATATTATGCAAACTAGCCCATGGTTTGTTATGGGTTTTTTGGCAAGTATTCAATGGTGGGTTCCTAAAGCATCCATTTATGAGACTGACTTCTTCATAACATCTTTCTGGCTACAGATTCATGGGTTACCCCTACACAGTCTCTCTACTTCTAATGCTGCGAAGGTTGCTGGAAGGTTTGGAGAGGTGCTTGAAGTTGAAAACCTAGTTGTTGAGGGTAGAATGCTAAGGCCTTTCATCAGAGTTAGATTGCTTCTTGACATCAAGAAACCTCTAGCTACGGGGTGTTGGATACCCAGAAGGGACCTCCCTAAAATATGGATCTTCTTTCGTTATGAGAAACTGCAAGGACTGTGTTACAATTGCGGGATCCTTGGTCATGAACAACGAAATTGCAATGGGGAAAAGGTCTTGTCTACCCTTAATCCACAGGTTCCAAAATATGGCCCTAAGTTGGGGGTTCCCCAGCTAAACCAATCCTCCGGTTGATGGTAGAGCAGAATCAATGGACCGGTAAAAACCAGAAACAACAGGACCCAGCCATGGAAGCAACGGAAGAATTAGGGAAGAGGGAGGAGGAACCCAAAGGGCCGAGCTCAGGGGAGAATGAAGAGTCCGTACAGACAAACAGACAACAAGGACAATTAGGTCCTACCTCTGACTTGCCAGCAGAAGGGGACAATAAGGCTGATTCTGTCTGTCAAAGCAATTTGCGTACAACCACATCCCCACTAGCCGCAAGGAAGGATCTGGGATCCAGTGGTGTAAAGGATCTTGTGGGACCCCCTATAACCAATGTGGCAATCACAGAGACCCACACCCCCCTCCAGTGGTAGTCTAATCAATAAAACTTTAAGCCCAATAATATCCCCCTTAGTTGTTGAACCTTGTCCCAGTAGCCCCAACCCAATTGGCTCTGGCCCAAATACCTCTATCACTACAGTGAATCTAAAGGAGGAAAAAAGGAGACTGGGCCTAGGACCCTTATGCATACAAGACCTTCAAATCTAGTCTGAATTTATTGGGCAGAACAAGGAGGTTGTTATCCTAGACAGCCTGAGCCCAACAAAGGAGAGATACCAGGGGGCCACTCTTAGTGATGAAGAGATTAAGAAGTGCAGGGTTGCTTGCATTCCCTATACACATTCTTTCGGAGAAAGGAGAGTTTTAAATAACCCCCTGACAGTTAACCCCACCTATTATGTGGAATTCCCTTCTGACGAAGAACAGGAGATAGGGGAAGGGGATCATCAGCTGAAATGGCAAGAGGAGAAACAATTGATTGTTAGCATGAATAATTCTCTCTCACTAAAAAGGAGCAGACCTCAATGAGACTCAATAGAGGCCACAACAGAAGCTGAAGATGAGTTACATGATGTGGCACACAAAATATTAAGGTCTGATTCAGGGGAGGCTTCCAGTAGAACAGAGGGTCAACCCCCCTGAGGTATTCCCTCTTCTATTCCTATGGAAACTCGGGTGGTTTTTGCAGGGGTGGCGGGTTTGTTCCTGCCTCCCCGCCACCAATGAGTTGGTTATGCTGGAATTTTCGGGGTATGAGGGCTGCCTCGACAATTCAGGAACTCAAGGACTTGTGCAAAGTCTACAAACCAGCCCTCATTTTCCTCTCTGAAACTAGAGCCTCTACCTTACATGTGGAGGATTTGCGCAGGAAGCTTCATTTTAATTCTTCTTTTTCAGTAGATTCGATTGGAATGTCTGGTTGTTTATGCTTACTTTGGAATAATTCTCTTGAAGTTGAAATTTTAGATTCCTGTCAAAATTTTATTAATGCCTACGTTACTTTGAAGAAGGAAGCCACTTTATGGGTCTCAACCTTTGTGTATGGGAACCCAAGATACAGAGAAAGGAAATTATTCTGGAATGCTTTATCACACCCGCATGCTAGCTGGCGAATCCCCTGGTGCTGTATGGGGGATTTTAATGAGGTCCTTCACCCCTCAGAGAAGGACGGTCTTCATCTAATTAACTCGGGGGGTCAAGTCTCTTCAGAGAATTCCTAGATGGGTCAGGTTTGATGGATCTAGATATTAAAGGCTTCAAATTTACTTGGCATAGCAATCCAAGAAACGGGTTTGTCACTAGAGAAAAGCTAGATAGAATCCTAGTTAATTGGTCTTGGAGGTCTCTCTTTCCTCACGCCTTGGCCATGGCTCTCCCTCCAGTTAGCTCTGACCATTCCCCCTAGTCTTTTGGCCTATACCTGAACTTAGTAGTGGCAGATCTTTCAAATATGAAGCTTTTTGGAATGAACATGAGGATTGTTGGCAGATTGTTAGAGAAGGTTGGAGGGGAGATTCTGAAGACAATGACCCATGGAAGGTCTATCTTAAAAGAGCCAAAAAATGTACCTTTGCACTCAAAAAATGGCACAGTAAGACCTTCAAAAAGTCTGATGTGGAAATAAATGGGTTGAAAAAATAGTTAGCTGAGCTGCAGAACAAGCAACTATCTGATTTAAATTGGGGCTTAATTCAGGAGACCAAGAAAAAAATTGACCAAGAATGGGCTAAAGAGGAGATGTTCTGGGGCCAAAGGTCTAGATTGAAATGGTTAAAATACAGTGACAATAATACTCGTTTCTTTCATGCCTCCACAGTTCAGCGGAGGGATAGGAACAAGATGTATAGGCTAAAGGATTCAAGGGGTGAATGGATAGAAGGACAGGATGAGGTGTCTAAAATGATCCTACAACATTTAAGGCAGATTTATACATCCACAAACCCAACTATTTCTAATGAATGTCTGGCTATTATTCCCCAATTGGTTTCAGCTGAATTAAATGAGAGACTGTTGAGTCCTATTTCCTTGGAAGAGGTGAAACATGCGGTGGACAGCTTGGGGTCCCTTAAAGCCCCTGGGCCGGATGGCTATAATGGATTATTTTTCAAGACCCATTGGGATACAATCAAGGGTGATGTGTTTGCTATTGTCCAAGAATATTTCTATACAGGGAACATAAACCCAGAAATTAATGAAACCGTGGTTACTCTAATCCTAAAAGTTCCACACCCTGAAGATATCCACCAGTACAGACCAATCAGCTGTTGTAATTTCATTTACAAAATCGTTTCCAAAGTCCTTGTGGCACGTCTCAAGCCAGCTATGGGAGGTCTTATCTCCCAAAACCAGTCAGCTATTGTTGGGGGAAGGCAAATCCAGGACAACCTCATTATAGCCTAAGAAGCCTTTCATTGGCTGAGGGGTTCATCTAGGGGAAGTTCTCAGGCAGTAGCCCTTAAAATTGATCTCTCTAAAGCTTATGATAGAATTGAGTGGTCTTTCCTTCGTCAATGTCTCTTGTCCCATGGCTTTAGTGAAAGATGGGTCAACATGGTCATAAACCTAGTATCATCAGTGTCCTAAAGATATAAGGTGAATGGGTTTGAGACAAAAAAGCTTATTCCGGAGAGAGGTCTTAGACAAGGGGACCCACTGTCCCTTTATCTTTTTATCCTAGCTATGGACGTCCTGTCCCACCTGTTTATTGCAGCTAAGGCTAGGGGTCTTATTGCTAGAGTCTCTCTAGCACCCCGGGCCCCACCACTAACACATCTCTTTTTTTCAGATGATGCAATAATTTTTTTGAAGGCTACCCAGGAGGAGTTTTTCCAGATCACTAATATTCTCAATATGTTTTCTATGAATTCTGGTCAGAAAATTAACTTAAGAAAATCAGGTCTGATTTTTGGGAAAGACACCCCTTAGGGGATCAAGAGGCATCTACTATAGGCAACTGAGATTGAGGAATGGCCAGACCCAGGGAAATATCTTGGGCTACCAGGTGAATGGGGTAGATCAAAGACTAACAGCCTTATTTGGATCAAGGACAAAATTCTTAGCAAGATTGATGGATGGAAAGAAAATCTTCTCAATCAGGCAGGAAAAGAAACATTGATCAAGGCAGTTTTATAGGCGATCCCATCTTATGCAATGGCTATGGTGAGGTTTCCCAAACGTTTGTGTGACCAACTATGTTCTATGGTGGCAAGGTTTTGGTGGAGAGGTAGTGGAAAGGAAAGGGGGATGCATTGGAAATCCTGGAAAGCCCTCACAAGGAGTAAGAAGGAAGGTGGGATGGGTTTTAAGGAGTTCATGCACATGAACAATTCCCTCCTTGCAAAGCAAGCTTGGAGAGCTCTTCTGAACCCAAATGCATTCTGGGTCCAGATTTTGCAGGCAATCTATTACCCAGACTCAGATTTTCTAAATGCTACACGAAAAAGGGGAGATTCATGGACCTGGGCAAGTCTCTTTAGTGGTAAAGAATTTATCAGGAAGGAAGGCGGGTGGCTTATTGCCTCGGGTTCTTAGGTTAACATAACTAAAGATTCTTGGGTTTCATCAGGAGTCATAGTGGAATTGCAGCAACATTCCCATGCAAACCTAGTCCAAGACCTGATTGATGATGCCAACCATGACTGGAATAAGACTGCAGTTTTGGAAAATATACACCCCTAATTCGTTACTCCTATCCTCCAAACCCCCCTTGGGTGGATGAGCCAAGAGGATTCCTTTGTTTGGCCATATTCATTGAATGGTGAATTCACTATCAAGTCAGGGTACTACATGAGCAAACCTGACAGCATTGATCCTGAAGGTGAAGCTTCCTCATCCAACCACTTTCCAAAGGAGCTATGGACCCTAATCTGGACCGTTAAGGTCCCCCAAAATATTAGACAGTTCCTATGGAAAATTTGTCACAAAATTCTCCATGTCAAAGAGGAATTATTCAGGAGAAAGCTAGCACAAGACCCAACCTGCCCTATTTGCCAAGAGGGGGTTGAATATATGGAATGTTAGAACCACAGGAAACACTAGAAGTGGGGGTTGAATAGTGTTTTAAGCTTTTTGACTGTTTTTGGAAATCTTTAATTTAAATCTGGAAGATGAGCAACGTTCAAAACAAGTCTTAAGATCAGAGATAGTTAAAACGTGCGGAAGATAAGAAAAACAGAGTTTCTTCTAAAGCTTAAGATTGTTTTAAACAGAGGCTTCTCAAAGTATCTTCTGAAGATTATTACAAAGAGTATTTTCAGAACTGTTTCTGAAATACTTCAGACGACTAAAGGTTGTCTGAAGTCTGTTTCTGATTTTTGAACTGATCTCTTTCAGACTCACTTCTGAGAATTTATTTCAGAAGTTCTTCAAGGAACATTCTTTGTAAAGCTTCAAATGATATAAGAGATATCTCATGTTTTGTTTATATGAAAGATCATTTTATTGAAACAGTTGTGTTAAGTTTATTATAGAAAATACTTTTCAAATTCCAACTTAAATATGAAGCCTGGAAATAAAGAGATTAAACAAAAAGGACTTAGGCATAGAGATTTCAGACAGGCTTTTAAGTGGCTGTCTGAAGTTTTCAGACTGCATGTAAAAACTGATTTTAAAAGATGTTTTGTGTCTTTATAAAATATCAGATTAATTATTCTGACCTCTTGATTAGTATAAAAAGAATTAATAAGAGATAAGGGTAAGAAAACTTAGTCAAGGAATTTATCCTGGTTCACCCACAAACCTGTGAGCTACATCCAGTCCCAATGGCAAACAACCAATGGATTTCGACTATATGAATATTCAGATTACAAACTTGAGTATGAGTACAGTCTCTCCAGACACAGCGAGTACAGTCTCTCCAGACATCATGAGTACAGTCTCTCCAGACACCACGAGTACAGTCTCTCCAGACATAGCGAGTACAGTCTCTCCAGACACAGCGAGTACAGTCTCTCCAAACACCACGAGTACAGTCTCTCCAGACACAGCGAGTACAGTCTCTCCAGACACCACGAGTACAGTCTCTCCAGACACAACAAGTATTCTTTTCTATCAAGCCTCTCCAGGCTCTACCACAAGTATTCTTTTCTATCAAGCCTCTCCAGGCTCTACAACGAGTATTCTTTCTTCCACCAAGCCTCTCCAGGCTCTCAGACACTTAACCAAGTGTAGAGTATTCTTTCTTCCACCAAGCCTCTCCAGGCTCTCAGACACATAAAGTGTTTACAAATTAAACTAAGTTTAAGTTTCCACGAAACATAAACTTAATCCTTTTCCTGTACTAGAGGTTAACTGAGTACTACTCAGGATACAATGGATAAATCTAAGTACAAGAATAAGACAGTGATACAAGTGTTTGAATTAAATACAATCCCTGTCTTTCTATGAGGAATACATCCTCTGAGAGTAGGCTAACTAAGATGTGAAATGATGCTCCAGCCTTGTTCTCAAACCATTAGTTTCCATGGGCTACATTCTCACCCATATCATAGGAACACCAAGGTATATCAAAGCTTCAAACCGTACCCAGTTTGATAGTCATTTGTTCAGCATGATTGCCTTTCGAACAATCAACTCACTTGATCAAACAGACCAACTGAACAACCTAACTAACTGACCAGCTAGTCAGTAGCCTGATTGAGAACCAACTCTCTGATCAAACTTAGTTGACATCTTCATGATCCATTTAAGCTCAAGTCAACTCTTGTTAACCATAAGGCATTCAGCCTGATTAACTAGGTTGATTCTGTTTGATCAACAATTTTGTCTGACTGACCAATAGATCGACAACATGGTTGAATCAAGTAAGCATGGTCAACACCAATAAGATTTTTCTGATATATCTTGATCAACTGATTGAACCAAGTGAATGAGTTCAACATCTTCAAATTCTTCCTTGAGGCTATTTATATGTTCTGTTGGAATATAGCCATTTGAAGATGATTCATAATACCGTTGAGATGTTGATGATGTGGCTCATATAGCCGTTATGTAATAGTGTCTCAAACGGTTGCTTCTCCTTAAGCAGATATGTGTTCAGACAGTCCTGTTCTGACACTTTTGTAGATGAGCTCTTTTAGAGAGATTTTCTTGATATTATTTTGCATGTTCTCTCTCTTGATATCCTTTTTCTTTTCTTCAGCTGACTTCTGATTTTCTCTGCTTTTCTTAGGAGTGTATATGAGGAGGTATCCGTTGGATTTGTCCTCTTGCTTATTTTATATATGCTCCTTTTCTGTTTGCTTCCTGACACCATTTCTCCTTTCTTCTTTGAGTGAGGTGTCTTGTTCAATAGCTGTTTCTTGCAGATGATAAAATATGTTTGAATTAAAATATTTCATTCAAACATTTCTCTTTGTTGGTTCTGCTTAGTCTCCTGGGCTTTTCTTGTGCTTTCTTTTGGATTGGTGGTGATGATATTTCCGTTGTGATACTACCATTTAGAGAAAGCATTGAATGCTATTCAATCCATCGTGAGACACGCTTCTGGGTGTTTTCACAATTCTGACAGAGTACAACGTTGGTGCTGCTATAAAGCTCCATCGTTGTTGCTGCAATTTCTGCGTTGCAGAGATTTCCTCAGTGGTGTATGAAATTCAAAATCACCAGGAAAGGTCTCTGTGCTGCTGCAATTTCTGCGTTGCAGAGATTTCCTCAGTGGTGTATGAAATTCAAAATCACCAGGAAAAGTCTCTGTGTTCCTTGCCATAAACGTGTTTGAAAAGGTACGTGCAGCAGAGGTTCAGAAAAGTCTTCACAAACTTCAGCAGAGGGTGCCACGTTATAAGTGAGACTTCAGACAGCACTGATACTTCAGACGGGTTGAACTACTTCAGACAGCTTCAACTCTTCAGACGAGTTCTGCTTCTTCAGACAGCTTCTTTGCTTCAGAAAGCTTCCTTGCTTCAGACAGCTTCTTTATATTTGATCATGCATTTGTTCTTCTGATCCTAATCTTCTGATTCTGATAAATATTTCATCCTGAAACACAATCAACAAACCAATACCTTTCTCAGTAGAATCTGTTTATATAATCTTATTTGTTAATCATTAAAACTAAAGGATATTAAGTCTTTAAGTCAAGTTTGAATGCTCAAACTGATTAATAGACTTCACATGGAACATGCCCTGCTTTTTTGCAGTTGGATTAGGCCTGTGTGGTTTGCCCCACAAACCCAATTTGCCCCAGATCAGACCCAGGTTAACTCCCTACCCTACTGGCTGCACCTGAAGTTCACTTCCTTTAGAGATAATCCGGATAAGGGGGTCTCAGACTCAAGCTTACTAGCCTCTATCCTATGGCATATTTGGAAAATGAGGAATGTAGTGGTTTTCCAGGGAGAAAAGCCTAACCCTATGTCCACCTATATTAAGGCTGCAACACTACATGGAGAGTTCTCTGGGGCGGTTTGTTCAACCACTCCCCCAGATCACCCTCATGTTCCCTGTAGGAAGTTTCCACAAATCTAGAAACCACCAAGACCCGGTGTAACAAAAATTAACTCTGATGCTCATTTCAAAAAGGAACAGGGACGAGGGAGTATAGCAAGCATCGGGAGAGATTCTCAGGGGAGGATAGAGTTTGGACTTACCCGAACAGTCTTACCCCCATCACCTCTGGTAGCAGAAGCTCTCGCCATTCGGGAAGCAGCCTCAACAGCTTTGAATATGGGCCTTCAACATATAATCCTAGAGTCGGATTCCCTTCAATTGGTGTAAACTCTGCGAGATGAAATCATCATCGGGGAAATCAACACACTTAGTTAACGATATTAAAGCTATTAAATCAAGCTTCCAGCAGTGTGGATTCATTTGGGTAGGGAGAGAAGGAAAAATACCTTAGCTCATTCAGTGGCTCTGCAAGCCTATCAGCAATCTCTCCCTCGTGACTGGATGGTGCATCCGCCTCAACCAATCGCTCTTATTCTTCATCAAGAGGCTGGGAATCACGCCTAGCAACACCGTCCCTATGAGTTTTGCCGCAGCAGCCCGGTTTAAGCTAACCCTAGATGAGAGTGGCTCGAGTTTTACACCTCTTTTCCTAAGGGTGCCGTTTTTCGGTGTTTTCTTTCAATTAAATTGATTGTTCTTGTTTTCCCGTGTTTTGTGAGAGAGCGAATCTATTAAGTGGCTTTGTAGATCCTTAGATGATTCGTAATATCTCTGCTTGTAATGGGCTAGGCCCTTTTCTGTTTGGCTGGTTTCTTCCAGCTTTCTAATGTTATTCCCAATTTCTTTCGACCAAAAAAAAAAGAATGCTTATACAAATATGTTGAAAATCAATAGCTAAAAATAAATTATATATATACATGAATTACTAAATATTCCCTAAAATTTGGAAATTCTAAAATTCTTTATATATACAAACACATACTAAGATTTTTTTCAAAAAAAAAAATAAAAATAAAAATTTAATAGCATTGTAGAAACTTATAGAATATTTCATGCTCCATTATGCATTTTAACTCATTAATTGATGGTATTCATATATTTAATTTAAAGGATTTAAATTAACTTATTTTGTATTTGGAATATTTCATAATTAAAATTTTTTAAAATGTTTTTTACGTTATTTTTTGATGAAATTAAGTTAAACAAACATACACTCAACTATTTATGCAATTACATTAATTATACTATCATGATTCACGTTCTTACAAATTAAGACTATAAAATTCTACTCTACGTTGAACTGGGATTGGGTATACACTTTAGCAGAGTAACGACATAGTTAAGAATAAGAGTGTGTGTACTTCTAGTTAGGAGAGACCTTATATAGACTTGTCCGGGTTGACTAATTATCTTTTAATGCATGCGTCACTTTAGCGCGATCCTTGCTCCCCTAATTTCCTTAATTATTCTGGGTTGTTTATTTTGAATACTTTCCAATTCTAGCGTAATTTGTCTTCTACCTTGTAAAGCTGATTGATACGTTAATAAATATGGCTGAATTTCGTTAATTAATTAGCCATTCATTGAATCTGGACATGTGGTATGTTACCTTGGACGTAGAGGCATTGACTAAGTTAAATTACCATATATGGTTGAGACAGGCAATACCTCGATCAGTACGTATGCTACATAGTCCCACAAATTATAAGATGTTTAGGCGAAATAACTTCATAGTTTAAAAGAAATAAAACCTCAACCGGTACGCTAAATAGTTCCACAAATTATGAGATGTTTAGGCAAAATAATTTCATAGTTTAAAAGAAATAAAATCTCAGTGGTACGCTATATAATCCCATAATCTATGAGATGTTTAGGTGAAATTAATTCATAGCTTAAAAGAAATAAAACCTCCGTTCGATACTTTAGAATTCATGTGCTATTTTATCACTTAGGGTAAAATAAAATTTGTTTAGGAAGAAAATGAAGAAATATTAAGGGCCTGTTTGGTTTGTATTTCATTTCCTGTTTTCATTCTGTTTCCTATTTTCTGAAATTTTACAAAGGAAAAACTGGAAATGCTGGAAAAGATGATTTTTTTTGTTTCCAGCATTTCTAGTTTTTCCTTTGTAAAATTCCAAAAAATAGAAAACAGAAAATGGAAATAGGAAATGAAAATGTATACCAAACATGTCTTTAATTTACACAAAAATCATTAATGGGTCACACTAGTCAATACTTCAGAATTCATGTGTTATTTTATCACTTTGGGATAAAATAAAATTTGTTTAGGAAGAAAATGAAGAAATATTAGTTTACGCAAAAATGGTTAGTGGGTCACACTGGACGAATTTTATATGAGAGGGTTTGAATTCAAAAATTATTATTTTAGGACTTTAACTCATAATTATTTTCAATTCAAGGTTTAACTCGCGGTCATTTTTATTGTTATAAAAGTCTTCCACTACCTTAACACGTGTCACTCTCCTACTGTCCCTCTCTACTCTTTTCTTTTTTTTTTTCATTTTACTTTCTACGTTACACTCTCTTGCTCTTCCTTTCCTTTCTTTTAATGTTTCCATTTTTTCTTTTTATTTCTTTTTTATTTTTTTTCCTTTTTAATTACACTTCCTTTTATATAATTAAGGTTTTTCATCCCTCCTTAGAAGTTAAAAATGCACTTTTATTTCTTTATTATCTTTTAAAAAACATTTTCTCTAATTTTTTGTTTTTAATTATTTATTTCATTATAAAATCTATTTATCTTTTATATATCTATTTATATATCTATTGATATAAATTCAATCAACTGCTATAGAAATGTGACATAACTATTTTCCCATCCAAATTCATCTCTCTTCTTTTTTTTTTAAATACATTCAAATAGTTTTGTGTTTCTTTTTATATTTTTTCTATTCTTTTGTATATCACACTTTTACTTTTTTTTATTATTTATCCATCTTATTACGTGAAAATATTGATTAAAAATACAATAAATGAGTTAATTTACATTAAATTTTTTATTTTTTAATATACTATATATCTCTATTCAAGCATAGATATGGGCCAACGGTATTCTTTATAGTCTTTATCCAAATCCACGTTTAAACCGTGATTTTGGTGTAAAACCAAACGTACACTAAATGCATATTGCTTTTAGGTCTCTTTATTCTCACTTCAGACTTCAATAAAATGATTATTAGACAAGATATTTACAGCTCAAATCTATTTATTTTCCTTTTCTCTCTCTTTTTTTAAACTTTTAACGGTGTTCTTTCTACTGTAAATGTTTTTCTCTCTCTTTTTACTTATGTTTTTTTTTCCTTTTGTTGTTTTCTTTTCATCATGCTTCTAATTTTTTTTAATTATATTTCTAAAATAATTTCACTTATATTTCATTTTTATTTATTTTTTTATTATATAAAAATATAGATTAAGAAATATAATAATCATGTTGATTTATATTAAATTTAGTGTTTTTTCTAATATATCATTTATCTTTCTATTTTATTTATTAATGTTTTCATTTATCATCGCTCTTATCTATTTTATTTATCTATCTTATTTACTCTATATTAAAATTGTTCCCACAGTACAAATGTCATGTTTTTTCACTTGGGTTTTATTTTTTTAGTTTCTTTATTATCACTTTATTTAAGTGATAATTTTATAAACCACAAATATCCTCCACGGGTGGTACTCTTGCTCCAGTCGTTTGCTTTTTTTTTTTCTTTTTTTTTTATCACACATTCTTTTTCTTTTTTTATTATCATATTAAAATATTTTCTCTCATCATTCGTTTCTATTAATCTTTTATCTGTTTCATTAGAAAAGTAATTTATAATGAACCTAGGGTATCCTCCACAAGGGGCAGTCATGCTCCTACTGTTTTTTTTATCTGTTTTCTAATGTCGGTTTTATTCTTTTAGTTTCTTTGTTATCACTGTAGTAAAGTGGCACAAATATCCTCCACGGGAGGTAGTCTTGCTCCTGCCATATGCATTTTTCTTTTTTTTTTTATCACACGTTCATTTTTTTTATTATCATATTAAAATATTTTCTCTCATTATTCATTTCTATTAATCTTTTATCTATTTCATTATCAAAGTAATTTTAAAGAACCTTGGGTATCCTCCATGGGAGACAGTCTTATTTCTACCGTTTTTTTTATCTGTTTTTTCACTTGGGTTTTATTTTTTTGTTTCTTTATTATCACTTTAGTTAAGTGATAATTTTATGAACCACAAGTATCCTCCATGAGAGGTACTCTTGCTCCAGTCGTTTGTTTTTTTTTCTTTTATTTTTTTATCACACGTTCATTTTTATTACCATATTAATTTTTTTCTCTCATTATTCGTTTCTATTAATCTTTTATCTGTTTCATTATAAAAGTAATTTATTTAGAACATCGGGTATATATCCTCCATGAGAGGCTGTCTTGCTCCTACCGTTTTCTTTTATCTGTTTTCTCACTTGGGTTTTATTTTTTTTAGTTTCTTTATTATCACTTTAGTAAAATGATTTTTTTATGAACCACAAATATCCTTCACGATAGACACTCTTGCTCCTGCCGTTTGATTTTTTCTTTTTCTTTTTTTTTTATCACACGTTCATTTTTTTTATTACCATATTAAAATATTTTCTCTCATTATTCATTTCTATTAATCTTTTATCTATTTCATTATAAAAGTAATTTATTCAGAACCTCGGGTATCCTTCACGGGAGGCAGTTCTGCTTCTACCGTTTTCTCACTTGATTTTTATTTTTTAGTTTCTTTATTATCACTTTACTAAAGTGATTTTTTTTATTAACCACAAATATTCTCTAAGGGAGGTAGTCTTCTCCTGTCGTTTGCGTTTTTCTTTTGTTTTTTATCACATGTTTGTTTTCTTTTTTTTTTCATATTAAAACATTTTCTCTTCTTATTTGTTTCTATTAATCTTTTATCTATTTCATTATAAAAGTAATTTTTAAAGAACCTCAGGTATCCTTCACGGGAGACAGTCATGTTATTACCATTTTCTTTTGTTTGTTTTTTCACTTTGGTTTTATTTTTTTTAGTTTCTTTATTTTCACTTTAATAAAGTGATTTTTTCATAAACCATAAATATTTCTCACGGGAGGTAATCTTAGTCCTGACGTTTGTTTTTTTCTTTTTTCTTTTATTTTTTATCACACATTCATTTATTATAAAAAGTAATATTTAATAATATATTTAAAAACGAATATTATATCCACCATCCAACGTCACCCGTGACTCGCTAGTTATTTATATGGTGATTCCGATTAAAAATAAAAAATATTATAATTTTATCCTTCTTCATTTTCAACGCATATTTATTTTAATGAATCCTGATGTTGAGGTGAGACGTTGGTTGTTTGTTACGTTTGTAACAAGTGCTTATCTGAAAGAGAAATATGATAGTATAGTGTATCAAATTGAAGAGAATATACATCACACAAGTGAGTGACGTGGTAAAAGAAACTGCTCAGCCTACCAATCAGATTATAGGGTCGTTACCACCAATCACCACCACCTTCATATTCTTTTCTGATTTCTCATCCTTCTCTTCTTCCTTCTATCACGTCACATATTTCCAATCCCGTTATAATTCATGATGTTACATGTTTCTATTTTTCTTAAGAAAGTGACATGTTCCACTGATAAAGTAAATGACGTATGTGATGTAGGTGTGGGAGACTAGATTAGACTAGACTCTAGAGGATGTAGGTTTAATACTTGGACAGCATCAATCAATAATACAAACATTTTTTTAATTATACTTTTAAAAAAATTTCATTATTAATAGAGTATAAATTGAAAATAATAATATACCTAAAGGAAGTTCCTATCATTTTTTTCTACGCTCCATCGAATACGAACGGTGTGCTTGATAGAGTAAAAAATAAAATAAAGAAAAATAGGAAAAAAAAATAAAGTAATGAAATAAGTGAGAAATAATAAAAAATATTATTTAATAAGAGAGAAATAGAAGTAAAATAGAATAAAAATAAGATTATATTTCTTTCTCCTATTTCTCTTATTTTTTAGTATGAGAAAAATATAATGAAGAGAAATAAAAATATAATTAATAAAAGATAAAATTCTCCTAAAATAAATATTCTTTTAAGTAAAAATTATAAAATATTTAAACTTTATGATTTTTATATATATATAACTAATTTATATAAAATCTTAAAAATATATATATAACTAATAATATATTAATATATATAGCTAATTATATAATTATATAATACAATCTCCTAAAGGAATTAATGCAACTTCATTTCGGTAAAAAAAAAAGAGTCTTGCTGTGTTTGATAATTTTTGCACAGTGAGTCAACTCAAACAAGAAAACTCACGGCAAAGTGGTCCGAAAACTTTTTGGCTAATTTTCTCTTCTACATGTCACTATTTTTTCACTTCTACTTTCCCATCATTTTTGCATGGAAATACATAAACATGGGATTACATGTTTTCTCTTCTCTCTCTTCCTATTTATATATTACCAAACACATAAACACATTTTTCTTTCTATATTTTTTCTTCTTCCCCCAATTTCTTTTCAATCAAACCCAACTGAAAAGAAAATAAAAATAGAAAGTACTAAAATAATTCAAATTAAAAAAGTTAAAACTTCGTTCATTTGGTTTATGGAACTATGACATTATACTTACTTTAGGAATTTCAACGATAGAGTCGTTATTCCTTAGAGTGTTTTACTTTATTATCACTCTCGATTTGGTAGTTAATCTATAAATATGTCTATGGAAATAAAAAAATAAAATATTTTAAAAATATTTTAAAAATTACTATAAAAAAATAATGAAAGAAAAAAAGATAGAGATGGTTTCATTTTAAATTCATATTTTTTTAAAAAAATTTCTAATACAAATCTTACAATAATTGTTTCCTTCTTAATTATTTATCAAATAAATAATAAATTTAATAAGTATACACTATTTTTATATTATCATTGTTCTATCATATTATTTAATTAATATATTGTATCATATTTTTAAGCTCAATAATATATTATTGAATAAGAATATAAAATTCTTTTTTATGTTGATAATGCATATTTATCTTATATTTTTCTTTTTATTTTTTCTATTTACAATTTCTTCTTTGTTTCTAAAGATAACAAAGGATTAGAGTCGTAACCTATATGTTTGTTTGTTTAATGCTTTAAAGACATTTAAACAGGGAATAAAGTGGGAGGAAAAAATTTCTCCGCTTGGCTCTTCGTGTTTCGAGAGGTCAAAATTTTACATTTTCTATAGTAGAATATTAGTATATTAATCCGCTATTCAAAAAGTATATTTTTTATTTATTTAAAATTTGATTTTTAATAATTTAATATTTTTAACATTTAAAAATTTAAATAAAAGAGATGATCGGTATTAAGAACTAAGAGAAAATCTCACTCTCATAGGTAATATATGAAATTCATGATCAAATAAAAGAAAAAAATATTAAAAATTATTGAAAGAAAATAATAAGTATGATGTGTGAGCAACTGAGCATCTCACTATCCCATGTGAATTTTTTAAAATTATAATATAGAGAGTATAATTTTATACAACATAGTCTCTATTTAGTTTAACGTTTCAACATAGCAAAATCATAGTTTCATGAATTAAATTTAAATTACTTTTCTCCAATAATCACTCATCTCAATAATGTATTAATATTTAAAATCAATTAAGCTAAAATGTTTGATATTGTGATTGTTGCATTTGGGATATAATAAAATTAAGAATGGGGACGAAATCATATTGGGCCGGTGGGCAGGTGGCAGAGGTGATCAATACTGGAATTGGCAATCGCAATTCGCAAACCCAGTGCAGTGACAAACAGTAATGATATCCATTTTATACTAGTGTTAGTAGTGTGGCCTCAATAAGCAAATAATAAAATAATGAAAACGAAATCTAAAAAATTATTTCTTCAATAGATATTTGTATTTTTAATTAATATTTAAAGACACTGATGGTTGACATACACTCACTGCAGAATTCTAATTCTAATTATATTAATTTTAGTGGTTCGTAGTCGATGACCATGTTCAAGTGTAAAATATACGTGGTCTATGATTGATAATAATAATATTAATTTAATAATACATAAAATTCATATTTATTAAATAATGTTATAATATATTATTAAATACAAATAAAAAAACGTTTTCTTATACCCATGGTGGTGGGGTGGGCATTCATTAAATTTAATATATTTATTTGATGCCGGATAGCTGCTTGTCCGCGCCGAAGACGTTGATGCTTGAAAGCAACCGCTAGGTGGCCAACTGCCTACAAATTTTGCCTTATAGATAAGCAGAAAGCAAATATCCTCCATTCTTTTTTTTCCCCTCTTTTTTATCAAGCATCAAAATTCTTGTCACGGATCCACACCATGAAAGCACGTGAATTAATGTGCAAAACTAATCAATTTTCACTCTTCATCCCCGAGATATTGTACCTCCTCATTTATAGATATGCTACTATCAATGCATGGATTAATTAGAATTTTATAGCTAGAAACCGGGATCTTTTCTTATATTATGCAGAGTAAGAAAAAATGGAAGCAGTCGCTAATACTTCCTTCCAAATGTTAGACCAAGTGTGGTCTTCATGAATCATGATTTATTGTTGTCATTTTGTAGCTAGCTTTTGCTGATGTTTTTTCTTCTACCAAAACAATGACAAAAAAAAGCTACTTTGCAATATGTTGGAATACTCACATAGTTCTACTATCTTATCTCCTCATAGTTAGGAGCAATTTGAATTTAATTCATTTTAAATTTTGGACTTCGGCCTAAATCAACTCCAAAAGCAGCTTTTGGGTTAAGTTAGGCCGGGGTCCAAAATTTAAGATGGCATAAGAGTCTATCATAGATCTGTTGTTATTGGGCCTCCACGCTCCAGATGTCTAGCCCTGGGCGTGAGGGGGTGTGTTGGAAAGTCCCACATTGACTATTGATAAGGCCATTTAATAGTATATAAGTCTTGGGCAGTCCTCACCCTACAAGCTAGCTTTTGGGGTTGAGTTAGGTCGAGGTCCAAAATTTAAGAGCATGCTACCGAGGTATTTGATGAAAAGGGTTTCCTACCAGATGAGAGAGCGAGGCATTCATCACCTTGAAGAAAAATCTTAAAATCAATCAGTTTGTCATAGAGCTCATCAAAGGTAATGGGAGAGTCACAAGTAAGCAGTGAACTCTCGAAAAGATGGACCAAGGCCTTTAAGGGCATGGATAACAAGGTCCAAGTCATCAATGGGATGACCAATGAGGGCCAACTCATCTCCAATACTACGAATGGATTGTAGATAGTCACTCATAAAGGAGGAGCCTTTAGTAATGGAATTTAAGTGTTCCTTGAGAGACATGATACGAGAACGAGAGCGACCTTCATAGGTCTGTTGGAGTTTACGCCATGCGTGAGCAGACGTATCAGCGGAAGACATGACAGTACGAGCTTCAGCATCACATGATCCAAGAAGTGCAAGATGGAGAAATTGGTTTGGACGTACCCAATAGGAGTATACATAGGATTGGGAATATTATTGTCACCTTGTTTGATGGTAGGAGGAGGATATGGAGTGTCCCCGGTAACAAAGCCTTCAAGATTCCGAGCAACAAAAAGGGAACGAAGTTGTTTATGCCAAGCAGGATAGTTTTGTGCCATTTAACTTAGTGGGAAGATTGGTGGAAATGTTGAACTCAATGAGGTCTTTTTGGGGTTTGGAGGTGGAGAAGTCACGAGGATCGAGAGACTAGTGAAGCAAAAAGACTTCTGATACCATAAAGAGATTTACAAAAAGATTTATTCAAAATGAATATGAGTACAAGAGAATATATTTATACAACATTTGGATAACAAATAAATTGAATTTAAAAATTAAATTAAAATTAAAAGAATTTTAACCTTGAGGAGATAAGATAGTATAACAAATAAATTTGAATTTAAAAATTAAATTCAAATTAAAAGAATCCTAACCATAAGAAAATAGGATAGTAATTTGAAATTTAAAAATTAAATTCAAATTAAAATAATCCTAACCATGAGGAGATAAGATAATACAACTATGTGAGTACTCCAACACAATAGAAGTTTAAAACTTAAAAGTAAATGTTTGCCAAAACATTTCCTAGTTCATAAACTTATTTAATTAAAATAGAGGTGTTTTTAACTTTATAAATTATTATTTTCCTTCCTATTTTTATTCTTAATGTTTTTTTTATAAAGTTTCCTTTTTTTATCCCTTTTAATTTATATTATACTACTTATGTTATTTATTTAATTTTTAATGAAATAATTGATTCTTAAACGAGACAATATTTATATTATTTTATTTTAATTTTTTTTAACATTATACTTCAACATAGTGATAAATTGGATTAATATGGATGACAATATGTAATTGAGGACTTTTTTGCAACTAAATTTCATTCATTATCAACATGATTAATCATGCCATTGATTTTAAATAATTAAAATAAAAATGGCTTTAAACTATATTTATCTATAAAATAAAATCATTGAAGGTGATAAAGTGAAAAATTATAATTATTGATTAAAAATTAACAACTAATATTGTGATATTTTTATAATTTATTATATATTTTATCATAATCTTAAATATTTTTTAATTAATTAATATTTTTATACTTTGAGGGTGATAAATCCGACTTGTATCAAATGAAATGATCCACTAATTTTAATAATTGTGTACAGATGGTTGTATTGTATAGTGTATGAAATGATTGATTTAGAGGACTCTAATTGATTTAGAGAACTCTTAGGTAGGGTTTAGTAGACATTTCAAAGCGGAACAGAACAAAATATATGGGTTTTGTTCTATGTTTGGTATATTTTAAAAGTAGAGCAAAATAGGACATATTATTGAAAGAGTGGAACACTTTCGTTCTATAAAAAAAAGGTGGAATCAAAGAGAACATAACCACCGAACACTCATTATTAATTTTTTATAACAAAACTACCACAGACTCTCATAACCTTTTTCACAAAACTGTTATTCCCCCACTGTCACCTAACTCATTTTACCATCGCCATTGTCGCTTGGCACCCTATACCGCCACCGCTGACGCCACAGCCGCTGCCACAACTGTCACCGCCATCGTCGCCGCCACCACCTAACACATTTTTACCACCATTATTGTCGCTCGGCACCTTACACCACCACCATCGTCGTCGCCACCACCGTCGTCGTTGCCGTCGCCACCGCCACCGCCACCGCCATCGCCACCACCACCACTACAATTGTCATCGCCATCGCCATCGCCATCGCCATCACCACCACCACCGCCACCGCCATCGCCACCACCATCCCTGTCACTGTCGTCACTACCACCGAACACCTTTTACAACCACCATTGTTACTTAACACTCTACACCACGTCTTCATTGCCACCACCACCACCACCACCATCGTCATCGTCACCGTCACCACCACTGTCGTTGCCCTACACTCCCTACTACCACCATCTAACACCCCATATTAGATTTTTCAATATTTAATTAAATAATAAATATGATAAAGATATATATATATATGTAATTGAACACATATCATCATGTTCTGTTCTGTAGTTACCAAACACAACACATAAAATATTTTTTGTCCCATTATATTTTATTCTATTCTGTTCTGTTTCGTTTTATTTTATCTCATTCTATTTATTTAACAAACGCTACCTTAGTTATCGGATCCTTCTTGTTCTACCCTCCATTATTGAGTTCTGAAAGCAAATATAGTATGGATCATAAGTTAATAATTAATATAATACAGCACAAGTGATGTCGATCAGTTTGTTGACAAAAAAAAGTGATGTCAGTTGTCTATAATATCCTTTATTTCATTTTGATATTTTTATATACTCATATAATGTTGTTCAAACAGATTTATTATTATTATTATTATTATTATTATTATTATTATTATTATTATTAGTATCATTGTTATGAATAAATCAGAATAAAAACAAGCCGATAAGTAAATAGAAAAATGTAGTTAAATATTTAATTTTGATATTTTCGTTTCAATGCATCTTATTATTAAGAGATATCTTATGTTGATCTAATTAATTAGAACTGGACTCATTATTTCATGAGACCAGTGTAAAAATTCATTCAATAATTAAAGAAAAGCATTGAAAAAAGTGTTCGATTTTGAGAATTATGTGGATTCAGTTTTTTTAAACACTAGTCGCGTGAAATGGAATAAATTTTTAGACTTTTCAAGTGGTTTATTGAAGAAATTAAAAAAGACAGAATTATCCGATTATGAGAAATAAGTCAACACTAAATTAAGTATGTTTAGAAACAATTTGACTCTTAAAACTCAATATTATAAAAGGGTATAAAATGATTGATATTTCCCCTGTGGTGCACAAAAAAAAAATAAAAGGCTTTTTTTTTTTTTTTTCAGAATATAAGAGTTGATGTAGATTATACTAGAATGTTTGGACCCATAACATATTCAAGCCCAAGAAGAGGTGACCAAGTTTCTGCTGAAGAGGGGGTTGCTTTTAACACCTTGTTTCTGCTATTCACACTCCCACCTTTATCCGTTCTAAAAATCTTTTTCCCAAACTATCCTCCTCCTCCCATCATTCCTTGGGAATGCATACATTGTTGTTGTTATTTATTTTAAGTATAATTAAAATCATTAAATATAACCAATCAACTATAAGCCTTTGTTTGGTAGGATGGAGAGAAATAGAAAAAAAAGAAATGAGATGAAGAGAAATAGGTGAGAAATAGAGAAGAAATTGAGTTGTTTGGTAGGAAAGAAATAGAGATGAAATAGGGTGGAGATAATAATATTTTTATTTGGTATAATGAAATAGAATTTAAAATAATAAAAAAAAGGGTTGAAGTATGAAAAGACAAAGGAAAGAAGACGATACCTGTAGAATTGATTTCCTCGTGTGCTGTGACATGTGAGCAGAATTATTTTTTGCTCTTTCCTCGCATTTCTCTGCTGTTTTGCTGAGAAATTTTTTAACATGGGACCCACACTTTATAAATTTCTCTCCCTCCGAATTTCTACTATGCCAGACACAATTACCATTTCTCTTCCCTCTTTTTCTCTTCTCTCCCCCCTAATTTCTATTTGACCCAATAGAGTGTAAATGTTTTTTTTTCTCTAGATAAAGTTTGTGTGAAGTTATTGGATAACTGAGGTATACAGTTAAGTAGGATTCATTTTAGAACTAATAGTTGAAAATGAATTATGAGTTATGAAACACGGTCAATAGAATTGATTCTATTTCAATTATGTATAATCAATTATTTTACTGTTCTAACTGATTTCCAAACAAACACATAACTATTTGATGATTCATAAAAGCTTCTTTTTTATTTAAAGTTTATATAAGTATACCAAAAGCTTTTTTATATGTTTAATTCTTTGTTGGGTTGCGCAGAAATAGTCGGACAATCGAGAAGTAGCATAAAAGTCTTTCACTTTTCTGGTTTGTTAAAAGCTGGTGGGCCCCATGCAAGATGGATATCTCCATAATTTTGCCGAGAGAACGGAGAGAAAGCGAAATGCAGGCCCACATATCAACCTTTACGCTGTTTCTCAATTTCCAGTATTTCTCACTCCACTGTTATCAAACAAAACAACTAATTTTGCTATTTCTCTTTTATTTATTTTCTATTTCTCTCACACCAAAAAACCTATAAATCACCCCTTATCTTATCACTATTTCTCTCCTTTCACCAACCAAACAAAGTGTAAGTGTGTTTACACGAGCATTTAACAACTTTTAAAGTCTTTCACTTTTCTTGTTTGTTAAAAGCTGGTGGTTCCCACGCATGATCGATCTCTCCAAAATTTTACCGAGAGAAAGGAGAGAAGGCGAAATGCAGGCCCACATATCAACCTTTACACGGTTTCTCAATTTCCCTTATTTCTCACTCAATTGTTATCAAATTAAACAACTAATTTTGCTATTTCTCTTCTATTTATTTTTTATTTTCCTCACGCCAAAAAGCCTATAATCACTCGTATCTTATCACTACTTCTCTCCTTTCACCAACCAAACAAAGTGTAAGAGTATTTACATGAGTATTAAATAACTTTTAATTTTAATTACCTTGAGTATTAACGTGACCTTTTAAATATGAAATGTCTCAAATAAAAATTTAATAATAGAAAGTGTGTTAAAAGTGTATTTTAATGTATATTTTAATTAGCCGCTAATTAGTTATGTTAGAGATTGTGTTTACACAATCTTTTCTTGAATTCAAAAGATGCAATACATGGTAGGAAATGGGAGACATCATTTTTGTTTATTTTTTGGGAAAAAGAAAGATATCAAAACGTATGATTTTTCATTGGCCTTGAATGTATTACAAAAGGAAAGTTTCACATCACATAACAGATAATTTCTTTTTTTACTCCATTTTGTTTTTCACACCCTCCTCATTTTTAACTTTTCATTTCTCAAACTACCTTTCTTTCCGACCCAAATCTCTTGCATCTAGAGCGATGAAAGTGAGCCAACTCGGCTCACCTGGATGAGTTGGCTCACCACGGGTTAGACTAAAAGTGAGTCGAGTCAGATTGACTCACTTTTATGGTGAGCTAAAGAAATATCAACCCGCCTCGATCCACCGCGGATAGGTGGGTTAAGTGGGTTGGCTCACATAATTTAAAAAATATAGAAATAATTAAAAAATAATAATAAAAGTCAAATAAATAAAAAAATATATTATAAAAAAAAGAAATGACTTAAAAAAAATAAAATAAAAACTAAAAAGTGAGCCACCCACCTCAACCCACTTTGACATCTATCTATGTATTAAATAACAACGTAATAATATCTAAGGGCTTAACTACTTGTAAATTATAAGAAGATAAAGACTAATTTATTTTTTAAAAATAATTAATTTTCAAAAACTGCTTTTTGTATAAATCCAAAATTCCAAATAATAATTTGTAATTTTTATATTAGTAATTAGTTTTATGAAATATTTTATCCTTTTTCTTTCTAATTAATTTCTTTTCCTTTACTTTTTATTTTTCTCTTTCTTCTAACGGTACTTTCGTAGCGACAAAACAAATGGCCGAAGAACGTAATAATACCAGAAAGTGTTGCAACCCGAACGAGGCTCGTCTGCTTCAATGCGCAGACCTGATCCTACCATGGCTAACTCCACCAGACCTCGCCAACCTCTCCATCACTTGCAAATCCCTGTGCCAACTCTCCCACTCCATCACTCTCCGCCGCTCCTCCGACGCTTCTAGAACCTTCGAGAATTTTCCAGTCCCCTTTCTCAACACCCTCGACCCCCACCCTTACGCCTACTTCCTCTACACCCCTTCCATCCTTCTCCCCTCCTCCCACCTCCCTCGCCAACCCTGGGGAGGCCCTTCCGTAATTTCCCCTTCCCCGCCGAGTCACCTTCGTCACGCGGAATCGGTGAGTCTGGTGGACGAGTTAGGTCACGCCGTGTCGGGATGCGACTGCAACGAGGCCTGTGGGGATGCGAGTTTGGGGTGTCCTTGTCTAGGTTTTGATGGGTTGGATGACGTGGACAGGGAGTGCGGACCGGGTTGCCGGTGTGGACCGGAGTGTGGAAACCGGTCGAGCCAGAAAGGGGTTGCGGTTCGGGTGAAGATTGTGAGGGATAGGAGGAAAGGGTGGGGTTTGTGTGCTGACCAGTTCATTCCCAAAGGGCAATTTGTGTTTGAGTATGCAGGTAATTTTCTAATACATTCACTATTTCCAGCACCAATTTTTTGTCCAGATTAGACAGTTCTTTTCTAGCTTTTGGTACCTTGCAAATAGTAAGATTTATTGATTGCATTGCTTATATATATATGTGTGTGCGCGCGCGCGCTAGAATAGAACATTATCCTAGTTAAATGATTTTCCTGCTAGGATTGGGATCTTTCTATCCATGTGTGCTAGCAGAATTGTATGATTCTACATTTTAATTTGCAATTTTGACAACCTTGCCTTGGATGATATGTCAGAGAGTTTTCACTGCTAACTGAGCTGTATTCTATGTTATTAGTAATAGCATCTTGTTTTAATGGTCTACGGATCAAGGGTGAGGTGCTGTCCTGATCTGATATTTCCTATAGTAAGGAATTTCTTTCTAGGTGATCTGAAGTAATCAAGAAGTTTTGCTTTAGGGTGTGTTTGTGAGTTTAGAAGGGAGGGAAAGGAAAGAGTTAGAGGATGAAAGCAGGGAGAGAAGGGGAGGGGAAGACTTTGTAAAATCCCCAAACTCCCAAACACAAAGGGGGGAAGGGCTTTCAATAAGCCATTCCTTTCCCTCCCTTCCCCTCCAAAACATAACTCGCAAACATACCCTTAGAGTATGTTTGGTTTAGCGTTGAAACGTGGTAAACTCACGTTTCCAACGCTAGACATATAGTTGCGTTGAGGAATCCAAACTTGAGTTTGGTCAGTTTCAACGTCAAACCAAACACATACTTAGTGTTCGTTTAATTTATAATTGAATAGTACTGATTCTAGAATCAATGGTTGAAAATGATTGATGCACGACACTTTGTGAAGCACATTTGACGGAAGTGATTTAAAAATAGGCTATTAGTAGGAATACAAGTCCTTTGCTTGTGACATCCCTCTTAGGAGGCAAAATCATTATGTTGAGTAGGAATATTTGAAATCCATAAATGAGCTGATGTAGTTGTTGCAATATAACTGCTTGCAGACTGGTGTGGTGGAAGAGGCATAATTTGCAAGTTTCTCTTATGAAGGAAAGTAATGCAGAATAATTTTGAATTTGTAGGTAATACTTATGGTGCTCTTTAATATTTTGACTAATATAGGGAACTGGATGGTATTTTCTTTTGATGAAGATAGGTAGTAATTACCTTCTAGTGTTTGTTAAGGTTAAGGGGATTGTCATTGATAATTTTTTTGTACATGGATTTTTTTATCCCCATATGCATAGCTGTTAAATTGATTCATTGTTTTCTGTATGAAAAAAGGTGAACTCTTGACAACCAAGGAAGCACAGAGGAGACAACTATGTTATGATGAACTAGCATTGCATGGTCGATTCTCTTCTGCACTTTTAGTTGTGAGGGAGCATCTTCCGTCTGGAAAGGCATGCTTGAGATTGAACATTGATGCCACAAGAATAGGAAATGTTGCGCGGTTTGTAAATCATTCATGTGATGGTGGTAATTTAAGCACAAAGCTAGTTAGAAGTTCAGGAGCTTTGTTCCCCCGCCTATGCTTCTTTGCTTTAAAAGATATCCAAGAAGATGAAGAGCTTACTTTTAGCTATGGAGAAATCAGGAAAAGGCCTAATGGATTGCCATGCTATTGCAATAGCCCTTCTTGCTTTGGAACATTGCCCTCAGAAGACACTTGAGAGTTGAGACATGTTTTCAGGTTTTAATGATGTGGCTTACGTGAGCTGTTAAAGGAATTTTAATTTTGGTTGTAGGATTTTCTTTCATGAGGATTATGAGAGGAAGGTGACATGTGTTGTACAAGTTACATGATTTGTGAAACAGTAATACAAATGAGGCAATGAGACACAAACTCGGACTTGCCAATAAAGCTTTCTTGTCCCACCCTTAACTGCAACTTCAATTTAACAATTTTCATGCTCAGAAGGCATGTTTTGTCTCGGTCTACTCATATGCCAAGGGTTTGTTGAGGAAACAGTTATATGTTTATGCGTTTTTGGGAATACATACACAAGATGGGTTATTAAACACTTCCTGTTCTTATTTATTTTAAGTATAATTAAAATCATTAAGTATAATCAATCGACTATAAGCCTTTGTTTAGTAGGGTGGAGAGAAATATAGTAGAGAGAAATAGGAAAGAGAGAAATGAGATGAAGAGAAATAGGTGAGAAATAGAGAAGAAATTGAGTTGTTTGGTAGGAAAGAAATAGAGATGAAATAGGGTGGAGAGAAATGATATTTTTATTTGGTATAATGAAATAAAATTTAAAATAATAAAAATGGGTTGAAGTGTGAAAAGGCAAAGGAAGAGAAGACAATACCTGCAGAAATGACGTCCTCGTGTGTTGTGACATGTGAGCAGAATTTTTTTCTCTTTCCTCGCATTTCTCTGCTGTTTTGCAGAGAATTTTTTTAACATGGGACTCACACTCTATAAACTTCTCTCCCTCCTAATTTCTACTATTTCCAAACACAATTACCATTTTCCCCTCTTTTTCTTTTCTCTCCCCTAATTTCTATTTGATCAGAGTGTAAATGGTTTTTTTTTTTGCTCTAGCTAAAGTTTGTGTGAAGTTATTGGATAACTGAGGTATACAATTGAGTAGGATTCATTTTTAGAACTAATGCTTTGTTTGGTGTGATTAGGAAAATAGAGAGAAGAGAAATGAGAAGAAGAGAAATGAGGAAGAGAGAAATATGTAAGAGATTGAGATGATTTAAAGATTGTTTGGTGTGAGAGAAATGAGTAAAAAATAGAAGAGAGATAGAAAATTTAGTGGTTTGATTTAATAAGAGTGATAGGAGAGAAGTTGTGTTTTTTATTAATTTCTCAAGTATTCCAGGTGCTCTTCCCGAGGCTTCCTTCACGGTGAAGCTCAATGCTACACTGGCAAAAAATAAAAAGACCAACAAAAAGGCTGAACGTTGATTTTGGTCATTTCTCCGCATTTCTCTTCTCATTAGCGAAGAGATTACAAATGCATGGGCCCCACCACATTACTGAACTTCTACCTTATTTCTGCGGGAAACCAAACGAGAGAAGTGTACTGACTCTCTCCCATTTCTCTGCACTCAACTTTATTTCTCATCAACCAAACTGAGGCTAATAGTTGAAAATGAATTATGAGTTATGAAACACAGTTAATAGAATTGATTTAATTTCAATTACGTATAATCAATTATTTTACTGTTCTAACTGATTTCCAAACAAACCCATAACTATTTGATGATTCATAAATGATTCTTTTTTATTTAAAGTTTATATAAGTATACCGAAAGCTTTTTATTCTTTGTTGGGTTGCGCAGAAATAGCCGGACAACCGAGAAGTAGCATAAAAGTCTTTCACTTTTCTCGTTTGTTAAAAGTTGGTGGGTCCCATGCAAGATGGATCTCTCCACAATTTTGTCGAGAGAAATGGGTGAAAGTGAAATGCAGGCCCACATATCAACCTTTACGCGATTTCTCAATTTCTCGTATTTATCACTCCACTGTTATCAAACAAAACAACTAATTTTGCTATTTCTCTTTTATTTATTTTCTATTTCCCTCACGACAAAAAACCTATTAATCACCCCTATCTTATCACTACTTCTCTCATCTCACCAACCAAACAAAGTGTAAGAGTGTTTACACGAGTATTAAATAACTTTTAAAGTCATTCACTTTTTTTGTTTGTTAAAAGCTGGTTGGTCTCATGCATGATCGACCTCTCCATAATTTTGCTGAGAAAAAGGAGAGAAAGCGAAATACAAGCCCACATATCAGCCTTTACACAGTTTCTCAATTTACCTTATTTCTCATTCCATTGTTATCAAATTAAACAACTAATTTTGCAATTTCTCTTCTATTTATTTTCTATTTCCCTCATGCCAAAAAACCTATAATCACATGTATCTTATCACTACTTCTCTCTTTTCACCAACCAAACAAAGTGTAAGAGTGTTTACATGAGTATTAAATAACTTTTAATTTTAATTTTAACTTCTTCCAGATTGGTGTGGTGGAAGAGGCATAATTTGCAAGTTTCTCTTATGAAGGAAAGTAATGCAAAATAATTTTGAATTTGTAGGTAATACTTATGGTACTCTTTAATATTTTGACTAATATAGGGAACTAAATGGTACTTTCTTTTGATGAAGATAGGTAGTAATTACCTTCAATGTTTGTTAAGGTTAAGGGGATTGTCATTGATAATTTTTTTGTACATTGATTTTTTTTATCCCCATATGCATAGTTGTTAAATTGATTCATTGTTTTCTGTATGAAAAAAGGTGAACTCTTGACAACCAAGGAATCACAGAGGAGACAACAATGTTATAATGAACTAACATTGCATGGTCGTTTCTCTTCTTCTCTTTTAGTTGTGAGGGAGCATCTTCCATCTGGAAAGGCATGCTTGAGATTGAACATTGATGCCACAAGAATAGGCAATGTTGTGCGGTTTGTAAATCATTCATGTGATGGTGGTAATTTAAGCACAAAACTAGTTAGAAGTTCAGGAGCTTTGTTCCCCTGCCTTTGCTTTAAAAGATATCCAAGAAGATGAAGAGCTTACTTTTGGCTATGGAGAAATTAGGAAAAGGCCTAATGGATTGCCATGCTATTGCAATAGCCCTTCTTGCTTTGGAACATTGCCCTCAGAAGACACTTGAGAGTTGATACATGTTTTGCGGTTTTAATGATGTGACTTACATGAGTTGTTAAAGGAATTTTAATTTTGGTTGTAGGATTTTCTTTCATGAGGATTATTAGAGGAAGGTGATGTGTGTTGTACAAGTTACATGATTCGTGAAACAGTAATACAAGTGAGACAATGAGACACGGACTCGGACTTGCCAACGAAACTTTCTTGTCCAACCTTTAACTACAACTTATACTTAACAATATTCATGCTTAGAAGGCATGTTTTGTCTTTGTCTACTCACACGCCAAGAGTTTGTTGAGGAAACAGTTAAATGTTTATGCGTTTTCCTTTGGAATACATACAAGATGGGTTATTAAACAAATATTCTTCTTATTTATTTTAAGTATAATTAAAATCATTAAATATAACCAATTGAATATAAATGTTTTTTTTGCTCTAGGTAAAGTTTGTGTGAAGTTATTGGATAGCTGAGGTGAGGTGAGGTATACAGTTGAGTAGGAATCATTTTAGAAGTAATAGTTGAAAATGAATTATGAGTTATGAAACACTATTAATAGAATTGATTTTATTTCAATTATGTATAATTAATTATTTTACTGTTCTAACTGATTTCCAAACAAACACATAACTATTTGATGATTCATAAAGTTCCTTTTTCTTTAAAGTTTATATAAGTATACCAAATGCTTTTTTTATATGCTTAAATCTTTGTTGGGTTGCGCAGAAATAGCCGGACAACCGAGAAGTAGCATAAAAGTCTTTCACTTTTCTCGTTTGTTAAAAGCTAGTGGGTCCCATGCATGATGGATCTCTCCATAATTTTGCCGAGAGAAATGAGGGAAAGTGAAATACAAGCCCACATATCAGCCTTTACACGGTTTCTCAATTTCCCTTATTTCTCACTCCATTGTTATCAAATTAAACAACTAATTTTGCTATTTCTCTTCTATTTATTTTCTATTTCCCTCACGCCAAAAAACCTATAATCACCCATATCTTATCACTACTTCTCTCTTTTCACCAACCAAACAAAGTGTAAGAGTGTTTACATGAGTATTAAATAAATTTTAATTTTAATTTTAATTGCTTGCAGATTGGTGTGGTGGGAGAGGCATAATTTGCAAGTTTCTCTTATGAAGGAAAGTAATGCAAAATAATTTTGAATTTGTAGGTAATACTTATGGTACTCTTTAATATTTTGACTAATATAGGGAACTGAAAGGTACTTTCTTTTTATGAAGATAGGTAGTAATTACTTTCTAGTGTTTGTTAAGGTTAAGGGGATCGTCATTGATAATTTTTTTGTACATGGATTTTTTTATCCCCATATGCATAGCTGTTAAATTGATTCATTGTTTTCTGTATGAAAAAAGGTGAACTATTGACAACCAAGGAAGCACAGAGGAGGCAACAATGTTATGATAAACTAGCATTGCATGGTCGTTTCTCTTCTACTCTTTTAGTTGTGAGGGAGCATCTTCCATCTGGAAAGGCATGCTTGAGATTGAACATTGATGCCACAAGAATACAAAATGTTGCGCGGTTTGTAAATCATTCATGTGATGGTGGTAATTTAAGCACAGAGCTAGTTAGAAGTTCGGGAGCTTTGTTCCCCTGCCTTTGCTTCTTTGCTTTAAAAGATATCCAAGAAGATGAAGAGCTTACTTTTAGCTATGGAGAAATCAGGAAAAGGCCTAGTGGATTGCCATGCTATTGCAATAGCCCTTCTTGCTTTGGAACATTGCCCTCAGAAGACACTTGAGAGTTGAGACATGTTTTGTGGTTTTAATGATGTGACTTACGTGATTTGTTAAAGGAAATTTTAATTTTGGTTGTAGGATTTTCTTTCATGAGGATTATCAGAGGAAGGTGATGTGTGTTGTACAAGTTACATGATTCGTGAAACAGTAATACAAATGAGACAATGAGACACGGACTCGGACATGCCAACGAAACTTTCTTGTCCAACCTTTAACTACAACTTCAATTTAACAATATTCATGCTCAGAAGACATGTTTTGTCTTAGTCTACTCACACACCAAGAGTTTGTTGAGGAAACAGTTAAATGTTTATGCATTTTCCTTGGGAATACATAAAGATGGGTTATTAAACACATACTGTTCTTATTTATTTTAAATATAATTAAAATCATTAAATATAACCAATTTATTATAAATGTTTTTTTTGCTCTAGGTAAAGTTTGTGTGAAGTTATTGGATAACTAAGGTGAGGTGAGGTGAGGTATACAGTTGAGTAAGAATCGTTTTAGAAGTAATAGTTGAAAATGAATTATGAGTTATGAAACACTATTAATAGAATTGATTTTATTTCAATTATGTATAATTAATTATTTTACTGTTCTAACTGATTTCCAAACAAACACATAACTATTTGATGATTCATAAAGTTCCTTTTTCTTTAAAGTTTATATAAGTATACCAAAAGCTTTTTTTATATGTTTAATTCTTTGTTGGGTTGCGCAGAAATAGCCGGACAGCCGAGAAGTAGCATAAAAGTTTTTCACTTTTCTCGTTTGTTAAAAGCTGGTGGGTCCCATGCATGATGGATCTCTCCATAATTTGAGAAAGGAGGGAAAGTGAAGTACAAGCCCACATATCAGCCTTTACACGGTTTCTCAATTTCCCTTATTTCTCACTCCATTGTTATCAAATTAAACAACTAATTTTGCTATTTCTCTTCTATTTATTTTCTATTTCCCTCACGCCAAAAAACCTATAATCACCTGTATCTTATCACTACTTCTCTCTTTTCACCAACCAAACAAAGTGTAAGAGTGTTTACATGAGTATTAAATAACTTTTAATTTTAATTTTAATTGCTTGCAGATTGGTGTGGTGGGAGAGGCATAATTTGCAAGTTTCTCTTATGAAGGAAAGTAATACAGAATAATTTTGAATTTGTAGGTAATACTTATGGTACTCTTTAATATTTTGACTAATATAGGGAACTGAAAGGTACTTTCTTTTTATGAAGATAGGTAGTAATTACTTTCTAGTGTTTGTTAAGGTTAAGAGGATCGTCATTGATAATTTTTTTGTACATGGATTTTTTTATCCCCATATGCATAGCTGTTAAATTGATTCATTGTTTTCTGTATGAAAAAAGGTGAACTATTGACAACCAAGGAAGCACAGAGGAGGCAACAATGTTATGATAAACTAGCATTGCATGGTCGTTTCTCTTCTACTCTTTTAGTTGTGAGGGAGCATCTTCCATCTGGAAAGGCATGCTTGAGATTGAACATTGATGCCACAAGAATAGGAAATGTTGCGCGGTTTGTAAATCATTCATGTGATGGTGGTAATTTAAGCACAAAGCTAGTTAGAAGTTCGGGAGTTTTGTTCCCCTGCCTTTGCTTCTTTGCTTTAAAAGATATCCAAGAAGATGAAGAGCTTACTTTTAGCTATGGAGAAATCAGGAAAAGGCCTAATGGATTGCCATGCTATTGCAATAACCCTTCTTGCTTTAGAACATTGCCTTCAGAAGACACTTGAGAGTTGAGACATGTTTTGTGGTTTTAATGATGTGACTTACGTGAGGTTTTAAAGGAAATTTTAATTTTGGTTGTAGGATTTTTTTTCATGAGGGTTATCAGAGGATGGTGATGTGTGTTATACAAGTTACATCATTCGTGAAACAGTAATACAAATGAGACAATGAGACACGGACTCGGACTTTCCAACGAAACTTTCTTGTCCAACCTTTAACTGCAACTTCAATTTAACAATATTCATGCTCAGAAGGCATGTTTTGTCTTTGTCTACTCACACACCAAGAGTTTGTTGAGGAAACAGTTAAATGTTTATGCGTTTTCCTTGAGAATACATAAAGATGGGTTATTAAACACATACTGTTCTTATTTATTTTAAGTATAATTAAAATCATGAAATTTAACCAATCAACTATAAATGTTTTTTTTACTCTAGGTAAAGTTTGTGTGAAGTTATTGGATAACTGAGGTGAGGTGAGGTATACAGTTGAGTAGGAATCATTTTAGAAGTAATAGTTGAAAATGAATTATGAGTTATGAAACACTATTAATAGAATTGATTTTATTTCAATTATGTATAATTAATTATTTTACTGTTCTAACTGATTTCCAAACAAACACATAACTATTTGATGATTCATAAAGTTCCTTTTTCTTTAAAGTTTATATAAGTATACCAAAAGCTTTTTTATATGTTTAATTCTTTGTTGGGTTGCGCAGAAATAGTCGGATAGCCGAGAAGTAGCATAAAAGTTGTTCATTTTTCTCATTTGTTAAAAGCTAGTGGATCCCATGCATGATGGATCTCTCCATAATTTTGCCGAGAGAAAGGAGGGAAAGTGAAATACAAGCCCACATATCAGCCTTTACACGGTTTCTCAATTTTCCTGATTTCTTACACCACTGTTATCAAACAAAACAACTAATTTTACTATTTATTTTCTATTTCCATCACGCCAAAGAACCTATAATCACCCATGTTTTATCACTACTTTCCTTTCACCAACCAAACAAAGTGTAATGCGACGTGAAGTATTAATGCGACCTTCTAGATATGAAATTTCTCAAATAAAAATTTAATAATAGAAAGTATGTTAAAAGTGTATTTTAATGTATATTTTAGTTAGCTTCTGATTAGTTATGTTAGACATTGTGTTTACGCAATATTTCCTTGAATTCAGAAGATGCATTGCAGGGTAGGAAATGGGAGACATCATTTTTGTTTTTTGGGAAAAAAAAGATAAATAACAAAACGCAGGATTTTTCATTGCCATTAAATGTATTACATAAGGAGGAAATGAAAGAAGCATTGTCATGACATAGAAGCATTGTCATGACATTACATTTACATCACAGTTCTATACGGGCATGCAGTAATTATAAACTTGAATTGAAACTAATAAAGGAGAGGACAAGGATTAAATTTAACTGTAATAGAAAACAAACAAATTAAAAATTGGCAATTAATTCACTGACGACGGTTGAAGAGGCTTGGAATGGTGCTTTCTTGTTCATCTTCTTCCTCATGATCATATTGGGACAAGCTAGAGAGTCGAAGAGGCTCTAAGCTGTGTGATGAGGGTGTTGTCCCCATTGTAAGATCAAAACCACCAACACTAGCACCACCAGCAGCAGGGTTATTGAAGGTGTTCAAGTTCATAAAATTTGCAGTAGAAGCAGATGAATTGTTGTTGGAGTACGCTGGCTGTAGTATTTGCTGTTGTGAACTCTGAAGAGCACTTGCACATGCCAACCTATTAGTATTCATCATCACCTGGGTTTGCATCATACCCACCTCTGCTTGCAATGTTGCCACCTGAAATTTACCTTAAAAATATAAGCTTTCATTTTCATAACCATCAATCAAATCAAATTAATTCTTGTTAAACATATATACTTTTATATATATTCCAATTAATTAATTAATTACTCAACCTGTTGTTGTAAAGCAAGGATTGTGGAGACACAACCATAAACCGGATCAGATATCCTTGCTTGAGCCTCATAGGATAATGTGGACACCGCTTCATTTCGGTGTTCCTCTGGAATACTGGACAACATCTTTGACACATTGCTAGCACCAAACACTTTGTGCACAGCTGCAAACCTGGCTGAACCCTGGTCTGAACCAAAGTGGGGTGCAAATATGCATCCAATACCGCATTTCCTCCTCAAGAACTTGCAAGCCCCACATGGTGCTGTTGATGCCTCTTGGTTTGGTGTTGACATGGTGGCACGCTTTGAAGCAGGGCCTTTACCACGTCTGGATCCTGAATTGGCATGATCACCACCACCTTGTGGCTCTGGCTCAGCCATGTTAGTTATTGTGAAAGAGGAAGGGGGTGGTGGGGATTCTTATAGTCATATGTGTGGGGCAGTGGACACGTTCTTCTTGTGAACAAGGTTGATAAAGGTACCTAGATGCGGTTATATGTTTTGAAAAAGAAGGAGGAAAACGTTTAAGGTTGGTAAGGGAAGGAGTGTGTCTGTGTGTGCAAGGGGGGTGTGCTTGTCAGCGTGTTTTGGTAGATTGTATGTTAAGATAGAGATAAAATAATGGGTTGTGTGAAATTTAGGAGAGGTTTTCTTTGTGGGAGTGCATGAGAAATGCACTATTTTGGCTACTCTTGACGTGTGAGATGGTAAAATCAGATGTCCATGGGCCGGCCACCTATTCATTCAACACTTACTTTTTTGTTTCTGTTTTATTCAATTCTTTTACACAACAAGAATGGTTGTTTCACGCTACAAAAACCAATTTTGGAGTGTGGTAAAGGTATAAAAGAAAGAAATAAAAAGAAAAAAAATAGAAAGAAATATTGAAAAATGTGATACTTGATCTTATTTGAAAGAAAGAGGGAGAAATAAATGAAATTAAATAAGGTATACAAGGAGAAATAAGAGAATGAAGTGAAATAATCATAATTACATTTCATATTATCCATTTTATGCTAATTTTATATTTTGAGAGAAGCTAAATGTGGCCAAACAAAAACATACAAATACGCGTGACGTGACATCGTTTCTATCCATTGTAACTATAAACTTTACACCTAATGAACTCATTGTGTTACTGTATCCAAATTGTTCATTAGATGGGTATAATGGTAAGTTAAGCGAATTACTTTTTTCCTCCAGCTCTTTAAAAGGAAATGTATTGTTTTTGAGTTTGCTTATACGCATTATCTAACGTGCTACTTGAATTTTTACGCTTTTTATTTCATTGTCTCTTTTACCACTTTGTTCCTCCTTTCTACTTGATCGGTTTTCTTTTTCCATTTCTTGTCATATAGGTTTTGATTTGGCAGAGGCCAAATCCAAAGTTTTCCAGGTGTCAACAAATTTTTTTTAAAGTAGATGTTTTAATAGATACAATGTTACAAAGAATCAATCATGATGTAGACTCTGTTCAAGTCCTAGCGAACCAAGTCTTAAACCCCTCCCAAATAATGTTTGCCAAACCTGAGGTCCTCTCCGCCTCTCCATTTGTCTATCATCCAACAAGGATGACCATCTCCACTTGGAAAAAAATATTTCTATTGTTGCCGCCTTTGTTGTCATTGCCACGTCTCTACCTTCTTCATTATTATTAGTGTTAGCTTGGCTCTGTTCATCTTTCTATCATCTTCTCACATGTATTTTTTTTGTTCATTTTTACTTTTAATTTATTTGGACTTTTTCTTGACATTTTGCAGATGAGAACTCATACCTACTACTCTAAAAAATGAGGAGGTAGTTATTTGAGTAGAAATAAATCACAAGGAGGATGATAAATAATTGGTACCATTCACTTCCTTTGTCTTCTATTTAGGAATATTTAGTAAAATTTATAAAACTTTACTAAAAAGGTATTTTTAGAACATTTTTGAGTACTTAAAATACTTTTTCCTGCTTGTGATGAAAATGTTCTTTTCTTTATCCATTATTCTCTTTTCTATTGATAAAAATTGTACATTTTTCTTGTGTATTGGTCAATTTGTGCATTGGTGGTGTGTGGTTTTGAGATTCTCTTCAACCTAATTCAAAAACTTCATAACTTGGGCATTGTAAATTGATGGGGTTGTTATTTTTAGTCTCTATTATTTTTTGTAGAGCTTGAGTTTTGTTGATTCTTTTGCTTAGGTTACATGACATTGAATTTTTGCACAATGTCTTTCTTTGTTACTATGGTTGCAACAAGAAGTATTCATTTGAAAGATTTAGATGAAATAGGGGAAAAGAGGAGGATTGAAACACAAAAGATTAATAAAGGCATATGAACAAAGCACCGAGTTGTCATGGGCTGTCCAAGTACTCATTCAACATTTACTTTTCCTTTCTCTGTTTTGTTCAATTTTGTCACACAAGAAGAATAATTCTTTCTATTATAGTCATATGTGTGGGGGAGTGGACACGTTGGTCTTGTGACTAGGGTTCGCAATGGTACGTGAATACGGTTAATTGTTTTGAGAAAGAAGAAGACATTTAAGGTTGGTGAGGGAGGAAGTGTGTGAAAGGGGGTGTGTGTGTGCTTGTTAGCGTGATAATTTATTAGATTGTTTGTTAAGATATTGATAAAATAATGTTTGTGTGAAACTTAGGAGAGGTTTTCTTTGTGGGAGTGCATAAGAACTGCGCGATCCTTGCTGCTCTTAGCGTGTGAGATGGTAAAACCAGATGTGCATGGGCTGACTACCTACTTATTTAACACTTACTTTTTCTTTCTACGTTTTATTGAATTGTTTTACACAAGAGAAATGGTTCTTTCACGCTATGAAAACAAACTTTGGAGTGTGGTAAAGGTAGAAAAAAAAAAGATATAAAAAGAAAGATTGAAAAATGTCATACGTGATGTTATTTGAAAGAAAGTGGGAGAAATAATTGAGATTAATAAAGGTATAGAGGGAGAAATAAGAGAATGAAGTGAAAAAAATCATAATTACATTTCACATTATCCTTTTTATGCTAACCAGATTTCGCCTCGTGGTATGCGCGGAAAAAAATGATTTTATAAATTTCTTTTATTAAAGTTCAAAATGTTAAGTATATTAAATATATAATATAATTTATATTTTGACATTAAATTAAATAAAAATTGTATTTGATAAAAAATGTGAGTTTGAGTAATAAGACATTTATCATTTTTAGTGAATTAATAAAGTTTTAAAGCTTGAAAAGAATTTTAATTTTAATGATGGAAGGGAAGGATAAGTCAATCCATTCCTGTTAAATCGTTCATTTCAAGACAATAAAAGAATATCAAGCGTTTGAAGATTAAATAGATCTAAATTTGCATAGATATTGGAATCTGTGTATTGAAATATATAACTCATTTTATTTTACACAAAGTTATCTTACTATAGGTTGTAATTAGTTCCATTATATATTTTGAAGTTATTCTATTTGACCTAATAATGTTTTGAAGTTAATAATTATACATTGTCAGTGTAAAATTATTTTATACGGTCATCCAATGATGTGTTAACACATTATTTAATGAGTTTAATAATACATAATGTGTCATATTCATTAATTGATGTGTCAAAATATTATTAGACGACTCTGTAAAACTTCTTTACCCAACATTGTATAATAATTAAACTCTGATGTTTTTTTTGCGTGCAACCAAAAGCAAATAAAAAAATGTTTAGATTATAATAGTGTTGCAGAGCTTGTTTTGTTCTATACGAAAACAAAGGATGCGAGAGCATTTAACAAATGATTATTCATAATGAACTCATTGTGTTACTGTATTTAGACTGTTTATGAGAGGGTTATAATGGTAAGTTAAGCGAATTATTTTTTTGCTCCAACTCTTCAAAAGGAGATGTATTGTTTTTGAGTTTGCGTATACGCATTGTCTAACATGTTAGGTGAGTTTTTACGGTTTTCATTTCACTAGATTTTGACCCGCGCGATGCGTGGTTATTTTTATATAAAGTTTTACATTGATATATATAGTGATTTTTAAGTAATAATAATGTAATAAATATCATTATGTTAAATGAAATGAAAAGAATATTTTAATTTATTAAATTAATTTAATGATATTAAATCTTATCATTGAAATATTACTTTGATTGCAAATAGAGCTTTAAAAAGAAGTTTTTTTATTAAAATTCTTCCTCATTTCTAAGTAACATTTTTTATATAATTAAAATAAATTTCATACTTAGACACACATTAAAATGAAGAAATTGAATTTTTCAATGTCAAACACAAAAGACAATAACATAATTTGTTAGATATTAATTATTATTTTTTCTCTATCAATTAACAATTGACTAAATATTTAGGTTGTCTATATAATGGTGATTCATGTGTTAATAAAATGTGTGATTGATTTTGGTGTTGCATATTTATATTTATATTAATTTTAAAGGGAGTGGTTGATCAATGATATAAAAGACTTTTATGTAAGGTCCAAGAATCCTCTTGAGATTTTTTCATAATGACAAACTCTCAAAATAAACTTAATGTAATTCTGAATCATTATGTATTAATGGTTGCAATTGAGATTGTCTTAAAAAGGAATAGAAAAACTTAAATGAATCTTCAAAGAAGAATCTGCTAAGAAGAAACAACCAAGTAGCAGACCTTAGAACAGTTTTGCAATATAATCACACTGTCGAGAAGAAACTGTTAAGAAATTGAAGCTTTTCGAAGGTTCTGATTAAGAGAAGCTTTTGTATATAAGAAGAAGAAATATTCTTATTCAGAAGATGTATCAAAGCAGAAAAGATCTTGAGAAGACCTAAAAGAAACTATTATCAATTTCACAAAATAGCCTTAGAAGAAAGGCATACTCCTAGAACTTCCCAGAAGATTGAAATTGATGAATAAATTGACAGATTTAAATTACAGGAGTAAATTACATTTAAATCTGAAAACAAAAATTATCCAGTATTTCTTCACTTATCACATACTGCTCCAGAAGAAGAACCCTCAAAACATAATGAAATCCTGACTCCATAAGAATATACCCTTCAGAAGAAAGTTTGGTCAAACACGATAAAAGAGAAAAGCTGCCACATGACAGTGACATCTCTTCAATAGCCAGCTAAGAGCTTAACCCCTTTCCAAGGCACTCCAACGGCTAGTTGCTCATTCCCTGGCTATAAATAGTAGTTGTAACGTCCTAATTCCTAAACTCAAGAATTATGTCCATTGGAGACACAACTCTCAAATTTCTGAAATTATTTCTCGCATTATCGGCATCGTCAAACAATCATATAACATTCGCTTAGGTAATCCAACAGTTACTTAAGCTCAATATTAAAACATCTAGTCAGTAAATCCACTTTTCTGTGATGGCTAGACTGAGCTCAGACTAACAGGAAGCGTCGTTCCTGAAGGCCACTAGGACCTTACCTTTAAACTGTGATATATTTTAACAAAACGTGAACATCTTGAAGTTTACCATGAATCAATTGAATTTCCTCTTTGGCCAAAGGTCCATGAACATTCTTACATGATTAGGGTTCATTAACATGATCTAAATTATCCAGTGAACATGATTATACATAAGCGAGTCATTCCATGAAATATACCATCTCTACCCCAAGCATAACTTTGAACCCTAACTGTAAACCCTAAGACTAGGCAACATTAAGGAAAAGCATCGCATACAACAATCCCTAGCTCTACAATCACAAGCAAGATAAAACAAGTAAGGGAGAAGAGATTAAGGGTCATTCAATGATTCAAACAAGATGGGAGTGAGTGTGGTTTGGAGTGAGTGGGCAAACCACACTCATCTCAAGAGTAGGGGAATATGATGATTGAGGGGTGGAGAATGATGATTCCAAGCTCTTCTAGAGGTTTGAGGCTTCATTCCAAGCTCATTGTGCTTCCTTCCCCCTCTCTAGAATTGTATCTCTAAGAAATGAAAGGAAACCATAAATAAGAAGCCCTAAAACAGAAACAACATTAAAATTTTTTTCACGCACTCTCGCTCAAGCAAGGACCTTCTCGCTTGAGCGAGAAGGAATATACCCTGGGAGATTCGCGTTCTCGCTCAAGCGAGAACTTGCTTGCTTGAGCGCTATTCTCCAAGAAAAACCCCCAATCCTCTCTGACTTTGTCTCGCTCAAGCGAGAGCAAGTCAAAGAGCAAACCCCCTGTTTATGGATCAATCGCAATCGAGCGAGAGGATTTTCGTTCAAGCAAGGATATCAGTAACCAAAATTCTGGTTTTTACTGATATGCTCGCTCAAGCGAGAGGCTTTCGTTTGAACGACCAAATTACATACGTATTCTTCCTAGTTCAGTTTTAAACCCTCTCTTTCCCTATTCCTTTTATAAAAACCTATTATACTTCTAATTTCTTGTAAAACTTTGATTTCAAACTTTGGGATGTTACAACTCTACCTCCTTAATTAATTTTGTCCACAAAATTGACTAGTTAGAGTTTTACCGGTTTACCTCAATCAAATAACTCTGGATATTGACCTCGGACCTCGTCCTCTTTCTCCGATGTGGCCTCCTCAGGCGGCTGACCTACCCAAATCACATTTACTAGCAAGATGGTGTTGTTCCTCAGGGTCTTGACACTTCGGTCAATAATCTGCGCAGGTCTTGTGGGAACTGTCAGATCTTCCCTTAATTGTACTGATTCTACACTTATGATGTGGGAAGGATCATGGACATACTTTCTGAGTTGAGACACATGAAAGACATCATGGACATTGGACAAATGGGGTGGAAGGGCTATTCGGTATGCAAGAGGACCAATCCTATGCAGGATCTGGAAAGGACCAATGAATCAGGGATTTAGCTCTTTGGCTTTGATGGCTCTTCCTATGCCTGTGACAGGAGTAACCTTTAAAAATACATGTTCACATTCCTTAAACTCTAGGTCTCTCCTCCTCCTATCAGCATAACTCTTTTGACGGCTTTGGGCAGTTACCAGTTTCTCCCTAATCCTGTTGATCTTCTCAGTGGTTTGCTGAACCAACTCCGGACCTAACAAGTTTCTCTCCCCCACCTCACACCAACAAAGTGGAGACCTACACCTCCTACCATAAAGTGCCTCATAGGGTGCCATAACTACACTACTATGGAAACTGTTGTTATAGGCAAACTCTATGAGTGGCAAATACCTATTGCAATTACCTTTCTCCTCTAACACACTAGCCCTAAGCATGTCCTCTAGGGTATGAATGGTCCTCTCAGACTGACCATTGGTCTGAGGATGATAAGCAATACTAAACCTCGGTTTAGTACCAAAGGCCTGATGTAAAACATTCCAAAACCTAGAGGTGAACCTAAGGTCCCTATCTGAAACAATGATATAGGGTACATCATGGAGTTTCACAATCTCCTTGATGTACAGGTCTGCTAATTTGCTAAGAGGGTAGGTAGCCCCATGGGTAGGAAGTAGGTCGAATTAGTCAGTCAGTTCACTATAACTCAAATGGCATCAAAACCTGCTAGGACTCTAGGTAGTTCATGACAAAGTCCATAGCTATGGCCTCCCATTTCCACTCTGGGATATCTAAGGGTTGGAGTGTTCCCGAGGGTTTCCAATGTTCTATCTTAACCCGTTGACATACAAGACACCTAGAGACAAACTCCGCTACTTTCTTCTTCATGCCATCCCACCAAAACATGCTCTTCAAGTCTTGGTACATCTTGGTGATTGTAGGATGCACCGCTAACTTGCTCCTATGTGTCTCCTCCAAAATCTCCTGCCTCAAACTACCCCCCTTAGGGATGCAGACTCTCCCTTGGAAGAGAGTCATCCCATCTCCTGACTCGAAAAAACCGGGCTGCCCCTTCCGGGCTTGGAAGTCTATGTCTAAGGCTTGGGCCTCCCTAATCTGAACTCTCAACTCATTGGTGATCTCTAACCTAAAGAGTCTCTGACTGTTCCCTTCAAAACTCACATCTAGGTTCCTAAATTCTTCCAACAAATCCAATTCATGCACCATCATGGATGATTCATGTAGGGACTTCCTACTCAGAGCATCAACCACTACATTGGCCTTGCCTGGGTGGTACTTAAGCTCAAAGTCACAATCCTTCAAAAATTCTATCCACCTCTTCTGCCTCATGTTGAGTTCATTTATATCAAAGAGATACTTGAAACTCTTATAATCACTAAAGACCTCAAACCTCATCTCGTACAGGTAATGCCTCTAAATCTTGAGGGCAAATACAACGGCTCCTAATTCTAGGTCGTGGGTAGGGTTGTTCTCCTCATGGGGCTGAAGTTGCCTAAAGGCATAGGCCACCACTCTCCTCTCCTGCATCAACACACATCCTAGGCCCTTACCTGATGCATCATTATAAACCTCAAAGGGTTTGGACAAGCCTAGCAAAACTAGAATTGGAGTGGTGGTCAACCCCTCCCTGAGTTCCATGAAACTCTTCTCACATTTCTCATCCCACACGAAAGCATGACCCTTACGGGTTAGCCGAGAGAGGGGCAAAGCCAGGGAGAATCGCTTAATAAACCTCCGGTAGTAACCAGATAAAAGAATGTATTGTTTTAGGGCATAAAATCTTTGAAAAGGGGATTGAGGTAGATCCTGCTAAGGTTAAAGTAATTTCCAAATTACCCCCTACTTCTGTTAAATCTATTAGAAGTTTCTTGGGACATGTAGGTTTTTATATAAGGTTCATAAGGGATTTTTTCTAAAATTTCCAAACCCCTTAGTGATTTATTAGTTAAAGATGCCTCTTTTGTTTTTAATGATGCATGTATGAAATCCTATCAAACTTTGAAGGCTAAATTGATTAATGCTCCTGTTGTCACTACCCTTACTTGGTCTTTACCTTTTGAGCTAATTTGTGATGTTATTGATACAACTGTAGGAGTAATTCTTGGACAACGTAAGGAAAAAAATTCATACCATTTACTATGCCAACAAGACTCTTGATGGAGCACAAAGAAATTATACTACCACTGAAAAAGAGTTATTGGCCATAGTTTTTGCTTTTGATGAATTTCATTCCTATTTGATTATGTCCAAAGTGATTGTTTATACTGACCATTCTGCCATTAAGTATTTCATTTCTAAATAGGATGCCAAGCCAAGGTTGATAAGATGGATACTCCTCCTTCAAGAGTTTGACTTGGAGATCAAAGATAAGAAATGAGCATAAAATTTAGTGGCAGATTATTTATCTAGAATAGACCCCTCAGTTCAACAACCAGTTGGCTTGGAGATAAAGGAAACCTTCCCTGATGATCACTTATTGTCAATCTCTGAAGCTCCCTGGTATTCTGATTTAGTTAATTTCCTGGCAGGTAATATCCTTCATCTTGATATTTCATATAACGTCCTAATTTCTAAATCCAAGAATTAAGCTCATTGGAAGCAAAATTCCTGAATTTTTGAAATTATTTTGTGCCATTTTAAATATTGTATCGCAATATCATATAATGTTTAAGCATCCAATGATTACTCAAACAGTATATGAAAACTTAAACTGAGTACATAAATGCCTCAAGGGCTCAACAAAATATAATATGTAAATGACAAATGGGATACCCCATACATATGCCCTAAACAAAATAGAAAGGCCCCAAGGCTGCACATGTATAGTCATATCCCTCAAAATAATACAAATATAATTCTAATCATCAAAATGAACATCTAAATACATAAAGTATCTAAATAAATCAAAACACTAAAGACTCCTGAGCATCTTCACGCTCACTGCCCTGGCCGGGGTGGAACCTGTGCATCTAAAAGATAACCACAAAACGTGTTGTGAGACTAGAGTCTCAGGGAGTAAAGCATGCAACAGGCAATGGAGGTAAGCAAGAAAATGCCATGCAACATACACAAGTTAAACATATAGGCACAAACTCTAACATACTAAATCTCAATAAGCATCTCTAATAATATGCATGTTCTGCATTTCCCGACAGGACGGGGTCTTATCTCTATCTCTGGGGCTAGACCTAAGCTCAGACTACAAGGAACGTCTCCCTTGTGGTTAATACCCGCCATTACTCTGGGGACCGAAGTCCAAGTTTTATTCTGGGGATCGAAGTCCATTAACTCTAGGGACCGTAGTCCATTATCTCTTTCTTAATCTCCGGGGGCTAAAGCCTAAGTGTCTTATTCATTCTCAATATGTGCATAACATGAACCATAGTATTCATAAGCATTACAATCAAGGCCATGATAAAGCAAAACCTCTAAATCAAAGCCCTAATCAAGGTTTCTAAGCACATAACCCTTAAAATTCTCATATAATGAACAAAATCAAACAAATAAACAACCACATACAAGCTCTAGAAAAGGAAGAGGAAAGAGTAGGGTTCATTGAGGAGTAAATACATAAGATTGGGTGAGAGTGAGTGAGCTTTACTCACCTCAAGGAGCTCAAATGGAAGGGGAAAGGAGTTAGGGAAGGTTGGGGTGAAGATTCTTGGCTTCCTTAAGCGTCCTCTATGCTCCCAAGACAAGCTTCTCTCTCTAGAAACCCCATGCCCTCTCTAGAAGAAATGTAGAAGTTAGAAGAATGAATAAGTTTTGCCCTAATTAATGTTTTTAACCTGCCACGTGTGTTCTTGCTCAAGCGAGCCCTTCTCGCTTGAGCGAAGATGCTGAGAAAATTCTGAATTCGCATTTTCGCTCAAGCGAGAAGCCTCTCGCTTGAGCGAGAATACTCCAGAGAGCATTCCATTTCTTTGGATGAATTTCACTTGAGCGAGACCCTTCTCGCTCAAATGAAATTCTTCCAGAGAGCACTCAATTTGCTCCCTTGTTTCTCGCTTGAGTGAGAGCTTCCTCGCTCAAGCCAAAAAACCAGAACACAAATTTTGCAAAGTTTACTGATATGCTGGCTCAAGCGAGCCCTTCTCGCTTGAGCGAGAACATCAGAACCCAAAGTCCTGATTTCTCACTTTCTCCCCTTTTAACTCAGTTTTTCCATTCATTTCTTAATTCTTTTCACAAGACTATTATACTACACATTTTCCTCTATAAAATTGATTTAAATTCTTGGGATGTTACAATATGAACAGCGGAAGAAATTCCTTTCTGACGCTAAACATTATTTTTGGGATAAACCTTATTTGTTTAGGATGTGTGGGGACAAGGTAAAAAGGAGATGTGTCCCTGAGGTAGAAACTCGCGCTATTTTGGAACATTGTCACTCTTGAGAGGCTGGTGGCCATTTTGGTTCTAATAGAACCGCTTAAAAAGTTTTGTAAAGTGGTTTTTATTGGCCTACTCTATTTAAAGATGCTTTTACTTTTGTTAAATCTTGTGATAGATGTCAAAGGAGTGGTAATATATCAAGAAATCATGACATGCACCTTAATAATATATTGGTATGTGAATTATTTTATGTGTGGGGAGTAGATTTTATGGGACCTTTTCCCAAATCATATAATAATCAATACATCTTGGTTGCTGTGGATTATGTGTCTAAATGAGTAGAAGCGGTAGCCTTGCCTACTAATGATGCTAATGGAGTCATTAAATTTATAAAGAAAAATATTTTCACTAGGTTTGGCACTCCTAGAGCAATTATTAGTGATGACGAGCACCCACTTTAATAATAAATAATTTGATCACCTCTTACCCAAGTATGGTGTTAGCCACAAGATTTCTACCCGTTACCACCCTCAAACTAGTGGCCAAGTTGAAATTTCTAATTGGGAGTTAAAAAGAATCCTAGAAAGAACTGTAAATAACTCTAGGAAGGATTGGGCTTTAAAGTTGGATAATTCTCTTTGGGCATATAGGACTGCAAACAAAACTCATATTGGTATGTCCCTTGTAGGTTAGTTTTTGGTAAATCGTGTCATCTACATGTTGAACTTGAGCACAAGGCCTATTGGGCCTTAAAGTTTCTGAACTTTGATTTGCAACATACATGTGAGAGGTGCCTTTTGTAATTAAATGAGTTAGATGAACTTCATCTAGAGGCATATGAGAATGCCAAACTGTATAAAGAGTGCACAAAAAGATGGCATGATAAACACATCTTGAAGTGTGAATTCTCAATTGGTGAGAAAGTTTTGGTTTATAACTCACGTCTTCGTTTGTTCCCAGGAATCTAAAGTCTAGGTGTGTTCTCCCATATGAGGTGATGAAGGTTTTCCCCTGTGGAGTATTAGAACTCAAGAAAGAAGATGGAGAAACCTTCAAGATCAATGGTCAAAGGGTAAAACACTATGAGGAAGGGGTTCAACATGAGTGCAATGTTATATTGTTACAAGACCCCAGTACTTCCTTTCTTGGATCCACTTAGCCACTGGGAGATGACACGTCAAGCTCGAGACGTTAAACAAGTGCTGACAGGAGGCAACTTGTATCCTTATTTATTTATTTTTGACTTTTTTTTTTCTTTTTTAGGAGCTTTGACAGAACTACTTGCACTTTGGATTCTGGTAGCCAGGAGTTGCCCACCATGCCTTATAATCAGGGGAGTATATCCTAGTTCCAATTCAACATTTTATTTACTATTTTTCCTTCCTTTATTTGGTTGCATTGGGACAATGTTGAGCTCTAGTGTGGGGAGGGTGGTACCCCATTGGGTACCTAATTTGTGCTCATTGAATGCTGAATTGAAAATTGTAAGTCATCATTAATAATTTGGTGCTCATTTTAATATGGGTTTTGAATCACTCATTATTAAGGAACCCAATCTTTCTGGTTAACAAATGCATTATTAAAAAAAAGTGAATAATTAATTGAAAAGCTAAAAATCAGTATCAAATTCCCTATCATTTTATTATGCATTGGATTAGCTTCTAAATGTGAGATTTGTGCAAAAAAAGGGGTTTGAAATAATTTTAATATTATCCCCTCTATTCTTGTATTTTTGATTCTTCTCTTAGACTGTGTACTACAGAACTTGACTTGCAACCATTTTAAAACTATGTATTTAATTGTATTCTTGAAAATGATTAGGGAATTTTAGGAAATTATTTTTCTAGCCTTCAAAGATTTGTGTTTTTACATTCCTTAGTTGCCCATTTTGAGCTTATTTGCTATGTGCATTTCTTGGTACCCTTATAAAAAAACTATCTTCATTCTATGTAATACTCTTTAGAATGTGAATGGAGCACTTTAGAAAAGGGAACTACTTTGAGGAATTAAAAAAAGAAGAGTAAGAAGGAAAAAAAGGCCTTCGTCTCTTCGAAAGAACACGAGAAAAAAAGAAAGAAGAAAAAAAAGAAAGGACCTTCCTCTCTTCAAAAGAACAAAATAAATGAGGAAAAGAGAAAAAAAGGGTGAAAGAAAAGATAACGTAAAGGGAAAAATAGTTGGAAGGGAACTTAATGTGAATAAATTTGTTTGGGCTCCCTTTAAAGTTTGAAGAGTTAATGTTTTATTTAATTAGACCTTGTTTATCTTTTTCTTGGTTACCCATCCTATTATGTTTTCCCCATGGCCACGTTACAACCCATAAAAGACCTTTTGATTCTTGCATGCACTAAATGTTGGTTGAGATCTGGTTAATAATCAAGCCTATAATAGTACACTTTCCTTAGAGAAGCTGAGTGAATTTTTCCTACTCCCTTTAACACTTTTGAGAGTGGTAAGAAGAGCGCCCCAAAAGCCTCTGATATGGCTAACATTTAATTGCTCCTTTAGTATTGAAAATTGTGCATTTGTTACAAGTTTTTTCATCATGGGTTCCTTGACTATGTGTTTTTTATTGCCTATTACTTAAGTTTTAGCCTGAATTATTGCTTGAGGACAAACAATGCTTAAGTGAGGCGAGGTTGATAAACCCTTATTTTATAGATTTATTTTGGATATTTAAGTTGGTTATCTGACGTTTATGATCATATTTTTATTTGACATCTCACTTATTTTCTCTTATTTTATCACATAAATAAAAGAAGCATCTTTTATGAGATTTTGGTCAAGAAAAGAAGATTTGATGAAATAAAAGAGAATCTTTAACAAGATTTTAGCCAATAATAGATTTGATGATAATTTTTGGGAGGAAATCAAGTGAGAATCAAAGTAGGACACCAACAACTCTTATAAAAGGACTATCTCAATCTAGATCATCTGACTCATCAATCATCTCATCCATCTATCATCTTCCTACTCTCTCATCTTCTCAAGGTTCTTCAAGAGCGGTGACTTTTCACAATAAGATTTGAGGAAACTCTTGGAGTGAAGCAATTCTGTCAAAGGGGTTTTTCTCTTCTAGTATTTCCTAGTAGTTATGGAATTCTTAGGATTTTTTGTTTTGGGTGATTTATATTTTATTATAAGTAACTAATTACCTAGCCAAAGGACTATGGTGGATCTTAAGTTGTAAACTTGATTTGAACCTATTTTCCCTTCATAAATTATTGTTTTTTTTATAGTTGTGTTTTTCTTATTGTTTTATTATATCAAGAATTGATCACCATTGGTAAATCTTAGTTAGTTAGGTAATAGGCGATCGTACCATTCTCAATTAATGAATCTATAAGGTAATATGGATCTAGGGTTTTGTAGGATCAATCTTAATCCCAGGTTTCCAATGAGTTATTAGATTAACAAACTTATTGGTTGTTTATGCTTTTCTTAATTCATTATCTTGCATGATCATTGGGGATAGTGTTTAAAGGGAAATATTATCAATATTGCATGATCATTGGGTATTGATAGTATTAGAATAAGTGATTGGCAATTAGATTGATATAATTTATAAGGGAAATTGGGGGAAAATCTAGTAAGCACTTAAGTGAAACCAAATTCCCTTGGAACTTCCATAATTGAATCCTAATTGTAATGGCTTCCTGCCTTGTTTAACTTTCTTTCTCTTTTCCCTCATTTAATTATTATTTTTTTCAATCAACAAATCAAATCAAATCTTAATATTTCTCTTTTATCTCATTATTAAGAATTTAATTTAATTTAATTTAATATTGTATATTAATCTCTGTGGGACGATACTTGGGTTTTTAATTACTCCATTTCCTGTAATCGACGGGTACACTTGCCCGTAGATAAAACTCACATCACCTAACCAACTTTTTGAAGAAAACTGGTATGTTTATGCTGGAGTTTCTAAAGAAGAGGATGTGCAGAAGGTACTAAGCCAATCAGACTCCAAGTTTATAGCCAACAAACTCACACCAATATGCATAATTTTCCACAAAATTTTTCGCTATACTCTCCTTCCCAGGGCTGGGACTCTTGAGAAAGTAAGTGACCAAGATCTGTTGGCCTTATACCACCTCGTTATAGGTAAACCCCTATCCCTCTCCTATATCATTCTTAGATACATGATAGCTGCTGCCAATCCACTTAGAAGTTATGCTAGTCTACCTTATGGAATGCTCCTCACCATTCTCTTCGAACACCACCATGTTCCATTAGAAGGAGAAAAGAAAGTAGAAGAGTTTACTTTCTTTGACAGAAGCAGTGTAAGAAAAATGCATATCAATAAGCCAGGTCCTTCCTTCTTCATAGGAAGTGATTCTGAGGAAGGAAAAGAAGATGAGAATGAAGTTTCTCACAACCAAAGGTCAAAGAATCAAAAAATGGAAGTTCAGACCTTAGTAGAAAAAGGAAGAGAACAGAGAACAAGGACATTGTCTCTGCAGAAGAAGGACCCCACAAGAAGAAGGAAAATAGTCCTTCCTCTGCTGAGAAAGAAGAAAATAACCTATAGAAGATGGATTCTCTTGATCTGGAGCCTCCAACATCCTTCTCTTATAAAGAAGCAGGAAGGATTGAAGAGGAAGAACCTTTGGAAGAACCACTGGAAGCCTTTCCAGTAAGAGATGTTGTTGAAGAAGTTGAAGATGAAAAGATAGAAGAAAGAATTGAAGAAATAAAGCCAGTAAGGGCTTCTAAAGAAGATTCTTCTGCAGAAAAGGATGTGGGAGAAAATGCTTATGAAGAAGATTTGGCCGGTGATGCCTTAGCAATGCTTTCTAAAAGCTATATATAGCTACCATCTTATGACATTTCCTTTCCCATTCTTCAAAAAGACGACATTGGACAAGAATGTGCTCAACAATCTTCTGCTAGGACAGAGGAGTTGCACATTTCTGATGAGGAAGAAGAAAAGAAAGAAGAAGTCCAGTCAGTCCTCTTTGCTGGAACATTTGCTACTAATATGGTAAATCAATTTCTTGCCTTCCCTATTATTGATTCAGGTCTACCACATACTGCACCTCTTAGAGAAAACATCCCTAACATATTTCCACCTCGGGTTCTATGAGATCCTTCATGCAGCAATTAAGTAATGAAAAAGAAAATGGCATCCCTCCTCAACCTGAAAAGGTTGCTTCTGTAGATGTTGCTGGTCCCTCTCAAGCTTCTAATATGCCAAACTCCCTTGTTATTGAGAAGCAAGTGAGAAAGATCAAGGAGGATATGAAGAGATTGTTCTCAAATGTCAATACAGTGTAGAATACTGTTTATGAGATGATTGAGCGCTTCATTCAACATCAATTCTGGTTCAACACCTTTGTGTTGCCAGTTATTGAATCTCAAGCTCCTCCCAAGCCCTTTGCTTCTTTCCAGCCACCACAAGACATCCTCAAGCCATCTACTTCATCATCCTCTGATCATTCCTCTCCTTCAAAGTAGATATGATGATTCTTCTTCTCTCCAACACTTGAGATGTTTTCATAATGACAAACTCTCAAAATACACTTAATATAATACTGAATAAATATATACACTCAATATAAACTCTTAGAAGTGACAACTCCTTCTGTCCAGCTAAGAGCTTGACCCTTTCTCCAACACACATTAACGGCTAGTTGAGTTATCTTTGCTTATAAAAAGGATCCATCTCTTCATTCCAATACACACAACACCAGAAAAAGCATTCAGCGCATCAAAATTACCATTTCTGCATTCTGGAAAAATTCCACTTTCTGCAAATCTTTTAGTTTTGTTCTTAAACAGTTAGGAAAGTGTGAAAGAGAGAGTGTAGGCTCATTAAAATTCTGTTGTGCTTTATTGATTGTAATATTGAGCCTTTTATTTTAATTTTCTATTCATATCATTGATTGTAACTCTCAAGACTAACAAAGAGTTGTTAGTTCTTCTTGAGAGAGATGTGTAGAGTCTGTAGAAGTTAGGTGAGCCATCTTGTTGTTAGCTGTTGTGTATTGTGTGGGAGCCTGCAGAGGCTGCAAAAGAATACTGAGTGTAGGAGCCTGCAGAGGATGTAGAAAAACTGACTATGGGAGCCTGCAGAGGCTGCAGAAGAATACTTGGAAGAGCCTGTAGAGGCTGCAAAAGAATACTAGGTGGTGTGCTGCACCAAGAGGACTATTGAGGTTGTTTGTATCAAGGTTTATATAGTGAAAATCCTACTGAGGGTAGGGATTGGACGTAACCCTAAGGTTTAAAGGGTGAACCAATATAAAAATACTGTGAGCATACTTCTTCTCTCCATATACTATTTATTTTTGAAAGCTTCATTTAATTACTCATAAGATAGGATAACTTTCATACTTGCATAAAATTATTTTCAAACCTATCTAATACATAAATAAGTGTGACTCCAAGAAAGTCCTTTCAAAGACAAGGGACCATATTTTCTACATACTAGATCCATTTAAATAACTAGTATTATTGCATATTGTTTTACATGTTTATCTAAGCTTCTAATAACATCCAAGAAAATCACTTGAGCATAATATATTAGAAGTGATTGCAGAATTTTGAAAAGGTCACAATTCAACCCCCTTTTGTGACTGCAACATTCACTTCAAATGTGAGTTTTGTCTATCCTTTTGCTTAGGTTACATATAGCGACAATTAAAATTATGGATTTGAATTCTCGCACAATGTATTTTTTGGTTGCAATGGTTGCATGAAGAAGTTGTAGGAACACACAGGAAAACACTAAAAGGGGGTTGAATAATGTTTTTATAAACTAATCATTTTTATGGAAACCTTTTCAAAAAACTAAGTTCAGAGGGCTTTCAGAAAGTGAATCATTCGTTGTCTAAACCATTGTTCCTTGTCTGAAGATTTCAGAGAGATTTTTTAGAAAGCTTTTCGTAAATAGTTTTTACAAAAGCGTTTATAAAACTTAGTTCAAAATCCCTCTTCTTGTTAAAATAAACATAATATAATAAGATAAAGGATAGAAAAGTACTCAGCTAGTTATCCTGGTTCACTCACACCACCCGTGAGCTACCTCCAGTCCCAGTTCCATCAAGCTACTGGATTTTCTCTTAATCTCAAAAGATTACAAGTATTCTTTTGTTCACTAAGCCTTTTCAGGCTCTACACAACAAGTATTTTTTGTCCTACCAAGCCACTCCTCGTTGTAACAACAAGTATAATTATAGAGAAAAATATGAACTTATAACACAAGTTCTTCGTTCTGGGTATACAAGAAATAACAGTGATCTAACTCTAGATATGAAAGTTGATTGTACAAGAGTTTTTACAACAAGTAAATCCTTGAAGGATTTTTACAGCGTTTTGCGAAGCTTGGGCTTATAAAATATTCTATTCTCTTGCGACACTTAGCTTTAGGAGACTTATGGTATTTATAGACTTCATTTAGCTTGAAGAACGTCATTGAGAAGTCTATTGTGAGATAGCATTAAATGTGTTTTATCTCGTTGAGACACAACCACTGTCACCATACTAGATTGCAACACTGTTTTGACTTCTGCGACTGCTGCAGAGCATCATTTCTTCTTTTATGTTTCTTTTCTGATGTACTGAAGTTGTGTGTGGTTCTGGTACTGGCTTTGACTTTTCACGTCAAAGCCCTTGTACTTCAGATAGTCTTCGTCTTCAAATGGGGACCATCGTCTGAATCATTCTCACTTAAGACCGATCCTTGATCTTTAGAACTTGAGTCTTCAGAACTTTGACCAACTTCAGATCTTAACAGACTTCAGACAAACTTTCTTTAGATAGTCTCTGTAATAACAGAACTTTGAAAATATTGATTAAGCATAAAGTTCTGAGTTTAATTAAGTTTATAATCATCAAAACTATGTGTTAGGGAAATATTAGACTTTTAAGGTCTTTGAGACTCAACATTCTCCCCCTTTTTGATGATGATAAACTTAAATAAACTAAGAGAGATAATTTGAGAAAAAAGACCAATATAATATCAGAGAAATTTAATATAATAATAGTTGCTCCCCCTCAACAAATATCTTCTCTTCTCGTTTGCTTGATGAGCGTTATGCGTTCATGTGCTTTGATATGCATTATATGCGTTATGCACTCCCCCTAAACTGCATAATATTTCTCAAAATTTTGTTAGTTTCACTCCCCCTTTTGTCATCCATGAAAAAGGTAACATAACATAAGATATGAGTACATAATCTTAATAGGATAAACATAAGAGCTTTATGATGTGTTAAGTACAATATCAGAGTATATTGTAGATATGTAGAGCATATTTCAGAGAATATTCATCTATGATCAAGCACGATAAACAATACAAAATATCATAGCAATAAAAAATATGTGTTTGAACAAATTCTCATTTTATTGATACTGAAATGACTTTTACATCATAGACATGAATACATTCAGTTTTCACAGTTTCCTACTGCTTTGCAGTGTGGTATGTTCAGATCTGAGTGTTTAAGTTTCCCCTTCAGGTTGCTTCTGCAGCCGTCAATCTTAATGCTACTGCCTTCTTTAGTAATCGGCTAGAATTTGGGGTTTTGGACAATCCTTGAGCTAGGAGAAGGTCCAAAGTCCTATTATCGAACATGCTTCTGGAATAGGCATGCAGGGAGAGGTTTCGTGAAGACGATACCAGAGCCTGGTACGTACACTGCAGTTTCTGGGATCTCAATATTAAGATAAAGTCCTAGAACCCCTCATAAGCAAGATTACAAGGTTGCATTATCCTTGCTGAAGATTGATTTTGCGTCCTTTTGGAACGTCAAAACTTCAGCTTCTAGATAGCCTCCAGGGTCCTTCACCAAGGTAATATCCCAGTGTACATATTTGAATCCAGGTGCAGGGGATATTTCATCGTTTCTGCAGAGGTAGTCTTCCATCAACACTCTTCTTGATAACCTTTGCAGAGAAAGAAAAGATAGAACATAACTTTTGGATGATGGGTTTGAGTTTTCCATACGGAAGTGATGATAACCCTATGCCATAGTTCTACTTTTATGCTCCTATTTATAGGCAATGAGAAGGCTTATTGTCATCCTTAGGGTTTGAACATACCTTGGAAACCGTGTCAGGTTTAAAGTTTTACGTTTTGAAAAATGTGAATGTAAACCGTCTCAGTTGATACGTCACTTTTGAGTAGGGGTGTTCACGGGTCGGTTTGGTTCGGTTTCAGAGGAAAAAGGAATCCGAACCAAACAAAGTGTTCGGTTCGGATTTCGTTATTTTTTCTGCATTGACCCGAACCAAACCGAACCAATTAAATACGGGTTGGTTCGGTTCGGTTCAATCGGATCAGAAACTCAGAAAATGTCATTTTTTACCAGTTCGGGATAAAAGAAAAAATACATGATTTTGCCTAAAATAATACATATAACCTGATATAGAAAATGCACAAGATTGTTTTGTTGCTTCAAATTTGCACCAACCATTCAAGTTTCAACCAAGTATCAATAGTAACATAACCAAATTACTAATAACATTCAAACATGAAAATTACAAACCAGCATAAGTGCATAACATATTAACACATTGATAAAATTACTAATTAAAGATCATAGGAAAATTAGTCCTCAAATATCTTGATATCAAGAAAATCATAAACACTAACCGTAAAAAAATGCGTTTTTTTTTTTTATATATATGGGTTTGGTTCGGTTCGGTTCGGGTAACGGGTTTGGATTTCCCAACCCGTTACCCGAACCAATAGACCTCGGTTCTAATTGGTTCGGTTCGGTTCGGACCCGAATGAGAAAAAAATCCGAACCAATTTGAATGGTTCGGTTTGGTTCGTCGGGTTCATCGGATCGATCCGAACCAATGAACACCCCTACTTTTGAGTGAAGTTTTAAATCGTCATTTAATATTCAAATTTGATCACGTGTTCAGATCACCATATTGCTTCAAGCACACGCATTTTAGATCATTTAGATGATGATGATGCAAGCATACTTCAGATGATGCATTTCAGACAATAATTTTTCAGACAATGCATGAATGTTAGATGATCTCTAATAAACTTAAATTTATCTTCAGTTAAAGGCTTTGTGAAAATATAAACCCATTGATGTTCTGTATCAATGAACTTAATATAAAAAAATCCTTTTCTGAACATAGTCTCTAATAAAATGATGTTTGATTTCTATATGCTTTGCCCAAAAATGTTGAATGGGATTCTTAGACAAATTTATAGCACTTGTATTATCACACATCACAAGTATTGCATGTTCAAAGATATTAAAATCTTCGAATTGATATTTTACCCATAGCAGCTGTGAACAACAGCTTGCAGCAGCAATGTACTCAACTTCAGTTGTGGAAAGAGCAATGATTCTTTGCCTTTTGCTTGACCAGCTGATCATGTTACTTCCAATGACGTGACATCCACCACTGATGCTTTTTCTTTCAACTCTATCTCCATCAAAGTCAGCATCACAATATCCAACTAACATGCAATCTTTACTCTTCTTATAGGAAAGACCAAGATTAGTAGTACCATTTAAATATATGAAAATTCTCTTCACAGCTTTGTAGTGAGTAATTCATAGGTCAAACTGGAATCTAGCGCACAAACAGACACTGAACATGATGTCAAGTCTACTTTCTGTCAAATATAGTAATGAACCAATCATTCCTCTATACAAAATTTGATTAATAGCTTCTTCTCCATCTTTATTCAAAGATACTGAAGGATACATAGGAGTTGTCATGGGCTTGCAGTCATTAATTTTAGACTTCTTAAGCATCTCCTTTGTTTATCTCCCCTAATGGATCCATATACAATCAAATTCTTACTTAATCTGAAGTCCCAGAAAGAGCTTAAGTTCTCCCATGATACTTATTTCAAACTCAGACTGCATTAGCTCAGAAAACTCTTTGCATAAAGAAGAATTTGTTGAACCAAAAATAATGTCATCAACATATATCTGAACTAGAATAAAGTCTTTATTAGGAATTTTTCTAAATAGAGTTGTATCAACATTTTCCCTTTCGAAACCATTTTTATGAGAAAATTGCTCAGTCTGTTATACCAAGCTCTTGGAGCTTGTTTCAAACCATAAAGAGCCTTTTTAAGTTTGAGAACATAAACCAGAAAGGTGATGTCTTCAAAACTAGGGGGTTGTCTAACAAATACTTCTTCCTCAATGATTCCATTTAGGAATGCACTTTTGACATCCATTTGATATAGTTTAGTGCTATTATTTGCTGCATAAGAGAGTAAAATTCTAATTGCTTCAAACCTATCTACAGGTGTAAAGGTTTCAGTGAAATCAATACATTCTTGTTGATTTTAGCCTTGAGCTACAAGTCTGGTCTTGTTTCTAACAACCTTTCCATCTTCATCCAATTTGTTTCTAAACACCCACTTGGTTCCTATGATAGTTTTCCCATGGGATTTAGGAACTAGACTCCATACATCACTTCTAGCAAACTGATTCAATTCTTCTTGCATGGCTAAGATCCACCCTTCATCACGTAGAGCTTCATCAATGTTCTTAGGGTCTATCTCAAATAGTAAGGCAAGATTGCTAACTTGTTCAAGTCTTGATCTTGTTCTTACACCTTTAGAGATATCACCTAAGATTTTCTCTTTAGGATGAGCAGATTTGTATCTCCAATCCTTATGAACAGAGGATACATTTCTAGTTTGAGACTCAACATTGGGTTCAGATGGTTCAGTTTCAGAACCTCCTTCAGACTTGTTCTAAATCTCTTCAGGTTGCTTGTTAATATCCATACCTGTAAAGTCATTTTCTAGATCTAATAGATCATTATCACTCTTTTTTTGTCATTGAACCTTACATGGATGGTTTCTTCAATTGCTAAAGTTCTAGATTTATTAACCCTATAAGCTTTAGAATTCTCAGAATATCCAAGGAAATGACCTAAGTCAAACTTAGAATCAAACTTTCCAATGTCATCCTTGGTGTTGAGTATGAAACACTCACATCCAAAGACATGGAAGTAAGATATGTTGGGTTTCCTTCCTCTCCACAATTCATAGGAAGTCTTTTTGAGAATTTGTCTTATCAATATTCTATTTTGAAGGTAACATGTTGTGTTAATAGCTTCTGCCCAGAATCCCTTGGAGAGAGAACTTGAAATAAGCGTGGTTCTTCCTATTTCTTGCAGACTTCTGTTCTTTCTCTCAACAACCCCATTTTGTTGAGGTGTTCTAGTCACAGAGAAATTGTGAGAGATCCCATTCTTTTCACAGAACAGTTTGAAGCTTGTGTTTTTAAATTCTCCTCCATGGTCACTTCTAATAGCAGAAATACAGAATCCTTTTTTATTTTGTACCTTCTTGTAGAAAATTGAGAACTTCTCAAAAATCTCATCCTTGCTTTTAAGGAATATTATCCATGTAAATCTACAATAGTCATCTACAATAACCAAACCATACTTCTTTCCACCAAGCCTTTCAGTCCTTGTTGGTCCAAACAATTCAATGTGAAGAAGTTCTAAGGGTCTTGAAGTGGAAACAACATTCTTGCTCTTAAAAGAGTTTCTTGTTTGTTTTCCTTTCAGACAACTTTCACATAATCAGATTTGTATGAGATCTTGGACAGTCCCTTTACAAGATTGTGTTTTATGAGATTTGAGATTAACATCAAGCTGGCATGCCCAAGTTTCTGATATCAAATCTGTTTTTCATCTTCTACAGATAGAAAACGCTTCATATTTTGACTTGCAAGTTCCTCCAAGTCTATTTTATACACATTATTGTGTCTCTTGGCAGGTCCATTCTCAATTCCTTTAATAAAGTTGGCTAGGTCTACAGTAAGTTCTTCGACCTTCTTCTAAAGTTTCCCAACTTCTTCAGATTTGTTTTCAGAACTACTGCTCTTGCAGTTCAAAAGTTCTTCCTTGAGCAGCAAGTTTTCCTTTTCAAGAGTCTCATTCTTTTCACACATTTCTGTGTATGCTCTTGAGAGGTCCTTATACTCTTGGAAAAGCTCTTTTGAACTTTCCCGTAAATCATCAAAACTCTCTTGGAGATCAGGATCAGAAGCAGGTGTTACCTCTGAATTTTCATTGTCTGAAAATGGCAGGCTGGCCATAAGGCAGAGGTTGGCTTCTTCACCGGATTCTTCCTCTTCTTCTTTTGAGGTAGAGTCATCAAGATCTTTTTAGGTGACCATCAAACCCTTATTCTTCTTGAAGAACTTCTTCTTCTTGAAGAATGGTTTCCTTAGCTTTGGACAATCTGCCTTTATGTGACCAGGTTATTTGCACTCAAAACAGGCGATTTGGTCAGGCACTTAAGTTCACCTTGCCTGACTTTCTACTTGGTTTTCTGAAAGGTTGTTCTTTCTTATATCTTCCTTTCATCTGAAGCATCTTCTTGATCTTTTTACTCAGAAGAAAAAGATCATCTTCATCTTGTGAACTATCTTCAGATCCTTCTTCTGCGTCTGAAGTCTCTTAGCTTATATGGCTTTCATGGCTCCATGCCTAGGCTATTTGGCTTTTGAGTTTAAAGCTAGGGACTTTTTTTGCTAACATCCTCGCCAAGATCTAACTCATGAACCTTGAGAGAGCCCAAAAGTTCCTCTATTCGTAGGACATTAAGGTCCTTTGCCTCTTGGATAACAGTAACTTTGGGTCTCCAGGCCTTAGGTAAGCTTCTCAGAATCTTTCGATTATGATCTCCATATTCATAAATTCTACCCAAGGACTTGAGTCCATTCGTTATAGTCCGAAACCTACCAAACATTTGGTCTATGGTTTTATACTCTTGCATCTTGAACATTTCATACCGATGAACAATCATGCTGATCTTGGATTGTTTGACATTATCAATTCCCTTATGGGTTGATACCAATGTATCCCAGATCTCTTTGGCGGTGTTGCAACCATGGACCTTTTCATACTCAGGTTTGTTTAAAGAGCAAACCAAGTAGAGTTTGGCCTTGGCATTAAGTTGTACCTTGGCTTTCTGCTTGCTAGTCCACTCAGCCTTAGATCAATGTTGCTGCTCTCAATGAACAGTTTCATCCAATCTCTCCAGTAATGATAATACAACCCCATTAAAAGCTGGAGGCCTTGTCACATATGCTCCTTCTATGATATAATGACTGGTGCTTGCTTGGCCTTCCATTTAGATCTAGTCCCTCAACACTTGTTAGGTGCTCAACTCGAGGTTGAGCTCTGATACCAACTGTAAGAACACACGGGAAAACGCTAGAAGGGGGTTGAATAGTGTTTTTATAAAATAATCGTTTTTAAGGAAACCTTTTCAAAAAACTAAGTTCAGAGGGCTTTCAGACATTGAATCAAACACTGTTTGAACCGTTGTTCCTTGTCTGAAGATTTCAGACAGAGATTTTTCAGAAATCTTTTCATAAATAGTTTTTACAAAAGAGTTTATAAAACTTAGTTCAAAATCCCTCTTGTTGTTAGAATAAACAAAATATAATAAGATAAAGGATAGAAAAGCACTCAACCAATTATCCTGGTTCACTCACACCACCCGTGAGCTACCTCCAGTCCTAGTGCCAACAAGCTACTGGATTTTTTCTTAATCTCAAATGATTACAAGTATTCTTTTGTTTACCAAGCCTCTTTAGGCTTTATGAAACAAGTATTCTTTGTCCTACCAAGCCACTCTTGGCTCTAATAACAAGTATTCTTTGTCCTACTAAGTCACTTCTGACTCTAACAACAATTATTCTTTGTCCTACCAAGCCACTCTTGGCTCTAAAATATGAACTTAGAACACAAGTTCTTCGGTTTGGGTGTACAAGAAATAACAGAGATCTAACTCTAGATATGGAAGTTGATTGCGCAAGAGTTTTTACAACAAACAAATCCTCGAAAGATTTTCACAGTGTTTTGTGAAGCTTGGGCCTAAATATTTTATTCTCTTGCGGCACTCAGCTTCACGAGACTCCTGGTATTTATAGGCTTCATTCAGCTTGAAAAACGTTGTTGAGAAATCTGTTGTGAGATAGAATTAAATACATTTTATCCCATTAAGACACAACCACTGTCACCGTACTAGGATGCAGCGCTGTTCTGACTTCTACGACTGCTACAGAGCAACATTTCTCCTTTTGTACTTCCATTTTGAATCGCAGCCAAAAAGTTTCCCTTTGTCTTGCTTTTCTAATGTATTGAGGTTGCGTGTGGTTCTAGTATTGGCTTTGACTTTCCATGTCAGATGTCCTTGTACTTCAGACAGACTTCGTCTTCAGATAGGGACCATCGTTTGAATTATTCTCACTTCAGAACGATCATTGAGCTTCAGAACTTGAGACTTCAAAACTTTGACCAACTTCAGATCTTACGAGACTTTAGATGGACTTTCTTCAGAAAGTCTTTGTAATAACAGAACTTTGAAAATATTGATCAAGCATAAATTTCTAAGTGTAATTATGTTCATAATCATCAAAACTATGTGTTGGGGAAGTCTTAGACTTTTAAGGTCTTTGAATCTCAATAGAAGTATTTATTGTAAAGATTTAGATCAAACAAAATAGGGGAAAAGAAAAGGATTCAAGCACAAAAGGTTAATAAAGGTATATGAACAAAGAACCAGGTTGACATGGGTTGGTCAGGTAATCATTCAACATTTAATTTTTCTTTCTCTGTTTTGTTCTATTTTCTCACATAAGTAGAATAATTCTTTCAATTATAGACATATATGCAGTGGAGTGGACATGTTGGTCTTGAGAATGTGGTTGGAAAAAGTACGGGAAAACAGTTAATTGTTTTTAGAAAGAAGAAGGCGTTTAAGTTGGTGAAGGAGAAAGTTTGTACTGAGGGGTGCATGTGTTTGCTTGTTAGCGTGTTAATTTGTTAGATTGTGTGTTAAGAAAATGATAAACTAATGGTTGTGTGAAACTTAGGAGAGGTTTTCTTTGTGGAAATGTGCAAGAACTACGCGGTCCTTGTTGCTCTTGGCGTGTGAGATGGTAAAACCAGTTGCGCATGGCCTTGCTACCTACTCATTTAACACTTAATTTTTCTTTCTATGTTTTATTCAATTCTTTTAAAGAAGAGGAATGGTTCTTTCATGCTACAAAAAATAATTTTGGAGTGTCGTAAAAGTAGTAAAGAAAGAAATAAAAAGAAAAGAAAAATAGAAAGTAGTATTGAAATATATGATACGTGATGTTATTTGAAAGAAATAAAGAGAAATAAATGAAATTAAATAAGGCATAGAGCGAGAAATAATAGAATGAAGTGAAAAAAAATCACAATTACATCTCACATTATCTTTCTATGTAATTATATATTTTGAGAGAACCTGAATGCGGCCAAAGGATAACATACAAATACGCGTGGCTTGACATCGTTTCTATCCATCGTATCTATAAACTTTACACCTAATGAACTCATTATGTTATTGTATCCAGATTTTTCATTAGAGGGATATAATGGTAAGTTAAGCGAATTATTTTTTGCTCCAGCTATTCGAAAGGAAATGTATTGTTTCTTACTTTGCCTGTACGCATTGTCTAACGTTCTCGGCGAGTTTTTACGATTTTCATTTCATTCTCTCTTTCGCCACTTTCTTCCTCGGTCTTCTTTTTTCCCTGTCTTGTCATATGGGTTTTGATTTGGCGTAGGCCAAATCCAAAGTTTGCCATGTGACAATAAACCATTCTTAATGGAAATGTTTTAATAGATACAGTGTTACAAAGAATCAATCATGATGAAGACTCTTTTCAAATCCAACTGAACTTAGACTCGCACCGCTCCCAAATAATGTTTGCAAAACTGAAGGTCTTCTCCAGCTCTCCATTGGTCTGTTATCCAACAAGGATGGCCATCTCCATTTGTCAAAATTTATTTCTATTATTGCCGCCTTGTTGTCATTGTCTCATCTCTACCTTCATCATTAGAATTAGTGTTAGCTTTGCTCAGTTCATCTTTCTATCATCTTCCCACATGTATTTTTTGTTCATTTTTACTTTTGATTTATTTGGACTTTTTCTTGAAATTTTTTTAGAAGATATATCATACCTACGACTCTAAAAAAATGAGGAGGTAGTTATTAGAGTAGAAATCAATGATAAGGATGATGAGAAATAATTGGTTCAATGCACTTCCCGTGTCTTATAATTAGGAAAACTTAGTAATATTTTATAAAAATTTACCCAAAAAGACATTTTAGAAAACTTTTGTGTACTTAGAAAACTTTTTCTTGAATGTGATGAAAATCTTTTCTTCTCTATCAAATATTCTCTTTTCTGTTGAGAAATTTTATACATTTTTCTTCTGTAAAGGTCATTTTGTGCATTGGTGGGGAGTGTTTTTGTGATTCTCTTCATCCTAATTTAAAAAAGTTCAAAACTTGGTCATTGTAAATTGATGTGGTTGTTATTTTTAGTCTCTATTCTTTGTTGTAGAACGTGAGTTTTCTTGATTCTTTTGCTTTGGTTACACGTAGCAACAATTAAAATAATGGCTTTGAATTCTCACACAATGTCTTTTTTTGTTACAATGGTTGCATCAAGAAGCATTCATTGTAAAGATTTAGATAAATTAAAATAGGGAAAAAGAAAAGGATTAAAGAAGAAAAGGTTAACAAAGGCATATGAACAAAGAACCAGGTTGTCATGGGCTGGCCAGGTACTCATCCCAACATTTAATTTTTCCTTCCCTGTTTTGTTCTATTTTCTCACACAAGAAGAATAGTTCTTTCAATTATAGTCATATATGTAGTGGAGTGGACACGTTTGTCATGTGAATGTAGTTGGCAAAACTATAGGAATGCATTTAATTATTTTTAGAAAGAAGAAGGTGTTTAAGTTGGTGAAGGAGAAAGTTTGCGCAGAGGGGTGCGTATGTTCACTTGTTAGCGTGTTAATTTGTTAGATTGTGTGTTAAGATATTGATAAAATAATGGTTGTGTGAAACTTAGGACATGTTTTCTTTGTGGGAATGCGCAGGGACTGCGCGGTCCTTGTTGCTCTTGGCGTGTGAGATGGTAAAACCAGTTGTGCATGGCCTGGCTACTTACTCATTTAACACTTAAATTTTTCTTTCTATGTTTTATTGAATTCATTTACACAAGAGGAATGGTTCTTTCATGCTACGAAAATCAATTTTTGAATGTGGTAAAAGTAGTAAAGAAAGAAATAAAAAGAAGAAAGAAAAATAGAATGTATTATTGAAATATGTGATACGTGATGTTATTTGAAAGAAATAGAGAGAAATAAATGAAAATAAATAAGGTATACAGGGCGAAATAAGAGAATGAAGCGAAAAAAAATCACAATTACATCTCATATTATCTTTTTATGTAATTATATATTTTGAGAGAAGATGAATGCGGCCAAACGATAACATACAAATATGCGTGACTTGACATCGTTCCTATCCACTTATAAACTTTACACCTAATGAACTCATTGTGTTATTGTATCCATATTGTTCATTAGAGGGATATAATGGTAAGTTAATTAAGAGAATTACTTTTTGCTCCAGCTCTTCGAAAGGAAATGTATTGTTTCTTACATTGCCTGTACGCATTGTCTAACGTTCTAGGTGAGTTTTTACGATTTTCATTTCATTCTCTCTTTCGCCACTTTCTTCCTCATTTCCACTTGATCAGTCTTCATTTTCCCTGTCTTGTCATATGGGTTTTGATTTGGCATAGGCCAAATCCAAAGTTTGCCAGTGACAATAAACCATTCTTAATGGAAATGTTTTAATAGATACAGTGTTACAAAGAATCAATCATGATGAAGACTCTTTTCAAATCCAACTGAACTTAGACTCGCACCGCTCCCAAATAATGTTTGCAAAACTGAAGGTCTTCTCCAGCTCTCCATTGGTCTGTTATCCAACAAGGATGGCCATCTCCATTTGTCAAAATTTATTTCTATTATTGCCACCTGTATTGTCATTGTCTCGTATCTACCTTCATCATTAGAATTAGTGTTAGCTTTGCTCAGTTCATCTTTATATCATCTTCCCACATGTATTTTTTGTTCATTTTTACTTTTGATTTATTTGGACTTTTTCTTGACATTTTTTTAGAAGAGAACTCATACCTATGACTCTAAAAAAATGAGGAGGTAGTTATTAGAGTAGAAATCAATGATGAGGATGATGAGAAATAATTCGTTCCATGCACTTCCCGTGTCTTATAATTAGGAAAACTTAGTAATGTTTTATAAAAATTTACTGAAAAAGACATTTTTAGAAAAAATTTGTGTACTTAGAAAACCTTTTCCTGAATGTGATGAAAATCTTTTCTTCTCTATCCATTATTCTCTTTTCTGTTGAGAAATTTTATACATTTTTCTTCTGTAAAGGTCATTTTGTGCATTGGTGGTGTGTGTTTTATTGATTCTCTTCATCCTAATTTCTAAAAGTTCAAAACTTGGTCATTGTAAATTGATGTGGTTGTTATTTTTAGTCTCTATTCTTTGTTGTAGAACGTGAGTTTTCTTGATTCTTTTTCTTTAGTTACATGTAGCGACAATTAAAATTATGGCTTTGAATTCTCACACAATGTCTTTTTTTGTTACAATGGTTGCATAAAGAAGCATTCATTGTAAAGATTTAGATCAATTAAATTAGGGAAAAAGAAAAGGGTTAAAGAAGAAAAGGTTAATAAAGGCATATGAACAAAGAGCCAGGTTGTCATGGGCTGGCCAGGTACTCATCCAACATTTAATTTTTCTTTCTCTGTTTTGTTCTATTTTCTCACACAAGAAGAATAGTTCTTTCAATTATAGTGATATATGCAGTGGAATGGACACGTTTGTCATGTGAATGTAGTTGGCAAAACTACAGGAATACATTTAATTGTTTTTAGAAAGAAGAAACTGTTTAAGTTGGTGAAGGAGAAAGTTTGCGCAGAGGGGTGCGTGTGTTCACTTGTTAGCGTGTTAATTTGTTAGATTGTGTGTTAAGATATTGATAAAATAATGGTTGTGTGAAACTTAGGACAGGTTTTCTTTGTGGGAATGCGCAGGGACTGCGCGGTCCTTGTTGCTCTTGGCGTGTGAGATGGTAAAACCAGTTGTGCAAGGCCTGGCTACCTACTCATTTAACACTTAATTTTTCTTTCTATGTTTTATTGAATTCACTTACACAAGAGGAATGGTTCTTTCATGCCACGAAAATTAAAATTCGAGTGTGGTAAAAGTAGTAAAGAAAGAAATAAAGAGAAAAAAGAAAAATAGAATGTATTATTGAAATATGTGATACGTGTTGTTATTTGAAAGAAATATAGAGAAATAAATTAAAATAAATAAGGTATAAAGGGTGAAATAAGAGAATGAAGCGAAAAAAATCACAATTACATCTCATATTATCTTTTTATGTAATTATATATTTTGAGAGAAGATGAATGTGGCCAAACGATAACATACAAATACGCGTGACTTGACATCGTTTCTATCCATTGTATCTATAACCTTTACACGTAATGAACTCATTGTGTTATTGTATCCAGACTATTCATTAGAGGGATATAATGGTAAGTTAAGAGAATTATTTTTTGCTCCAACTTTTCGAAAGGAAATGTATTGTTTTTTAGTTTGCTTGTACGCATTATCTAACGTGCTAAGTGAGTTTTTATGATTTTCATTTCATTCTCTCTATCGCCACTTTCTTCCTCATTTCCCCTTGATTAGACTTCTTTTTCCATGTCTATTCATATGGGTTTTGATTTGGCAGAGGCCAAATCCAAAGTTTGCTAGGAGACAATAAACCATTCTTAATGGAGATGTTTTGATAGATACAGTGTTACAAAGAATCAATCATGATGAAGACTGTTTTCAAATCCAAACGAACCTAGTCTCACACCCGTCCCAAATATGTTTTTCCAAACCAGAGGTCTTCTCCGCCTCTCCATTGGTCTGTCATCCAGCAAGGATGACCATTTCCATTTGGAAGAAATTATTTCTATTACTGTTGTCTCAGTTGTCATTGTCTCTTCTCTACCTTCTTCATTAGAATTAGTGTTAGATTGACTCTGTTCATCTTTCTATCATCTTCCCACATGTATTTTTTTTTGTTCATTTTTACTTTTAATTTATTTGGACTTTTTCTTGACATTTTTTAGAAGAGAACTCATACCTACTAAACAAAAAAATGACGAGGTAGTTATTTGAGTAGAAATCAATCACGAGGATGATGAGAAATAATTGGTACCATGCAATTCCCGTGTCTTCTATTTAGGAAAATTTTGTAATGTTTATAAAAATTTACTGAAAAGGACATTTTGAGAAAAAAAAAATTGTGTACTTAGAAAACTTTTTCCTGCATGTGTTGAAAATCTTCTCTTCTCTATTCTTTATTCTCTTTTCTATTGATAAATTTTATACTTTTTAATTCTGTAATGGTCATTTTGTGCATTGGTGGTGTGTGTTTTTGTGATTATCTTCATCCTAATTCCAAAAAACTTCAAAACTTAGGCATTGTAAATTGATGGGGTTGTTATTTTTAGTCACTAATATTTTTTGTAGAATGTGAGTTTTGTTGATTCTTTTGCTTAGGTTACATGTAGCGACAATTAAATTTATGGCTTTGAATTCTCGCATAATGTCTTTTTTTGTTACGATTGTTGCATCAAGAAGTATTCATTGTAAAGATTTAGAACAAATAAAATAGACGAAAAGCGAAGGATTAAAAAAGAAAAGGTTAATAAAGGCATATGAACAAAGAGCCAGGTTGTCACAGGCTGGTCAGGTACTCATTCAACATTTAATTTTTCTTTCTCTGTTTTGTTCTATTTTCTCACACAAGAAAAATACTTCTTTCAATTATAGTATTTCAATTATAATCATATATAGTGCAGTGGACACCTTGGTCTTGTCAATGTCGTTGGAAAAGGTATGGGAATACAGTTAAATTTTTTGAGAAAGAAGAAGGTATTTAAGTTGGTGAAGGAGAAAGTGTGTGCAGATGGGTGCGTGTGTGCGCTTGTTAGCGTGTTAATTTGTTAGATTTTGTGTTAAAAAATTGATAAAATAATGGTTGAGTGAAACTTATGAGAGGTTTTCTTCGTGGGAATGCGCAAGAACTGCGCTGTCCTTGCTGCATTTGGCGTGTGAGATGGTAAAACCAGTTATGCATGGCCTGGCTACCTACTCATTTAACACTTAACTTTTCTTTCTATGTTTTATTCAATTCTTTTACACAAGAGGAATGGTTCTTTCATGCTGCGAAAATCAATTTTGGAGTCTGGTAAAAGTAGAAAAGAAAGAAATAAAAATAAAAAAGAAAAATAGAAAGTATTATTGAAATATGTGATGCGTGTTTGAAAGAAAGAGAGAGAAATAAATGAAATTAAATAAGGTATAATGGGAGAAATAAGAGAATGAAATGAAAAAATCATAATTTTGTTCACATTATCCTTCTTATGCTAATTAAATATTTGAGAGAAGCTGAATGCAGCCAAATGATAACATACAAATACGCGTGACTTAACAGCGTTTCTATCCACTGTATCTATAAACTTTACACCTAATGAACTTATTGTGGTATTGTATCCAGACTTTTCACTAAAGGGATATAATGGTAAGTGAAGCGAGTTATTTTTTGCTCCAGCTCTTCGAAAGGTAATGCATTGTTTTTTAGGTTGCTTGTACACATTGTCTAACGTGCTATGTGAAGTTTTACGCTTTTCATTTCATTCTCTCTTTCACCACTTTCTTCCTCATTTCCACTTGATCAGTCTTCTTTTTCCCTGTCTTGTCATATGGGTTTTAATTTGGCAGAGGTCAAATCCAAAGTTTGTAGGTGACAATAAACCATTCTTAATGGAGATGTTTAAATAGATACAGTGTTACAAAGAATCAATCATAATGAAGACTCTTTTTAAATCAAAACGAACCAAGCCTCGTGTAGAAACCACAGGAAATGCTAGAAGGGGGTATTGAATAGTGTTTTATAATTTCAAATAGATTTTATAGGAAACTTTTTCACAAACAGAGTTTAACAAAGCTTTTGGGCAACTTGCTGAGAGTTGAAGGGCTTCAGCAGGTTCAAATCACAGTATTAAAAACTTGTTTTATAAGGAGTTTGAGATTGATTTACATTTAAACTTATGAAAATAATTATTCTGAACCCTCCTGTTAGCTCAAATAACAAATATAAATAGATAAGGGTTGAGAAAACTTAGCCAAGAAATTTATCCTGGTTCACTCACATCCACCGTGAGCTACGTCCAGTCCCAATGCTAAACCAGCAAAGGATTTCCACTAACCGATCACAGTTACAAGTATTGTTTTATCCACAGCCTCTTCAGGCTAAAAACCCAAGTATTGTTTTATAGACAAGCCTCTTCAGGCTCAAACCAAAGTATTGTTTAAACACCAAGCCTCTTCAGGCTCACACACCACCAGTGTATAAAAAGAAAGATGCTTAAGCTTTTAAACTATAGAAGTTCAAAGCCAAAACTTTGTAATATGTACAAATAACTGAGTAAAACTCAGGATAAGAAAGATGTTGTACAAATGGAACAAATGAATGAATAACAGAGAGTGTTTTTAAGCAGCGTTTCAGCAAGTATGTTCGTTCTCCTCTCTTTGTTCTTCTGCATAAGACTTCATATTTGTAGTGTTGGGAAAGAGATCCGTTTAGCTTCTATATGATTCCCGTTGAGAGATAACATTTAATGCAAAAGCCCCCGTTGAGACACATAACTTTGGTAGCTTGCAATAGTAGGTGCAGCAGGGTAGTAGGTGTCAGCAGCGCGAACTCCACTTTTTCTGAGCACAGTGTATTTCACAGCAGACTTTGCTTCCTTGGTGAATGAAAATTTGAAATATGCCACAAAGTAACTGATCTAACTTTCTGGGAGAAGCACAAGCAGCTGAGAAAGGCTACAAATGACTTTGAGTCTTAAAAGGGAATTAACAGATAAGCACTTTCCCAAAAAGATACAAGCTTCAGTACGATGTCTCTCATCTTCAGCAGGTTCCCTTGCTTCAGTAGGTCTTGATCTTTCAGCAGGTTCCTCTTCTTCAGCAGATTGCACCTCATCAGAGGGTTGCATATTTTCAGAGGGTTGTTGTATTAGATACCTTCTGAAACACAGAAATTACCTTAAGCAGAAGACTGTTCTTTCTCATATGAATTTTAACCAAATTTGTTATCCATTATAACTCAGGGTTGTGAGACTTAAACATTTTTAACCATTTAATATTTTGAGACTCAACACCTCGCACCCCTCCTAAATAATGTTTTTTTCCAAACCAGAGGTCTTCTCCGCCTCTCAATTGGTCTGTCATCCAAAAAGGATGACCATCTCCATTTGGCAAATTTATTTCTATTATATTTGCCTTTGATGTCATTGTCTCGTCTCTACCTTCTTCATTTGTATTTAGCTTGGCTCTGTTCATCTTTCTATCATCTTCCCACATGTATCTTTTTTGTTCATTTTTACTTTTAATTTACTTGGATTTATTCTTGACATTTTGTAGAAGAGAACTCATACCTACTACTCTAAAAAATAAGGAGGTAGTTATTTGAGTAGAAATCAATCACGAGGATGATGAGAAATAATTGGTACCATGCACTTCCTTTGTCTTCTATTTAGGAAAATTTAGTAATATTTATAAAAGTTTACTGAAAAGGACAATTTTAGAAAAAAATTGTGTACTTAGAAAACTTTTTCCCGCATGTGATTAAAATCTTCTCTTCTCTATCCATTATTCTCTTTTCTATTGATAAATTTTATACATTTTTTTGTAATGGTCATTGTGTGCATTGGTGGTGTGTGTTTTTGTGATTCTCTTCGTCCTAATTTCAAAAAACTTCAAAAGCTGGGCATTGTAAATTGATGGGGTTGTTATTTTTCATCTCTATTCTTTGTTGTAGAACGTGAGTTTTGTTTATCCTTTTTTCTTTTGTTACTTGTAGCGATAATTAAAATTATGGATTTGAATTCTTGCACAATGCCTTTTTTTGTTACGATGGTTGCATCAAGAATAAAGATTTAGATTAAAGAAAATAGGGGGAAAGAAAAGGATTGAAGCACAAAAGGTTAATAAAGGCATATCAACAAAGAACCAGGTTGTCATGGGCTGGCCAAGTACTCAACCAACTGTTAATTATTATTTCTCTGTTTTGTTCTATTTTCTCACATAGGTAGAATAATTATTTTAATTATATTCATATATGCAGGGGGAATGGACACATCGGACTTTTTAATGGGGTTGGCAAAGGTACGTGAATACAATTATATGTTTTGAGAAAGAAAAAGAAGTTTAAGTTGGTGAGGGAGGAAGTAGGTACAGAGTGGTGCGTGTGTGCTCTTGTTAGCGTGTTAATTTGTTAGATTGTGTGTTAAGATATTGATAAAATAATGTTTGTGTGAAACATAGGAGAGGTCTTCTTCGTGGGAGTGCGCAAGAATTGGGCGGTCATTGCTGCTCTCGGCGTGTGAGATGGTAAAACCAGTTGTGCATGGTCTGGACACCTACTCATTTAACACTTACCTTTCCTTTATATGTTTTATTCAATTCTTTTGCACAAGAGGAATGGTTCTTTCACGCTAAAAAAATCAATTTTGGAGTGTGGTAAAGGTAGAAAAGAAAGAAATAAAATAAAAAAATAATTAGAAAGTAATATTGAAATATGTGATACATGATGTTCTTTGAAAGAATTAAATGAAATTAAATAAGGTATAGAGGGAGAAATAACATAATGAAGTGAAAAAAATCATAATTATATTTCACAATACTTTCTTTGCTAATTATATATTTTGAGAGAAGTTGAATGAGACCAAACGATAACATACAAATATACGTGACTTGACATTGTTTCTATCCACTGTATCTATAAACTTTACACCCAATGAATTCATTGTGTTATTGTATCCAGACTGTTTATTAGAGGGATATACTATTAAGTTAAGCAATTTTTTTTTTGCTCTAGCTCTTCGAAAGGAAATGTATTGTTTTTGAGTTTGCATTTACGCATTTTCTAACGTGCTAGGTGAGTTTTTACGATTTTCATTCCATTCTCACTTTCACCACTTTCTTCCTCATTTCCACTTGATTAGTCTTCTTTTTCCCTGTCTTGTCATATGGGTTTTGATTTGGCATAGGCCAAATCCAAAGTTTGCCAGGTGACAATAAACCATTCTTAATGGAGATGTTTTAATAGATATAGTTGTTGAGTCTCAAAAATATCATAAGGTAAATTATGATGTTTTAGATAGCTCACTTCTCAAGTTTTAATGCTTAACAAATTTGGGTTAAAATACTTATCATAGATACATAAATGTTTAATGACTTATCTATGATTTCAGCAAGCCATTCTGAACTTATAAAGACTGTCTGAAGTGCTGTCAACCTGTCTAAAGTGGAAAAGCCTTCAGAAGGTTCAACCTGTCTGAAGTGTTGAAGTTGTCTGAAGTGCGTAACCCGTCTGAAGTGTTGAAGCCGTCTGAAGTCTCATTAATGACGTGGCACTCTTTGCTGAAGTATGTGAAGACATCTCTGAAATTCTGCTGAGTCAAGCGTTCTATGCTGCACGTACCTTTTCAAACATATTTATGGCAAGGAACACAGAGACCTTTCCTGGTATATTTGAATTTCATACACCACTGAGGAAATCCCTGCAACACAGCCTTTGCAGCAACAACAATGGCAGCTTTATGGCAGCAACAACCTTGTACTGTGTCAGAAAAATCAGAACTCTCAGAAGCATGTCTCACAACGGATTAAATAGCATTTAATGTATCTCTAAATGGTGGTATTTCAACGTATTGAAGATTGGTTATAAATAGCCCTTCATGAAGACCATTAAGAGAGTGACTGCATATACAAGAAAGTCTAAGAGAAATCACGCTGCAAGTTTTTCTCTATAAAAACACTCTGATTTCATATTCATTGTACATCATTTGTATATCCTAAGCATACCTCAGTTTTTATTGTACATCGTCTCTGTTTAAGCTTCAAACTTGTGTAGTTTAAAAGCTTAGACATATCTCTTTGTAAAAAATTGTCTTTGAGCCTGGAGAGGCTTGTCTGTAAAAGAATACTTGGTTGTAGAGCCTGAAGAGACTTGTCTGTAAAAGAATACTTGGTTGTAGAGCCTGAAGAGGCTTGACTGTAAAAGAATACTTGTAATCTTGGTGAAGATTAAGAGAAATCCAAGTGCTAGTTGGAATTGGGACTGGACGTAGCTCACAGTGGTAGTGAGTGAACCAGGATAAATTCCTTGGCCAAATTTTCTATCCCTTATCTCTTGTCAATTTATTTATACTAACCAAAGGGTGTTGAAAACTGTTCTGATAATTTTAAAAAGCAAGAAACCTTTTTTAAAGATCTTTTCAGAAGCTTTCTTAAGAAACTTCAGACAGCCTCTTAAACCTGTCTGAAACTGTTGTAAACTTAATCGTTTGCGAAAAGCTTCCATAAATTATTAAGAAACACTATTCAACCCCCCTTCTAGTGTTTCCATGTGTTTCTACAGTTTGCATCAGAGCTCAACTCAGGGTTGAGCACCTTACAAGTGTTTGAGGATTAAAGATCCAGATGGAAGCTTCCAACAACAGACAGTACATCACTGAAGGAGCCTCTATCACAAGACCCCCAGCATTCAATGGAGTGGACTACCACTATTGGAGGGATCGTATGAAGTTGTTCATTGAGAGCACCAACATTGATGTTTGGGATGTGGTCACTGATGGAGACTATGTGCCTATACATAACGGAGTGCCAATACCTAAGGCTGAATGGACCTTAGAGCAGAAGGCTAGAGTTCAGTTAAATGCTAAAGCCAAACTCTATTTGATATGTTCTCTGAACAAATCAGAGTATGAGAAGGTTCATGGATGTTCATCTGCCAAGGAGATTTGGGATACACTTGCAGTCGCCCATGAAGAGACTGAGACTGTCAAGCAATCCAAAATCAGCATGCTTATACATCAATATGAGATGTTCAAGATGGAAGAATCTGAAACCATAGATCAAATGTTTGGGAGGTTTCAGACTATAACTAATGGACTTAGGTCTTTAGGTAGAACTTTTGAATCTAGAGACAATAATAGAAATATTCTGAGAAGTTTGCCAAAGTCCTGGAGACCCAAAGTTACAGCCATTCAAGAGGCCAGAGACTTAAACTCTCTTAGAATAGAAGAACTGTTAGGATCTCTCAAAGTTCATGAGCTTGAACGTGGGGAAGATGACATCAAGAAGAAATCTCTGGCATTAAACTCCAAAGCCAAACACCCTAGGCATGGCAGCATTAAATCCATTCAAGCTGAGGAAACTTCAGAAGCAGATGAAGATTCTGGAGATAGCTCAGAAGATGATGATCTTGCTCTTCTCAGCAGGAAAATCAAGAGGATGCTTCAGAACAGAGGAAAGTTTAGAAAGAACCAACCCTCAACCTCTAAATCAGGTAAGTCAGGTAAGGATTCTCAAAATGACAAAATTATATGCTATGAGTGTAAACAGCCAGGTCATATGAAGGCTGAATGTCCAAGACTGAAGAAGAACAACTTCAAAAAGAAGAAATTCTTTAAGAAGAAGAAGAGTCTGATGGCAACATGGGAGGATCTTGATGAGTCTACCTCGGAAGAAGAGGAAGACACTTCAGAAGAGGCCAACCTGTGTCTCATGGCCAGCCTGCCCTCATCAGATAGCTCAGAATCTGAGGTATTTCCCTTAACTCTTCAAGAGACGTATGATGACCTGATGGAAAGTTCCAAGGAACTCTTCCAAGAGTATAAGAATCTGTCCAAGGCCCACACAGAAATGTGCAGTAAATATGAGGCTCTTGAGATAGAAAATATTATGCTCAAGGAGAGAATTCTTGTGACTGAAAGTAGCAGTTCACAAACTGTCTCTGAAGAAAACAAAAAAGTTCAGATACAAGTTGAGGAACTGACAAAAGGCTTAGCTAAATTTGTCAAAGGAACAGAAAATCTTAACAGATTGCTTGGCAATCAAAGGGATCCCCTTGACAAAAGTGGATTAGGCTTTTGTGATCATGATACCTCTGAACCTCATATTTTCAAAAATTTTACTAAAGGAAAAAAGAAAGCTATTGGGTGTTCTCACTGTGGCAAGCCTGGACACAATGTAGCTCAGTGTAAACACAAGGGAAAAGCAAAACCCAAATCTAACAAGAAAGGACCCAAAAGAATATGGGTACCTAAGAACTTGATCATTCCTGTTGCAGATGTGTTTAACAGGACAAAGGAGACCCCACAAATGGTACCTGGACAGTGGGTGCTCGCGACACATGACAGGAGAAAGGTCTTTGTTCCAAAACCTTGGGCCTAGAGCAGGAGGTGTGGTCACCTTTGGTGGAAATCAGCAAGGGAAGATCATAGGAATAGGGACTGTAGGTATGTCTCCTCTATCCCTTATTAAGAATGTTCTTCTAGTAGAGGGACTTTAGCACAATCTACTGAGCATAAGTCAATTGTGTGACAGTGGATATGTGGTTTCCTTTACTAAAGAAGGATGTATAGTCAAAGACTCTTGTGATCAAATTCTTTTTACTGCTAAGAGACGCAACAATGTGTACAAAATTGATCTAGATGATTTGGCAAGTCAAAATGTAAAATGTTTTCTCTCTGTTGAAGATGAAAAACAGATTTGGCACCAAAGACTTGGGCATGCCAGCTTGAGATTGATCTCAAAGTTAGCAAAACACAACCTTGTTAAAGGACTGCCCAAGCTTTCTTACAAATCTGACATTTTATGTGAAAGCTGTCTGAAAGGAAAACAAACAAGACACTCTTTTCAGAGTAAGGATGTTGTTTCCACTAGCAGACCTTTAGAATTGTTACATATTGACTTGTTTGGTCCTATTAGAACAGAAAGCATTAGTGGTAAGAAATATGGTTTGGTCATTGTTGATGACTATTCTAGATTCACATGGGTGTTATTCCTACGAAGCAAGGATGAGACTTCCAGGAATTTCACAATATTCTGCAAGAATGTACAGAATGAAAAAGGATTCTGTATATCTGTTATCATAAGTGATCATGGTGGAGAGTTTGAGAATGTAAACTTTCAACTATTTTGTGATGAGAATGTGATCTCACACAATTTCTCTATGGCAAGAACACCTCAGCAAAATGGGGTTGTTGAGAGAAAGAACAAAAGCTTGCAAGAAATGGGAATAACCATGCTCAACTCATGCAATCTACCAAGATCTTTCTGGGCAGAAGCTATTAACACAGCTTGCTACCTTCAAAACAGAATATTGGTGAGACCAATTCTGAAAAAGACTCCTTATAAATTGTGGAAGGGAAGAAAACCCAACATATCATATTTCCACACCTTTGGCTATGAGTGTTTTATACTCAACACCAAGGATGATCTTGGAAAATTTGATGCAAAATCTGACGATGGAATTTTCATAGGATATTCTGAAACATCTAAAGCCTATAGAGTATATAACTCTAGAACTTTAACTGTAGAGGAATCAATCCATGTTAAATTTAATGACAAGAAAGAGACTGATAGGGAATTATCAGATCTAGAAGATGACTTTGCAGGAATTGAGCTGAATAATCATGACAGCATCAAGGATGAACAGGTGTCTGAAGCACCATCTGTCACTGAACTTCTTCAGACTAATGTTGAGTCTCAGACTAATTTGATATCACCTCAGAAACCTGACTGGAGATACAAATCACATCATCCAAAAGAGAAAATCATTGGCAGCACTTCAGAAGGAGTCAAGACAAGATCAAAATTCAAGAATCTGAATTCTCTTGCTCTCCTGTCTGAAATTGAGCCAAAGAACATTGATGAAGCTCTGCATGATGAAGGGTGGATTCTAGCCATGAAAGAGGAGCTAAACCAATTTGCTAGGAGTGATGTCTGGACACTTGTTCCTAAACCCCATGGGAAAACAATTATTGGAACCAAATGGGTGTTCAGAAACAAGTTGTCTGAAGAAGGAAAAGTGGTCAGAAACAAAGCAAGATTGGTGGCTCAAGGGTACAATCAACAAGAAGGTAGTGACTTCACTGAAACATTTGCCCCTGTTGCTAGATTAGAAGCAATTAGGATTCATCTCTCTTATGCTGTAAATAATGGCATCAAACTATATCAAATGGATGTCAAAAGTGCCTTCCTCAATGGTTTCATTGAAGAAGAAGTTTTTGTTAGACAACCCCCTGGTTATGAAGACACTGCTTTTCCTGATCATGTTTTCAAATTGAAAAAGGCTCTTTATGGTCTGAAACAAGCTCCAAGAGCATGGTATGACAGACTAAGAAGTTTTCTTATCAAAAATGGTTTTGAAAGAGGAAAAGTAGATACCACCCTTTTCAGAAAACAGTCTAACAAAGATTTTATACTTGTCCAGATATATGTTGATGACATTATATTTGGTTCAACTGATTCTTTTCTGTGCAGGGAGTTTTCTGAGTTGATGCAATCAGAATTTGAAATGAGTTTAATGGGAGAACTAAAATTTTTCTTGGGACTTCAAATTAAGCAAGATTCTGATTGTATATGGATCCATCAAGAAAAATATACAAAAGAAATGCTTAAGAAGTTCAACATGAGTGATTGCAAACCCATGTCAACTCTTATGCATCCCTCTGCATCTTTGAGCAAAGATGACAAAGAAGAACCAATGAATCAAACTTTGTACAGAGGAATGATTGGCTCTTTGTTGTATCTAACAGCAAGCAGACCTGACATAATGTTCAGTGTTTGTCTCTGTGCTAGATTTCAATCAGATCCAAGAATTACTCATTACAAACTGTTAAAAGAATTTTTAGATATCTAAAAGATACTACTAATCTCGGTCTATGCTATAAGAGGAGCAAAGATTGCAGGTTAATAGGATATTGTGATGCTGACTTTGCTGGAGATAGAATAGAAAGAAAGAGCACCAGTGGAGGATGTCATTTCTTTGGAAATAACATGATCAGCTGGTCAAGCAAAAGGCAAAGCACCATTGCTTTATCAACAGCAGAAGCAGAGTATATATCAGCAGCCAGTTGTTGTTCACAATTGCTATGGGTTAAGTATCAACTTGAGGATTTTAATATTCCTATCTCTGCTATACCTGTTCTTTGTGATAATACCAGTACAATTAATTTATCCAAAAATCCCATTCAACATTCTAGGGCAAAGCATATAGAAATCAAACATCATTTCATTAGAGACTATGTTCAGAAAGGTGTTTTTGATATTCAGTTCATTGACACAGAGCATCAATGGGCAAATATATTCACAAAACCCCTAGCTGAAGATAGATTTAAGTTCATACGCAACAACTTAAATATACATGCATTCTCTAAAAATTAATTGTGTCTGATATTATTATGTTATCTGAAATTTTTAGTGCGTCTGAAATTTCAGTGTGTCTGAAACAGTGACATGCCTGAAATTTTAGATTATCTGAAATTTATTTGTGTGTCTGAAATTTTCACCTAATTGAAGTAACTGGATGACGTGGCTATCTGAGACGGTTGAATTCCTTCTTTTAAAGTTTTTTGTCTCTTCCACTTCGCACGTTACCCGAAGTCTGCGCAGCCGGTACAGGGCATCATTGCATCATGGGTCTATAAATGCAGGAGTAAGTGTGTCGAGGAAGCCTTACACTCTCTTTCCTCAATATTCCGTTTGATCTTCTTCACTGCTCAAGCAACCTTTTTCTCTCAAAGTTTCCCTGCAACTCAACAATGGCACCCAAGAAGACCGTTGGTTCTGGTGGAAATGTGGTTAGATCAAAGGGAGTGAATCTTGACGAGCTTCGCAACATTTGCATGGATTTGGTTGAGGAATTTGATGCAGCTGGGTGGACTTCTTTCTTCAACCACATTAACTGTCAATGGCATGAACAAAGTGTGGTGGATTTCTGGTCTTCTTCTCGAGGAATACCTAATTCTAAGGGAGTGTATGTAAGCATCAAAGCCTCTGTTCTAGGGGTTTCAGTTTTTGTTGATCAAGGCATTCTCTCCACAATCACTGATGTTAAGGCTGAAGGTGCAACCTTCATTCCTGGGTGGGAGATGAAGAATGGTGGGCACAAGTTGTTTACAAAGATGTTGTATGGAACAGAAGAACCCAAAAACCTGGATTCCAAGTTCTTGCTAGAGAAGGTCAGAGTTCTTCATGCTATCTTAGGGTGTGCAATAATCCCTAAGAGTGGAAGTAGAAACCATGTCTTAGAATTGCAAAGGTTCTGTCTGATTCACCTGTTTCAGAAGAAAGTCAATCTCCCAAGCATTATCATGTTCCTTATGCAGAAGAAGATTCGAGACTCTGCTGGAAATCTTCCCCACAACACTCTAATCATGAAGGTACTTATGCATTTTAAGGAACCTGTTGAAAGATTATGTGACCATAAATCTCCTGTGTTCTTTGGTGAGTCAAACTTGAAGAGCATGGGAATCAAGCTCACTCCACGACCTCCATCTCTTACTCTGAAGGAGGGTGTTCTTATGGAGAAGGCCTCAAGAAGAGGAACCACCTTTGAGATTCTTGAGAAAGAGCTTCAGGGGGATATCAGAAAAGATGAGTTCAAGCCCTCCAAGCCATCCCCTTATCTGAAAAGGAAGAAGCTCCCTGTCAGGAGTTCAGCAAAGGTGTCTCTAGAAGCTATGGACTTGCACACTCAGACATCTGAACCTGTTCAGAAGGCTTTGCAAAAGCCATCTGAAATTGTGGGTCAGGGTTCTGAAGGTGTAAGAACTCTTACTCCTAAGCCTATTTCTGAAACAGAAGGAAAGGCTCATAAGGAAGAGGTAGTTGAGATTGTTGATCCTGAAGCTTTGGCAGCAGCACCTCTGGCTGCATGTCCTTCTGATCCTGAGCTTATTCAAGTAGCAGCCCTTGCTACAGCTTTGGAGAATGAAGAAATGGAGAAGAAGGTTTAGCAAGAAAAGACTGATTATGCTCTTGCAGTAGCCTCTCAGCTAGCTCTTGCTGAAGATGAAAGGCTAGCTTCCATTGCTCAAGAGACCAAGAAGAGAAAAAGATCCAGTACACAGCAAAGAAGGAGAACAAAAACAAAGTTATTTCAGCCAGCTCCTGAACCCTCTGTTAGGATTACAAGGAGCATTGCAAGTCAACTGGAGGAAATGGATGAGGCTGGCAAGTATCAAAACTTTGTCAAAGCAAACATGTATTTCAAGAGAATAAGAGAAGAGAAGCAAGCTGAAAAGGAAAAGGAGAGGGAACCTGAGAAAGCTAAACCTCCTCAGAAAAGGCTCAGGGTAAGGTTTGATAATGTGACCTCATCACCACCTTCATCACTTGAGAAGAAAACAGTAGAGGAGAAAAAAGAAACACTTCCATCACCTCCCTCATCACCACCTTCATCACCTTCATCATCTTTAGAATCCACTTAGTCTGAAGACCCCACAGATGAACATCAACAAGGTGACAGCTCTGAAGTATGGAAAGGAAGCATGCTGCCTGAGCATATAAGGCTAGGACCCAAAAGTAGGGACTTCTTCACAGAGCCTACATTTGATCCTTATGCTTTTCCTTTCACTCAGCACCAATATGATGAAGCTGCTGAAGTACCCCACAAAAAGTATGAGGAACCTTTCAGTGAGAGGGTCAGAGTCCCCAAGTTCCCCAACTTATTTGAAGAGCTGCAGTTTTTTAGAAATGAACCCTCCATCTCTCTTAACCATGGCCTTATCAAGCACACTGCTGGTGAAGAAAGGGAAAAGTATCAAGGCAGTTCAGATCAGTTTTACTCAGGCCAGATTGAAAAGATCAGAAAGGGTGCAGTTCCACCTGCTCACAAGTGGGCTCCACTTAACCCCTTCTCTGGTGACTCCCTCAGGTTGTCTAATGATGAATGGTGTTTTGTCAGGCAACTGTCTACTGAAGCTGAACTTTTTGAGAGGGACTACATGAAGTCAATAGGCATGAGAGGCTATAGGCCACCTAGAACAATCTCCATCAGGCCAACCACAGAGATTCTGGTGCAACCTGACAGGATTGTTCCTAGGTACCCCCTGGAAGAAGGCCCTGCTGACAAGTTCAAGGAACCTAAAGCTTATCCAGTTCCCCAGAAACCTTTAACTCCAACAGAATGGAAGAAGCTACCTGCTCGGATCAAAAGACAAGGTGGAGGTTTAGATCACAGCTACAGGGATGGGTATGGTTATCCCACTGGAAGATCAGAGAGGATGCTGGATCCTCTTCTGGATCTGCAGGACCAGATGATGACTCCATCATAGACTATGGTGTCTCCACCAATGTGCAGTATCAGTATATCAGAGGCAGATTCCCCATGTCTGAACCCTTTAATGTAGACTGGAAGCTAATCTGCCCTATCAGAACTTTCTTCTTTCCTGTGAGTCATCCCGAAGATTATGGGTTGCATCCAGGATTCGATCTGCTCAGATTCGTTTGCAGGCACATTCAGATCATTCTATATGAAGTGGAACTGAATCTTGAGGAAGAGAACAGGAAGTTGAGGCATCAAGTGAAGAGCTTGGAGAAAAGAAATGCTACTCTTGTTGCTAAGCAAGATCAAATCCTTCAAGAGCAACAGCACATCAGAACTGGGCAAGAATTGAAGGCTGCTGTCATTTCTCAGATTGACAAGGCAAAGGAAGAATTGCTCTCCTTTATGAAAGAGGCATTGCTGAAGAAATATGGATAGTCTATGATGTTTAGCCATGTTTTGTGTTAACTTCATTTTGAGTGCTTAATTTATGTTATGTGAACTCTTTTGCCTGATAATATATTCTGTTTGTTCTCATGAATGATGGTATCTCAATGTTTTTACTGTGATTATTTTGAAGTTATGCTCTGAAATTCCCTTTTGATTGATGACAAAAGTGGGAGTATTAAAACTAACAAAATCTGAAGTAATTACAGGTCTCAGGGGGAGTATTTGATAAGAGTAATTGATCAGAATCTGTTTGACCTGAGAGATCTTTATCTGAGGGGGAGTTATTTTTTTTAAGTTTATTTTATTTTAAAACTCCTTTCAGATTTCTTTATTTTAAACAAATTTGTCATCATTAAAAAGGGGGAGAATGTTGGGTCTCAAAAATATCATAAGGTAAATTATGATGTTTTAGATAGCTCACTTCTCAAGTTTTAATGCTTAACAAATTTGGGTTAAAATACTTATCATAGATACATAAATGTTTAATGACTTATCTATGATTTCAGCAAGCCATTCTGAACTTATAAAGACTGTCTGAAGTGCTGTCAACCTGTCTAAAGTGAAAAAGCCTTCTGAAGGTTCAACCTGTCTGAAGTGTTGAAGCCGTCTGAAGTGCGCAACCCGTCTGAAGTGTTGAAGCCGTCTGAAGTCTCATTAATGACGTGGCACTCTTTGCTGAAGTATGTAAAGACATCTCTGAAATTCTGTTGAGTCAAGCGTTCTCTGCTGCACGTACCTTTTCAAACATATTTATGGCAAGGAACACAGAGACCTTTCCTGGTATATTTGAATTTCATACACCACTGAGGAAATCCCTGCAACGCAGCCTTTGCAGCAACAACAGTGGCAGCTTTATGGCAGCAGCAACCTTGTACTTTATCAGAAAAATCAGAACTCTCAAAAGCATGTCTCACAACGGATTAAATAGCATTTAATGCTATCTCTAAACGGTGGTATTTCAACGGATTGAAGATTGGTTATAAATAGCCCTTCATGAAGACCATCAAGAAAGTGACTGCATATACAAGAAAGTCTAAGAGAAATCACGCTGCAAGTTTTTCTCTGTAAAAACACTCTGATTTCATATTCATTGTACATCATTTGTATATCCTGAGCATACCTCAGTTTTTATTGTACATCGTCTCTGTTTAAGCTTCAAACTTGTGTAGTTTAAAAGCTTAGACATATCTCTTTGTAAAAAATTGTCTTTGAGCCTGGAGAGGCTTGTCTGTAAAAGAATACTTGGTTGTAGAGCCTGAAGAGGCTTGACTGTAAAAGAATACTTGTAATCTTGGTGAAGATTAAGAGAAAATCCAAGTGCTAGTTGGCATTGGGACTGGACGTAGCTCACAGTGGTAGTGAGTGAACCAGGATAAATTCCTTGGCTAAGTTTTCTATCCCTTATCTCTTGTCAATTTATTTATACTAACCAAAGGGTGTTGAAAATTGTTCTGATAATTTTAAAAAGCAAGAAACCTTTTTTAAAGATCTTTTCAGAAGCTTTCTTAAGAAACTTCAGACAGCCTCTTAAACCTGTCTGAAACTGTTGTAAACTTAACCGTTTGCGAAAAGCTTCCATAAATTATTAAGAAACACTATTCAACCTCTCTTCTAGTGTTTCCCTGTGTTTCTACAATAGTGTTACAAAGAATCAATCATGATGAAGATTCTTTTCAAATCCAAACGAACCTAGACTCGCACCCCTCCCAAATAATGTTTGCCAAACCAAAGGTCTTCTCCGGCTCTCCATTGGTCTGTCATCCAACAAGGATGGCCATCTGAATATGGCAAAATTTATTTCTATCATTGCCGCCTTGTTGTCATTGTCTCGTCTCTACCTTCTTCATTAGATTTAGTGTTTGCTTCGCTTTGTTTATCTTTCTATCATCTTCCCACATATATTTTTTTGTTCACTTTTACTTTTAATTTATTTGGACTTTTTCTTGACGCTTTTTAGAAGAGAACTCATACCTACTAGTCTAAAAAATGAGGAGGTAATTATTTGAGTAGAAATCAATCACAAGGATGATGAGAAAAAATTGGTACCATGCACTTCTCTTGTCTTCTATTTAGGAAAATTTAGTAATGTTTATAAAAATTTACTGAAAAGGACTTTTTTAGAAAAAATTTGTGTATATAGAAAACGTTTTCCTGCATGTGATGAAAATTCTTCTCTATTCATTATTTTCTTTTCTATTGAGAAATTTTATACATTTTTCTTCTATAAAGGTCATTTTGTGCATTGGTGGTGTGTGTTTTTGTGATTCTCTTTATCCTAATTTCAAAAAACTTCAAAACTTTGTCATTGTAAATTGATGGGGTTGTTATTTTTAGTCTCTACTCTCTGTTGTAGAACGTGAGTTTTGTTGATTCTTTTGCTTAGGTTACATGTAGCGACAATTAAATTTATGGCTTTGAATTCTCACACAATGTCTTTTTTTGTTACGATGGTTGCATCATGAAGTATTCATTGTAAAGATTTAGATCAAATAAAATAAGGGAAAAGAAAAGGATTAAAGAAGAAAAGGTTAATAAAGGCATATAAACAAAGAGTCAGGTTGTCATGGGCTGGCCAGGTACTCATTCAACATTTAATTTTTCTTTCTCTGTTTTGTTCTATTTTCTCACATAAGAAGAATAATTCTTTCAATTATAGTCTTTCAATTATAGTCATATATGTAGTGGAGTGGACACACTGGTCTTGTGAATGTGGTTGGCAAAAGTACGGGAAAATAGTTAATTGTTTTTAAAAAGAAGAAGGCGTTTAAGTTGGTGAAGGAGAAAGTTTGTGCAGAGGGGTGCGTGTGTTCACTTGTTAGCGTGTTAACTTGTTAGATTGTGTGTTAAGATATTGATAAAATAATGGTTGTGTGAAACTTAGGAGAGGTTTTCTTTGTGGGAATGCGCAAGAATGGCGCGGCCTTGTTGCTCTTGTCATGAGATGGTAAAACCAGTTGTGTATGGCATGGCTACCTACTCATTTAACAATTAATTTTTCTTTGTATGTTTTATTCAATTTTGGAGTGTGGTAAAGGTAGAAAAAAAATAAAAATAAAAATAAAAAATAAAAATAGAAAGTAATATTGAAAAATGTGATACGTGATGTTATTTGAAAGAAAGAGAGAGAAATAAATGAAATTAAATAAGGTATAGAGTGAGAAATAAGAGAATGAAGTGAAAAAAATCATAATTACATTTCACATTATCTTTTCTTATGCTAATTATATATTTTGAGAGAAGTTGAATGCAGCCAAATGATAACATACAATTATGTGTGACGTGACAACGTTTCTATCCACTGTATCTATAAACTTTACACCTAATAAACTCATTGTATTATTGTATCCAGATTGTTCATTAGACGGATATAATGGTAAGTTAAGCAGATTATTTTTTGCTCTAGCTCTTCAAAAGGAAATGTATTGTTTTTTAGTTTACTTGTACGCATTGTGTAACGTGCAATATGAGTTTTTACGGTTTTCATTTCATTCTCACTTCACCACTTTCTTTCTCATTTCCACTTGATGAGTCTTCTTTTTTCCTGTCTTGTCATATGGGTTTTGATTTGGTAGAGGCCAAATCCAAAGTTTGTCAGGTGACAATAAAACATTCTTAATGGAGATATTTTAATAGATACATTGTTACAAAGAATCAATCATGATGAAGACTCTGTTCAAATCCAAATGAACCAAGCTTCGCACCCCTCCCAAATAATGTTTGCCAAACCAAAAGTCTTCTCCATCTCTTCATTGGTTTGTCATCCAACAAGGATGATCATCTCCATTTGGCAAAATTTATTTATATTGTTGCCGCCTCTGTTATCATTGTCTTGTCTCTACCTTCTTCATTAGTATTAGTGTTAGCTTGGCTCTGGTAATCTTTCTATCATCTTCCCACATGTATTTTTTTGTTTTAATTTACTTGGATTTTTTCTTGACATTTTGTAGAAGAGAAGTCATCCCCACCACTCTAAAAAATTAGGAGGTTGTTATTTGAGTATAATTCAATCAGGAGGAGGATGAGAAATAATAGGTACCTTAAACTTCCTTTATCTTTTATTCAGGATTATTTAGTTAAATTTGTAAAACTTTACTGAAAGTTATTTTTAGAACACTTTTCGTGTACTTGAAATACTTTTGCTTGCATTTGATGAAAAACTTCTTTTCTTTATTCAATATTCTCTTTTCCATTGATAAAATATGTCCATTTTTCTTCTAAAATGGTCTGTATGTGCATTGGTGGTGTGTGTTTTTTTATTCAGTTCAACCTAATTTAAAAAACTTCAGAACTTAAGCATTGTAAATTTATGGGGTTGTTATTTTTAGTCTCCATTCTTTGCTGTAGAGCTTGAGTTTTGTTAAACTTTTTGCTTTGGTTACATGTAGTGACGATTAAAAAAATGGCTTTGAATTCTTGGACAATGTCTTTTATGGTTTCTATGGATGCACCGAGAAGTATTCATTGTAAAGATTTAGATCATATAAAATAGGGGAAAAGAAGAGGATTGAAGTACAAAAGTGATAGCAGACTGCCATCAAAAAGGTTAATAAAAGCATGTGAACAAAGAACCAGGTTGTCATGGGCTGGCCAGGTACTCATTCAACATTTACTTTTTCTTTCTTTGTTTGTTCAATTTTCTCACCCAAAAAGAATAATTCTTTCACACTACAAAACAATTTTGGAGTGTTGTAAAAGTAGGAAAGAAAGAGATAAAAAGAAAGAAGAAAGAAGAAAGAAAATAGAAAATAAAAAGAAATATAAAAAGATGTGATAAATGTTTTATTGTGAAAAATAGAGAGAAATAAGAGAATGAAGTGAAAAAATCAGAATTATTTTTCACATTATCTTTTTTATGCTAATTTTATTTTTTATGGAAGCTAAATGCTACCAAATGATAACGTACAAATACATGTGATTTGACATCATTTCTATCTACTGTATCTATGAACTTTACACCTAATGAACTCATTTCGTTATTGTATCAAGACTGTTCATTGACCTTATAGATGAAATCAAATTATTAGTTGAATCACAATAAGACCTGTAATTCCTTTTAAGTAAAATCACCTTCAAATTGCATGAAATTATAAAATATTCTTATTCTTATCATCTCATATATTTTTTGTATTTTATTAGTTGAATAAACCACCACTTTCATCCTCGAAGTATTACTCTCTCTCCCACTTAGTCCCTAAAGTAAACAAAAATAAAAGTTAGTCCTCGAACTTTGAAATATTCATCACATTAGTCCTCAAACAAGGATCAATGTGATGAGATAATTTGAAAGTTGGAGGACTAATGTGAGTAATATTTCAAAGTTTGAGGACTACTTATGTATTTAATTTAGTTTGAGGACTAATTAGGGAAGAGATAACTAATTCGGGAAATTTGAAAGTTTATTCTTTATTAATTAATTTATGAATTTATAGGTTTATAGTTCTCACGCAACACATGATAATTTATTTTCAACCCTTTATAACTCATAGGATTCCATTGTTTATTACTCACACATGTCACTTTCCCCATCTTTTCCTTTCTCCATGTTTCTCTCACCTTAAAACCACTAAATTCTATCACATCTCTAATAGTGAAACAACTCTTCTTTGATGTGATTGATTTTCTAGTTCATTTACCTTGGTTTCTTGGGTTGGGATTAATGTGTGCACACACTACACAGTACACACCAAGAAATATCAAAGTGTTCAAAGTCAACGGAAACATGGAAATGGATAAAGAGTGTTGGGATTACATTCTATTTACATCCCTTTTAAATGTGAGTATGATATGGGGCATTATAGATATTAAATATTTTGTATGAAATTGTTATCTTTTATAAAGGTCAAAATTAAAGTAAACTTCATTGAAACTTGTAAGTTTTGAATTGTTTTGCAAGTTAACAATGTTTATCTGGTCCTTGGGTAGCAGCATGATGTTAGTGATTGATGTGTTCTGAGACTTTGACTTGCACGAGCTTATAGCCAGTCTTGGTTACACAAGGGTCATGACACAACCATTTCAATATTGTTAATGTTTTTCTTGGCTTCAAAAAGAAAAGCATGAATGTGATTCCATTACCTTAACAAGGTGCAAGCACTGACAATATAAAGCTCACATTATACTATGCTGATGTTGTAAACTATAAAGCTCACATTCTGTAAATCTTCTAGGCATATAGTAAAAGATATATCAATAGAAAAAGTTAAAACCTCTGTTGACACTAAGAACACATCTGGTTTAACGTTGAAACGTGGTAAAATCTATTTTCCAACGCTAGAAATAATTGCATTAGAGAATCTAAACTTGAGTTTGGTCAATTTCAACGCAAAACCAAAACACACTAGTGGAAGGTCATTCGTCTTGATGCTAAAGGTGAGATTGGAGACCCATCACTACTTTGAGAAGAGTCCCCTCTCCATGCCTCCTGGACTTGAGCAGCAAACTGCAGATTCCACAAAACATCCTCTATTGAGGGTCTATCTTCTGGCTCTTTAGCTAGGCACCTCACACAAATCTCCATCATTGTCTTCAATGATTGATCCAAGCATACCTTGCGAACTGCTGGATCTATAATGCTCCTCCTAGCTTCATCATCAGCTGTTATGCTTGCTTGCAACTGTCTCATGATCCCATCAATGGAAGTGCAGTCATTAACTTGCAAATGAGTTATGTTGAAATGGTATGACTAAACAAAAACTACCATTATGAGCATGTGAATATAAATTTGAATTCTGCTTATTCCAAAAGCCTTATCCATTCTTAGTAAATTTATATCTCAAAATTTCATGCTTATTGTGTTGGGAGACTTTTATTTTTGACAATGAATTAACCTCTTGGGTGAGATAATATATTCAAATATATTAAACTCATACCAGCAGTGCATACATTGATTTATTTGTAAAAGAATATAAAGCTGGCTTAGAGAAAAATCTAGTAAAACAGAAAATGAAATTATGGGATTTATTTGAAATTGTGAAATAAAATATGCCATTGGTTCTGTCACTTCTGTGATCTAGAACATTATCTGTAAACTGGTTGCCTTTTGTTTGATGACTGTTTCAAATACTACTATTTTTCTGGTGATAACAGTCTTACCCTCTCTGACTTAAGCCATCAGATTCATCCTTACTTGGAATCCTGGATGTTTGAATCATACCAAAGTTCTCTAATTTTGAATAATCAATTAAAGGATTAAAAAGAATAAAATTAGGAAATGTTGAATAAGTCAGAATCCCTTTATTACCAGATCCTTTAATGTCTCCACATTCCTTGCCTTTATTGTCCTTCCAAGAATGAGTTCCAGCAGTATTACTCCAAAGTCATATATATCAGACTTATCTTCATTTTTTACACTGCAAAATCACAACATTCTTTGCATAAACAGCTTTTATATTTCTTTCTATAATCAGTGTCACAAGTATATTCAACATGAAACTTTTCCCTACAAATCATATGGTTTGTAAAGTTACAGCATGATGAGACCTCTATTCCAAAACTAGATTAAAAATTCTAGCACTCACCTTTTCTTAATAGTAGAACTTTTGAATCCACTGGAAGGATTTCCCTGCCCAACCTGCAAGGATGTGCAAGGGTGAATACTAACAAAAGTCTTTTTTTTTCTTTGTCAAGGAAAATAAAAGAGACCAAACTTAATGGTAAAACATAATCATTCATAATTATTTCTTCATACCTTTCCCATGTTAGATAACAAAGGCAGGTTATAACTGCTGATTTTTGCAACAAAATTCTGGTCCAGTAAAACATCTGTTATTTTGAGATTGTTTGAATATACACCAGGGACAATCCCTGTATGCAAAAATTCAATGCCCTTTGCTATTCCAGTTGCAGCTGCTATGCGTTGGGTCCAAGTCAGGGTCTTTCTATAATGCCCATCTGCCACATAAAATGTTAAGGTGGAGGATATCAGACATGGCATTGTAGTTTCTCTTAGATTTTGGACTTGAGCCTAACTCAATCTCAATAGCTAGCCTGTGGGTGAGGACTGCTCAAGACTTACATATTACTCTTCAACACACACCCCTCACGCCAAAGCTGGACATCTACGGGTAGGGACACAATAACGAATCTAGGATAGGTTCTGATACAATCTTAGATTCTGGACCTGAGTCTAACTCAAGCCCTAAAAGCTAGCTTGTAGGGTGAAGACCGCACAAAGTTTATATATTACTCTCCAAAAGTTTCAATCTTCCATTACAAGTTTATGGTAACTGAGAAAATGACTGGTTTAACTGATAAGCATAATGGAACTGGCTCCTCATATGTACAAATTTAAAATTTCATGAAAATGAAATATAGTTTTTTATTTCTTTGTTAGAATAATGCCATTTTTACACTCTTCTATATCTGACAAACTAGTTTTTATGAATTACCTGAAATCCAGCTCTTGAGTGTTCCATTTGGTACATACTCAAAGACAATAAATATTGTGCTGACACTTGAATCATCTAAGTAACATTCAAAGCAGTGTCCAAGAACGCTGACTATATGACGATGCCTGTATTTTGATATCATCTCTATGTGATGGATGAAGTCTTGAGTGCTGTAGCTTTTGGTCATTTTCACACATCTAATGGCAACAAGTGAACCATCCTTCAGTTGACCTCTATTCATCTGAAGAACATAAGGAAAAAAAAAAAAAACATTTTTTTTAACAAATGAAACACACAACAAACAAAAAGAGATAAAAGTTGCAATTCCTCAATAATCAATATAGAATTTAACTTAAAACAAGTGACATACCTTTCCTTGAGAACCTTCACCCATAAAAGAAGCCATGTCAAAGTTGTTTGTAGCTGCCACAATCTCTTCCAGTGAGAAAGCTCGATAAGGTGGCAAGCCAAATGTTCCAAACTTCATTGTTTGAGGTATATAGAACCCTTGTGTACAGGGCAAAACGATGTTGTCAGATATCTTTTATATGGAAGGATACAAAGAGTTTTATTAATCAATTTTAAATTCTTCTATATTATCTTCTTCAAGAAATTATTGCCAATCAGTTGCAGCACTTCATTGATATTAAGATTCTGATATCTCTTCATAAGGTACTAGAACTTGTATTCATAGTATGAGTTAAACTTTTTCATATGTCCAGTTAATGAACATTTAAAAATGATGATATTCCATAGATTAACATTAGTTTCCACTTAATTCTTATCATCCTAATCTTCCAATATATGCTACTAGTATATTTCTGATACATAAAACCAAATTTCATTGATCAAAGGCTAAGGGCAGCCACACAAGACTAAAGACATGGTGCAATTTTACCATTTCAACAAGGCAATTATCTAGCAAAAGTAAAGCACCTAAATTAAATTACTAATTTTCCTCCAAATAACCTAGTTCTAAGTATTTACTAATGTTACTCCACTCTTGTTCTTTTCTGCTAGTAATAATATAATTTCAGTATTTCTGCTGAGTCCAGTAATTCATTGCACCAATTAGAAATATAGACTATCATATGTCTGAGATTTTTCAAAATGCATAGATATGATTAAGGTAGTTAGAGCATGAGTGTGAATTCATCTCAGAGTGAGAGAGTTACTTGCATCAGAGAGTAACTTAGATGTGTATCCAGAAGCTGCATTTTCTGATATTAGTTTTGTTGTAGGATTCTTCACTTTGCTTTTGGCAGTTGCTCTTCTAATAATGAAAAAAAGCAGTGCAACAAGTGCTACTCCTCCAAAAGTTCCACCAACTATACCAAGGGAAAGGACTGTCTTAGATACTCTTTTATGCTTCTTTCTCTCAGGTACTATTCCCACAGCTATGGCTTCAGTGTGGCAGAAGGTCTGTTCATGCTGGTTTTGATTTGTCTCCTCTAAACAGTTTCTATCATACAAAACAGTCCTACCATTGGAATCTGACATTAAACATTTTGGTAAGCTCCCAGTCAAAAGATTTGAGGATAAATCCACTCCTTCAAGTTCAGAACTGCAAGACAGATTCTCAAAAAGCATTCCTGTTAATTTGTTTCCAGAAATGTTCAGATAAGTCATGGAAGGAAGTGATAACAGTGCTAACTGGAGTGGCCCAACAAATGTATTTGATGAGATGTCAAGTTTCTCAAGCTGATAATATGAGCTCACTTCATCAGGGACATTAGACCTGAACTTGTTGTTTCTTAGCACTAGAGTAACCAACTTGTTACCAAGCCTTGGAAACTGAGGTCCAAAAGCATTATCATCCAATTCCAGCACTTGAAGATTTGTCAAACGGCTCAAATCAGGTACTGGTCCATAAAAATGGTTATGAGAAAGTGAAAGAACTCTCATATTCTCCAAGCTACTCAGTGAATCAGGAAGAGAACCATTGAACAAATTGTTCTTCAAACTTAACACAGTTAAGGCTGGAAAAGAATCTAGCCAATCAGGAAGATGTCCAGCAAACATGTTGTTATCAAGAATGAGTGCTTGGAGATGTGATAGCAATGCAAATTCCTGAGGAATGGCCCCATATAGAAAATTTGAACTTATATTAACTATTTCCAGTGATGACAAACCAGCAATCTTACCAGGCAATGGACCCCATATGCCAAGAGAAACCAGTGTGAGGACTTTCAAACTGGGAAGCCTCACCAGTGTTGTGACAAAGGAATCTATTGAGAAATTTCTTGGAAGAAGTTGAGCTCTTGTTTCACCAACTATTTGCAGCTGGGTTATGGTGTTCTCATAGCATACAACAGTAAGAGAAGCTTTTGAATCTGAGTTGCAAAAGTCTGTGTTGATATTCCAGCTGCTTAAAACAGAAGGAAAGTTCAATAGGTGTTGAATTCTTAGAAGGCTCTTAGTGTGGGAGTGTTGCAGTTGCTCTGAGTAATAGATTGAAAGTAAAACTGTAACCAAAACCAAAAGCACTGAAGGATGTAGCCTATTTGCCATTGGTTATGAAGTATCAGCAGCAGAACTGAAGTATGCAATAGATAAGAGAGATTTTGCTATATTCTATAAACTATAAAGTGCTTGAATAAATGTATTCTCTCTGGACTAAAATCTTCTCACAATTGAAGCTTGGCTCTCCACATCCACAAGCAGAAGCCCCTGCAATTTGAGAAAGGCATGATAATTTACTCATGTGCAAGAGAAAGTGGCAAAAATATAGAGTTAAATGAATGATGTATTGCAATCCATAGTTTCAATGAACTAAACATTTTGAGTTAATCCAGAGCCAAATTTCTTAAGGTTCAAAGAAATTCATTGTTTCTTGGAAAAATCAACTAAAAAAACAAAAGAGAAGAAAGTAGAACCACTTAAGAAATATTTAGCTATGAAATAACTCAATGTATGCTCCTTCTATTTCAACTCAAACCAAACAAATCTGATAATTGCAGTTCCTATTCACCAGCTTCTCAAAAACTCCCAACCCAGATTATAAAAACTTTTCATTGCAACTCATTTTTTGCTCCAAATTCAAAACTTGAAGGACAAACAAGTTAAACTAACACTCAACAAGAAAAAAGGGAAGAAAACAAAAAAAAAATAAATACCTTGATAACTTGCATAGTTGACCCAATTGAATAAAAACAAATTTTTAGTTTCTGCAATAAATTGAGATCATCAATAACAAATCTCCAAATCTTAATAACACACAGAAACCATTTCCTCAGATATCAGTTTTTCTCTGCACACACCAAGACAAAATTGGTGACACGGGTTGAGAAACCAAGTGAAAGTGCCAAAATTCACACACTGAACTAATTCACAAACCGACATTTCACTATCTTCATTAATAAATAAATGTACAGATTTTTCATCCATCTTTCTTCTCTTATGTTATGGAAGGCCTAAAGAGAAGCCATAGCTTCATGAGGAAAAGTAAAAGAAAGAAAGATTCTTGTAGAGAAGATAACCCTTTATTCTTCTTCACTATGATTCTTTAAAATGTCATCATGTGGAGTCCAACAAATTTGGTTGAAACAGCACATTTTGTAATTTTATCATAATTTTGAATTGATATTTGTTAAAGATGGCTTTAGCTGAGAGTACTGTTATTTAAGCTTTCGCTTTCAGGGACCGGTAAGCCTTAGCTTTATTATCTCACTTCAACTTTTTTGCATGGCCCTTCATTTTATTTGTATCTCTTGCTTTTGGCGCCTTTCTCTCTTTCATATCAATGGTTCTGTCATTTCTAATAATCTGTCAGTAATAGAATCAATGAACCCATTTCTTAGGCTAATGTCATTTTTAACTTTTTTTGTTTTTTCAAATTTGGTTTTGACATTGTTTAATCAATATATGTAGCCATACTGTTATAGTACTAGATAAAAAATATGTGGTGGACTAGTGGTTGAATCTGAAGGTTTCTGATAACATGTGAAGAACGGTGGTTGCAATGCTTCTAAAAATTGACATATTTGTTATTCTATTCAAGAAAAATTGTTCTGTTTTATTGGAGTTAATAAAAAGAAAAGAATTTAATTGTATGAGTTCCAAACTTGAAATTTGATTAACAGAATATTTTATTATTTTTTTATATTTTTTTTCTCCTACTTTATGAAGAGTAAAGTCATTAACACCAAAGAGTTGAACTCAAATATCAAATATCAATGCAGGTTGATATTATGAAAGAGCTTTCGAGTTTAATTCCCACTAAACATATTCATCATATATGATACTGATTATCAAATATATATTGATTTGAACAAAAGGAAACTGGACCCCTTAATCATATGATACTGAATTCAATCTTTAAATTCATATATATGAAAAGTGTGATGGCACTTCGGGTCACCAAAAAACTTAAAGTAAAAATTGATAATAACTGAATTGGATACATGCCCTTCACCAATATCAGCCATTAACAATCCTTCAAGTTCAAGTTAATTGTGTACACTAAGTAACTACTTTGTGTTAACATAAAACGAATAAAAGAAAATATATGAACCCCAACTTTTGATAATGTTCAATGCTGTCGGTGCTTTGGGAAGTTGTCATGGTTCACAAACACGTCGCAATATAAGGCAAATAGGATAGGACTCAAAAGCATCTCAGGTAAAAAATGAGAATGAATCTTATCATAATTAATTTTCACATTATCTTGTTATTAGAAAATTTTATGTATATCTTTCTTTCTTTTACATCAATATTACAAAAATTTACCGTCAAAAAAAATATTACAAAACTTTGGTGAACCATGCACGCATATTTAATAATATATATTAAGAGAGAAATAGATGCACATGGGAAGATCTATTCCTGATAAACAATTAATGTACATGTGGTTTTAAAGCTTCATTTCATGAATTAATCATGACCCACCACTTGAATAGAAGTGACAGAATAAAGAAACGAAGGAACTAATCCACCATGGAATTCAGAGCTCTCTTCTAATTTGAAAGGTGGGGTTGCTGCTGCCACCCATCATTTTCTAATTGTCTTCCCTTTCTTCCTTTTTGCCTTTCGCTTTCAAAAAGAGAATAATTTTCCCAGGAATTTTCCTAGGTTCAAAGCCTTCATAATTATTGTTGATGATGCCGTTGCTATGTGATCTTTAATGAAGTGAAAATTCGAACGTTGATATTCTGAGATTTTGGGCCGGATTAAGTGGAAAAGCTAGTTTATATGATGAGAATTACCGGAGATTTAGTACCTGTTTGGTTTGCATTTTTATTTATTATTTTCATTTTCTGTTACTTGTTTTCTGGAATTTTACAAAGAAAAAACTGGAAATATTGGAAACAAAAAATCGTCATTTTCAGCATTTCCAGTTTTTCCTTTGTAAAATTTCAGAAAACAGAATGAAAACAGGAAGTAGAAACGTGAAATGAAAATGCAAACAAAACATGCTCTTATATACTTTAATTTGGTCTTATCATTGGTAATTGTGAGACTGTCCAACACACCTTCTCACGCCCAAGACTCGACGAGTGGGGGCTCAATAACGAGTTTAGAATAGATTTTGATACCATTTTAGATTTTGGACCTAGCCTAAGTCAACCCCAAATACAAGCTAGCTTTTGAAGTTGAGTAAGGCTGACACCCAAAATATATGAGATATCATGTTTTCTGTTTTAACTCAATCAATAGATAAAGCCATATATGGGAACACTCTTTTACTTTTGAGGTGGGTCCGGAATTTGCAGCTCAAAAGCATGGTTTGATACAAGGATCATTAGAAAACAATAGCACCATGTAAAGAGTAACAACTCAATTTACTCATATTCATGTTAACAAATTTAAATTTCAATTAGCTAGATTTATTTAATCTTTTGAGTAAATTACACTTAAGGGCCCGTTTGATGCACATGATAGGATAGGATAGGAGAGTTGGATAGTGACATGATAGGATAAGAGCAAGATAAGCTCTTATCTTATCCTATGTTTGATGTACACCAGGATAAGAAGACAGATATGATTATTTTATCATATCCTACGTTTGAGATTGACAGATTATGGTAGGATAGAATATAAAGAATATTAAAATGACAAAATTACCCTTATTACAAATTTAAATTATTTTTGATTGCTTTTCAGTAAGCACACATAAATAAAATCTTACTTTATTTAATTAAAAAAAATATTATAAATTTATTTACAAAAATAAAATTGTTAAATATTAAAATTTAATATCAAAATTACCACACAAAAATCGTTATTATAGAGAGAGAGGAGGAGAGAGAGGGGGAGAGGAAAGAGAGAGGAGCGAGAGAGGGGAGAGAGAGAAGAAAGGGGATAGAGGAAAGAGAGGAGAGAGAGGGGAGCAAGAGAGGGGAAGCAGAGAGAGAGAGAGGATGATTAGGGAGAAAAGTACGATGCTAGCTCTCGGTGGGACTCTCCCTCGGTTTGCGGCCCCGATTCTACCCCCTGTCCTCTCTCGTCTCACCCTTCTTCTCTCTCCCTTTTTAATCTCTCTCCCGCTTTCTTCTTCCTCGGGTGCGAAAGAGAGGATAAATGAGGAAGCTTTTTTTATCTTTATCCTATTCTATCCTATCACTCCCTAACCCAGCTCCTCCCTCAGGATAAGAATTACACTAGAAGGATAGGATATGATAAGCAACAAGATAAAGTTATCATATCATATTGGTGCAACAAACACATGATAAGTGATAGGATAGGATAAAGTTATCATATCCTGTCTCTTATCCTGTGCACCAAACGGGCCCTTAGTATTATATTTTTGGGTTTATTACATGTCATAGCGTTATTACTAATTTCGTCTAAACTTGTGTTTGGATTATCGTTATGACATGTCCAAATCTACGTTTAGTTGGAAACAACTATGAATTGCTTTTATAAAAGAAAAGTGCTAGCAACACACTCTTTGACACACTCTTTTTAACACACTTCATGTGATTGGTTAAAAGTCACATGGGTCCACCACATTGGCAGTGAGACCTATGCGAATTTTAGTCAATCACATTGAGTGTGTTGGAAAGAGTATGTTAGAGAGTGTGTTATTAGCACCAAGGTAGTTAAAATCGCCGATTTTACGATTTTTTTTGCCTGAGCGATCCCGTGCACAGGAAAGATCGGAATCGCAACGGGATCGTGGGATCGACGTGTAAGATCGTAGAAGCGGTGGGATCGAGCGATCCCACCAAAAAGAAAAGAGACGAGATCGAGTCTTCTTCTGCTACCAGTTTCAGCGAGATTTGAACCCTAATGCTATCTGTTTCTTCTTCTGCTTGCGTCTTCTTGTATCTTCCTCTGTTGCGACTTGCGTCTTCCTCTATGAGACTGTGAGTGTGTCTGTTGCTTGCGTTTTCTCTGCTGGTGCCTGATCTGTGAGTGTCCGTCTGTTGCGTCTTCCCTCTGTGAGTGCGCGTCTCTGTTGCGTCTTCCTCTGTGACGTTCGTTCATCTGCGACTGCGACTGCGAAGTGCGATTCCGTTTCTTCCTCTGTGAAGTGCGTTCATCTGAGTCAGGACTGATATTAATAAGTGGCACATCTTATATTAGTCGACGGACCATGACACCCAATTTACTTTAACTTATTAGTCTCGTATCATATATTTTTTTATTTTAAAATCTAAATTCTTTTATATTTTATGCTAACAAATATTTAAGTATTTTAAAGATATTTTAATTATTTTGGAATGTCTTTTTCTTTTATAGATATGTTTTTAGAGGTGTCACTAAAATTTTATCTTATATAAATATGAATTAAGTATTTTTGTAGGATTTTATGATCCGTGTTACGATCCCACGATCTACGATCTTGGGACCCATTTCCAATCTTGAGTAAGATCTCGATCTTAACTATCTTGATTAGCACTCCTCTTTATAAAATGTGCCTTTGGGAAACCGTGGAAGTGAATCCCAAACAGACAATAAATTAAGTCACTATATTAACATAAACGTAAATTGGATTCGGTATACAATTCCTAAATCACATGCTAGCAAAATGAATAAGCTCCGAATCATAGGAAAATTATAATTAGTTTTTCTAAACTTTTATATGTATTTTGTTGGAATAATCACACTCAAGTATCTTTGATCTTTCCCATCTTTATGTTGATCAAACAGAATTTACTTTTGGCCTCTATATTACATCTCTATATCCCCTTTAATAAAATTATTGGGTTTTTGAGTAATGGGCTTATTGTCCTAATAATTGAGACTACGGATATTAATCATTTTTTAACCATTCTGTTTGACCGTTAAAAATCAATCGGTGATTCTAGGAGGAGGCCTAGCATCCACTATATATACAACTACAAGGGGTGACAAAGGCACGAGGAGCATTAGATAGAAACATCATCTGCTCTCTTTCTTCTCTATCCTCCTTTTTCTACTTACTTTGGTAACTTTTCCTCTCTTTCTTTCTAATTTCCCAGGCAACTGTTTTATGAGTTCCAAACTCATGGCCTCAAGTGTATGGGCTCGGGAGTTTAGATGTGTCAATCTTAGAAGCAAGCTGATCACAAGATTGTATCTATAGTTCACCAAGTTATTACTTTTGAGGCAGTAGATCGAATACGGATTTGGTCCAGTCAAAAATTGATGAAGTCAGTGCAGCGGAATCGTTAGATGAAAATCAGACGGTTCAAATCTTACTTAGTTTTTAAGCCTGACTTTAATGATAAGTCGGATCTGAGCCATCCAATCTTCATCTAACGACTCTAGATGGCTGACTGCACTGATTGCACCTTTTGATGACTGCAGGGAATCTGAATCCGCAATAGACCTTCCGCTACTATACAGTCATCAAAATCATCATTAATTTTATTTCCTAACATTTATTAATTTTGGTAAAGATGTATCAATATGAGCTCGAGAGTTAATCTAGCTCAACCCACTTAATCCACCAATTTCCTTCGTAATAAGTCAAGTTGAGTTGTTATTTTTTTTGGCTCACTCTATCTCAAACCATTTTTTATCTAATTTATGGGGAGTTATCTCATATAACACCTTTGAACTTTGGGATATTAAATGACACTTTTTTTCATAAGCAAAAATTTATTAAGATGATGTGAAAGAGGTGGTCATCTACTATTATAAAACCAATAGCTGTAAACAGAATATTTCAACTACAAACTCTAAACCTTAGTCCACGTATAGAAACTACATGGCTCAAAAAATATTATCTTAAATGACACAATTTTAAATTTAGGTAGTTAAAGGACCTTTCTGATTTGTGAAAATGTTTTCCTTATTCATTTTTTATTTTCGCTTTTAGTTATAAAAACTTCACCTTATTTTTTATTTTATTTTCTACTTCAAATATTTGTATAGAAAATATATAGTTAAATAAACAGTCATTTTTGTTGTCTTATACGTACCAATCATTAAAAATATGAAATAAAATGAAAACAATGTGTTATTTTAATAAATAAAAGTGAAAATAAAAAAATATTTTTATAAAAAAACACCTTAGATTTTGCAAGCTTGCATATTATGGAGAATTAGTATCCAAGAAAATGAGAACAAGTTGTTTATGAAAATCAATTCAACCACTTTAGTCTGGCCGGTATCCGGGAGTTGCTTTTGGAACCCCCTTTTTGCTATTCGCACCCCCATAATATACCCCCTTCCCAAACTACCCCACCCCCACCCACCCCACCGCCAACCACCCCACTTGCAGTATGAGAACACAACACCGGAGTTTTTGGATGCAGTAAGGAAAATTAGAGATGAAATATAACTAGATTTAAATTTTAAGAAGAAATAAACAACAATAGAATCATATTTTACTAAGTTGTCCTAGTTATATTTGTAATTTTATAGAATTATTAATTTATAATATTGAAGAGACCATAAATTTATATAAGGGTCTTCCGGAAAATTATTATCTTATTAATTTATCAAAATTATTAATTTAGACCTTGGGCCCAAGTCGGGACTGAGAAAAATTATTATTTTAGAGAGTTTATTAATTTATCGAGTATTAATTGATAGAGGTTCTACTGTATTATTATTATTATTTGGCTTAGTACATTGGTTTACAAATGGTTATGTCACCTTAAGGTTTGGGACTTTGGGGTTTAATTCTTGGGTGCTTTTTATGGTACAAGGGTTTCAAATCCATGTACCAGTACATGGAAAAATAACCGGCACGTGAAGTTAAAAGGTAAAGTTTGGGCAGCTTACAGGGAAGGGCTTTGACCGTAGTTAATAGCTAATTAGTCCCTGGGTACACAAATGCATAAAACCAAACTGTGCAAAGTTTGCTAACGAAAGCATATATCAACGTTGCTCTAAAAAACTTATTTTGTAAAAAATTATCCTAAATATTGATAACTCCGCTAGTTGTATTGTTATTACTATTTTTCTATATATTATAAATGTCTGCAGCTATATTGATGTGTCTAAGTTTAATAAAAAAACTTATCTATATTATTATATAAAGAAATACACCTTTACTAGATGATTTTATTTTTATATTTAATTTTAAATTTTTAATAATTACTTTTATAAAAATAATTATTCACAGTTATTTTTTTATTTAAAATATATAGGGGCATGCATTCCTCCTAGTATATGATAATTTTATTGGTACATTTCTTTATAATTAAATACGAGCAGTACCATTATATATGAAAAACTTATTTGTAAGAACACCTGAAGTTAAAAAAAACAAAGAAGACCAATCATGCTTAATTGTTGATTAACATTATTTTATTTTATTTCAAATAATTCTGGTATCTTTGTCTGAATCTCAGTTTGGCCGTAGTTTGGGTAATCTTGGAACAAAGTTCGGTGATTTTTTGAAATATAGTGTAATTATGGTGAATTATTTCAAGATAAATAGAGCATAATTAGTAATAAATAGTAAGAGTCTCCAGAAAATTGTAGAAAATTTATCTACATCACCTCTTGCATGGTCGTGTATGCCGGTGGGTTTTGGGAGCGTTTCGGAATTCGTCGATGACTGACTTGCATGATGGCGTGCGTAAGATGCTCTAACCGTAACCCTAAGTGGGTTCTTTCAAGTTAGTGGACATCGGAGCAATGTTGGAAGGTGAATTTTGACATGGTGCTCAGAGGGGATGTTGGGGGTGGTTAGGGGAACCTTGGAACGAAGTTTGGTGATTTTTTGAAATATACCGTAATTATGGTGAATTATTTCAAGATAAATAGAGCATAATTAGTAATAAATAGTAAGAGTCTCCAGAAAATTGTGGAAAATTTATCTACATCACCTCTTGCATGATCATGCATGCTGGTGGGTTTTTGGAGCGTTTCGAAATTCTTCGATGACTGACTTGCATGATAGCGTGCGTAAGATGCTCTAACCGTAACCCTAAGTGGGTTCTTTCAAGTTAGTGGACATTGGAGCAATGTTGGAAGGTGAATTTTGACATGGTGCTTAGAGGGGATGTTGGGGGTGGTTAGGGAAACCTTGGAACGAAGTTTGGTGATTTTTCACAATAAAGTGTAATTATGGTGAATTATTTCAAGATAAACATGGAATAATTAGTAATAAATAGTAAGAATCCTCAGAAAATTGTGAAAAATTTATCTACATCATCTCTTGCATGGTCATGCATGTCAGTGGGTTTTGGGAGCGTTTCGGAATTCGTCGATGACTGGCTTGCATGATGGCGTGCGTAAGATGCTCTAACCGTAACCCTAAGTGGTTTCTTTCAAGTTAGTGGACATCGGAGCAATGTTGGAATGTGAATATTGACATGGTGCTCAGAGGGGATATTGGGGGTGGTTAGGGGAACCTTGGAACGAAGTTTGGTGATTTTTTGCAATAAAGTGTAATTATGGTGAATTATTTCAAGATAAATAGAGCATAATTAGTAATAAATAGTAAGAGTCTTCAGAAAATTGTGGAAAATTTATCTAAATCACCTTTTGCACGGTCGTGCATGCCGGTGGGTTTTGGGAGCGTTTCGGAATTCGTCGATAACTGACTTGCATGATGGTGTGCGTAAGATGCTCTAACTGTAACCCTAAGTGGTTTCTTTCAAGTTGGTGGACATCAGAGCAATGTTGGAAAGTGAATTTTGACATGGTACTAATAGGGGATGTTGGGGGTGGTTAGGGGAACATTGGAACGAAGTTTCCTGATTTTTTGAAATAAAGTGTAATGATGGTGAATTATTTCAAGATAAATAGAGCATAATTAGTAATAGGGAAAAATATGTTTTTCGTCCCTATAGTTTCGGTCAACTTTGGTCTTCGTCCCTATACTTTAAATCATTTGTTTTTTGTCTCTGAACTTTCTAAACCCTCAAACTATAGTCCCTGACCGTTAGTGAGATTTGTTAACTTGATGGGCTGGGTAACAAAAGGTGCATGTTAGCCTCAATAGTGGGCCCCAAATAACTGACTCATTTAATTAATCTTTTTTTATTCATTCTTTAATTATTAAAATAATCATAATTATGAAATTAGGTTTAATTATGATTGTATTTATTAAGAATATGATATATTAATTTAACTTATTAATGATGTTTAATTATGACTGTATTTATATTACACCAAATAAAAAAGTAAAAGAAAATCTTATAGGAGAAAATAAAGTTTTACATTATTAGTGTAATGTCACGTTATTTAATAAATATAAATCTTATTTGTAATTAAATTCTACTTACCTGAAAACACTTCATTTTTTAACAACATTTGATATAATAAAATTTTGAAAATCTTTGTTAAAAAAATTAGATATCAATTTGACCAGACTTTCCAAATTGTTATTAACATATATTGATTCTATTTCATTATTGAAATAGTTTTTATTAATTATACCAGTATTTGTTAAATATATTTTATTGTTTTAAATTAACAAAAGAAAATTTATTTTAATTTTTATTAATTAAACCAATTCTCTACCTGTTTTTTCTCACTTGTCACTCCGGGACCTTCTTGCAATTTCGTGCACTCTTTACGGAGGCTACCTATTAAATGAGAACAATCTTTCAATGACACCTTATCCAGTTTACAAGTCTTTAATCGGGGCCTTCCACTTTTTTAACCATTATATCTACGGTTTTTCTTTACTTATGTACCGGTACATTTTTTTTTAATCTATGTACGGTAAATTTTGCCTTAATTCTTGTTAATTGAATTTTAATTTTTAAGACTTTTTTTTCACTTCATGTTTTTTAAAATGGCTCAATATAAAGGTTCTAGTATACCATTTACTTTTTTTTATAACTATCGGGGCAAAAATCCAAGGAAAACGACATAACTAAACTACATGAACCATCTTAGGAAAGGACACCCCTAATCTCTTCCATCAAGATCTCTCTCAAAAATTCAGGGCACTGAAGATACACAGGCAAGAAATACGGTCCTTCACAAATAAGATCATACTCTTCTTTTTTTCTTTTTTTTTTTTCCTCTAAAGATCATACCTTTCTATTTGCAAAAACTCCTACACGTTGCATTAGGGATCATAAAGCTCTATGGACTTAGGCTTGCTCATAATAATAATAAAAAAAGGAATATATATTTGGGAGGTGTTGGGAATGGGAGGTGGAGGTGAAGGTGGAGGAAGTGGGATAGGGAGGGGTAGGGTGGAAATTTAAGTGAAGTTTCATCAACACATTCTCTAACATACTATTTTCAACACATGCTTCATTATTAATTGAAATTCATTTGACTATGATAAGTTAAGAAATAGATCCCCAAATAAGAAGTAACATCCATTTAATTTAGTAAAAACTACATTCAGGTCGGGCCTAAAGCGAATTTTATCATAAGGCCTTTTTAAATGAATAAAAATAATTTAAAATCAATAAGAATATAATACATGTAAAAAAAAGTCGCAAAAAAAGACATAAAGTGGGTATTGAGAATAATGTTTAAAATCTGATAATAATTACTATTTATGAGAAGAGAGAGCCCTAATAAAATGAGGTTTTTTTTCAAAAAAAAAAATTTTTTACTCTTAATGATTTAATATTGTTTACTAAATAATAATTTTTTATTTTTTAAAATATTAATAGTAAATAATTTTTTGAGGCTTAAAATAAAGAGTATTTTTTTAGGGCGCTGGCCCCGCCTACATTTAATTTAACTTACTTTTTCCTTAAGCTATTCTTTGAATAATATCACGCTTATGTATTTATATTAAATTTAAGTTATCATTTTTAAATATGAAAACTTCTCCTAATTTACTCTCTTGTCTCACTTTATTTGTCTTTTAAAGTTTTTACACAGAAATTAAGAAATATAATTAATTCTCTTATTTTCATAAAAGTTTTGTAATTGATTTTTTATTATACCTCTTATCACTCATTAATTAAGTTATTTCACTATAATGTATTAAATGATTGACACTTTATTCCAAACCACCCAAACAACAATTGTAGAGGATATATTTAATAAAGAAAAATTAAATATTCCTTGAAATCGTAAAATGATAAATAAAATGAGACAATTTTTTTCTATAAAAAAACAAGTACAGTGGGACGGACATTTTTTTTTATATTAACATATCATCTTGTGGTTTTTATATATTTTTTATTACTTTTTAATACTATTACTTAAAGTTAATCGACCACATAATTGTTTACAATCAAAATCAAAACTTTACATAACTATGTATTTAAAGTTCATGACTTTAAATTTTAATACGCAATATTAAACTTTACATTTTAAATATTTAACTTCTTGAATATTTTTTAATATTATTTCTAAATTTGAAAAACTGTACAATATGAAAATAAATTTTGTTATTTATAATGACAAAAATCTCCATAGACCCATGGGCTTTTCATCATGCTAATTTTTTCTCTCTTATTTTATTATTTAAAATTAACACTGTAATATCCTTCTAGTTGTAAATGTCATATAGTTATGATTTGGACTTAATGAAATCATCATCTTAAAAAAATAAAATCCACCATCATCAATGGTACTCCATCTCTTTTTTGTGAAGTTTGTATTTCAAGTTTTCATGCAACTAAATATTCCCTTTTGAAATTTAAATAATAATATAAAATAATTTCGGGTACTGCTGGTGAGTGTAATGGTGTTGCTTTCATTAGGCATGTTGTTGTTGTTGTTTAGTGGGGGCTTTGCCCCTCCCTTCTATAAAACAAAAAACAAAACCAAATTTTGAATAGAAAACTCTAACCAGAAATATCCCGAGAAATGGAGACCATTGACCCCTTCATCAGGAAAGTTCTTCCCACAACAATGGTTTCCTACTTTCCTTAAACAAGTAAACATTATTCACCACTTGTTTCCAAATTCTTAATTAGTCAAGTTCACACAACTTTTACCTTACAAGCTGGAACCAAGTCAAATGAATAATGAAGAATCAAAAGTATTTAAAAGGTGAACAAACTAATTAAGCCCATGGTTTTTCTTTTCCTTAGAATCAGCCTCATATATATATAATGTTATATTATTATGAAACAGCTACATTAACAATATGACAGCCAGCTAGCAAAAAAATGATGGTATTAGAGCTTTACTTTGAACGTATTACAATTTAAGCACTAGAGAACAAAAACAAACACATGCCATAATTTTGTTGAATGTGGAAGCATGAGGTAGATGGGTGGGGGACTTGTATATGCCTGTGGTATGCACAATAAGAACAGCTAAGAGGGCTTGCTATGGAATACATGTTAAAGTGTTGATCTTATCTAAAGGGCAGACTCTATAATTGGAGGACCCAAGTACTCAATTCCATCCATTTCAGAGTTTTCTGGCATCTCAATTTCTTCCAACCATGAGTAATTATCATTTCCTTCTTTCACCTCAGCAATCTCTGCATCTGCAGGATTAAAAATCACTAATGGTCAGAGACTTAACAATAATGTACATAGTTTAAAATTCTTAATTACTAGTACTAGTTTAGATCAATTGGACCAATCAAGAGTTGACACCTCATGTGGCTCATATTTAAATGATAGACACTGGAACCAATTAAACCAAATAAATATTATTGTCTGTTTGTGAACATATAACTAGGCTGATTTGTTTTTCAAATTCAATACCACTGATTACTGAGCCACGTGAGGTAACAGCTTTATAGTTGCCTCATTTAGTTAAACTTGACCAAAGAATTGCAAGTAATAGAAACATTTCAAACTTGAAGGCCCTGTATTTTTTGAAAAAAAACAAAAGTTTCCTGTTTGGGAAAAGAAATAAAAAAACATAAAAACTAGACTTGCAAATTGCAAACCTATAAACTTTATGTATCATAGTGACAATTCCTTATATAGTAGTTGTCTACAGTTAAAGTTAATGTTACTTACTGGGAAAAGCAGCATAAGGGTGATCTCTGTAGTAGGAGCAATCTCTGCCATCATCTTTGGAATAAGGAGGGCCAATGACATCAAGCACAGCACATGGTGTTATGGCTGTGAATTCATGGATGTTGCCTCCAGTCTTTGGATACAGCACTGAAGTATCACAGGGTGCTGTGAAGACATTATTAGCTTTTAACTTTGCCAACCTCACTGCAAAAAACAGCATGTGTATGTGGTCATTTTTCAAGAACTAATATATCCTATGATGAGAAATGTTAACAACACAACACACTCTTTATTATTGGAAGAAAAGTGTGACTGATCCACATGAATTTTATTTACTCAATACAAAGAGTGTGTTGTTACTTGTTAGCATTTCTAGTCCCATGAATTCAGGTTCATAATATCTGGTGATATTTATAGAGATTTGAAATTTTGAATACATACACTGAGATGGTTGCTGCAACAAATTGTGAGAGACCTCAGGATTAACCCAATCATAAGACTTAATGTGCATCTGTCCTAGTAGAAGCTTACTGAAAACTGTCATTCCTGGGTGGTTATGGAGGGGAATGACACCCTTTGCAGGTAGGAAAAATATGCAGAGCTGCATGTACAAAAGAAAAATACCCTTAAATTAAGTACATCTATAATCTAGCAATTGTATTGGTGAACAATGACCAAAATTAAAGATTGCAAGACTTACAGAGAAATTAGCACACTTGTATATGGTTGTGTATGTGACCCTTGGATTCTCTTTGACAATGTTTTCAGGCTTGAAGAACTGCAGATTTTTACTTAGGCCAACATCTTCTGGCTTCATGTTATCTGGGAATTAAAGGATCAGAATAACATTTCTGATAAGACAATCAGGAATTAAGAATCTGAATTTGAAAAGAACATTAAATTTAATACCAATACATATTATAAATATGCTAATAGAATATAACTTGCATATATTACTTTCTGCATAAAATGCATATTAATTTGTGAGTAGAATGCATTTCTAGATAAGAGTTAACTGATCTATTATTTATTTATCCAAGAGAAAAAAAAATGGTATATTATTTTCACTTTTCAAATGTTTCTTTTCTCTATCTTGAGTTGAAACTTGGAATTTATTTTAACTTATATAATAGAACAAGAGAATGAAAGTATAAATCAGTCAATAATTCATCCCAAAGATGGAATCAGATTGCATTGAATACTGTGAACAAAATATGCACTAACCAAAGACAAATGGGGTTATATTATTAACTCCTTCAATTTGAAAAAGAAACAAAATGTACATAAATAAAATTTAAAAATGATTAAAAAGATTTCTGCTGTTTGAAGTAAATGAATTGAACCCTTCATGTGGTGCAAGAGCTAAAATGACAGCACCACCTCCCCACCGATATGAAAGGACACACACACACCCATTTCATCTCAAGAAAACAAATTGGTCGGTGGCTTTCTAATTTGTAATTTTGTTAAATTCTAGGAAGCATACATCAAAGTTCACAGCCACAACATGCAAATGGAAATTAACAGCCAATTCCAAACACATGACTCAAAACTTTATAACATCAAACATGAGGTGATTACTGATTAGATAGAAAAAACCATAACTGATCACATTACACATTTTCTTATCCAAGAAGTCAATTTTAGACTAAAAAAAAAATAAGAATCCAAAGAAAGCATAGCATACCTAGAATGTGACACAGTTTCTGAACATCTTGTTGTGAAGGAACAGTGCCAGGGCCTTTGAATGTTTCCTTGCATGAGACAAATAGCTCCTGAAGTACCTTTGGGACCTTAGGAACTGGCTTTCTAACCCGGCGATAAGGCTTCCTCTTCTTGACAATGACCTTTCTCACATAACCAACCTTGTCAACACGTCCAACTCTGTCTCCACCCTGCTCCACCAAACCTGCACCCTCCATTTCCACAGAGACACCACCAATATCCTCCTTCATATGTGAACCCAAATAGTGATTATCAATCTTCAATGTGGTGATTACAAAATAAGCAAGCTTTTTTCCTTTCACAATATCACAAGATTACACAGCCCTCTTGGGGTTGGACTACCAAGTTCAATTCTGTTTCAATTGTTTTGAATTTGATTGATAACAACAACACATACAAGGGGGCTCAAAAAAACTCAATACCCGGATTGAGAAATTGTCAAAAAAGGAAACTTTCAGAGGTTGTTTTTTGGTGGTTGTGATCTTAACAAGTTGGGTAGGTTAAGTGCAAATGAAATAGGCAAGGTTGACTAATAAAGACGAAGAAGAAGAAGATGGTTGATATTTTGAGTAACAGTGCAAAAGTGACAACAAAAGCATATGTTAAGTAAGTGGATGAGATTTCTGGGGATGTTAGAGAAGGTTGGGAGAAAGTTGAGGTGCTATTATATATTCCAAGAGAGAGAAAGAGAGAAGTATATCAAATGTTGAAAACCATGGGCCATTTGGCATGGGATAGTGTTGTTTTTTTGTTTGACAAATGGCAACTGTTATTGGAAATTCTAGGTAATCATCAAAGTTGAAAATAAAAAATAGAAAAAGAAAAAATAAAGAAAAGCAGTATTTGGATCCGCTGGACCACTTCCCGCCCCCATAGATTGTTTGGAAACTGGCGGTTAGAGCGTCCCCTGTTTTGAGTTGAAACGGTGACCCAATCTGAAATTACCAAATTACCCATTTGGTTGTGTGATATTGATAAGGCATGGTGGGTTGGGTTGGAAGCTTTCTTTATTCACTGTTGCTGGTTTCTACAGGAAGAATGGGAATATCAAGGGGCCTTGTAACTATAAAGGAAGATCAATGAATAAAGAAATATTTTTTCTTTGGTCTTTGATTGAAATCAAAGACGTGAATAGCTATGGGTTTAATCCTCAAGTTGGGGTAGTAGTTAGGTAAAACACTCATGATGATTTTATGATTTGAACCCCTGAATATTGTAGATAAAGTCCATCTGGATCACAATCCACTTTCTTTGTGACATGTTTGATAATAAAGAAATATATTGAGAATGTCTTTTTTAACTTAGATTGAACATTAAGAAAAATAAAATAAAGGTTGAGATTTGTCATCAAAGTTTTATAATGCACATTAAAGGCAATGAATCAATGTGTTGTGTAATGTGCATGGACATAGAAACAAGTGGTGCTTTTGGGCTGTGAAAAGAAGTTAGAGGTGTCACAAATTATTTTACAACATTGTTCTTTTTAGAGACTAACAGAACAGAGCCAGGTGGTATCCTCTCTTTGGAAATCCACATCACATAATGTGCCTAATTGTTCTTTCGTTTCACCATTCAGTCCATTCACATGAAAAAATCAGGAGGAGCTTATGTCATCTCCATAACTTTTTTTTTTCTCAGGATGATTTTATTAAAAGGTCTACAGAGATTGGAAATCCCTCTTATAGTTATCTTTATTAAAAGTAGTTATAAATGTACCAAGTTGATAAACTAATTTATTTTATTAGAAGTATTTGATAAAATTTTATAAAAATAAAAAACTGAAAACTCATAATCATTTAAATGATTTTTTAAAGAATTATAAGTTAACAAAAGTAGCTTGTAAGTTTCAAAAGCTTATGTCTTATGCTTTTATTAAATACTTTTATATTGGTTAAATTAACTTATAAGTTAGTTCAATAAGCTAGATTCTTAACCTTATCAAACATATTCTATATTAATCAAGGTTTTAAATTAGGATTTAGGATTTACAATTATACCACAACATTATGATTTATGAGGTGTTAACGATTCTATTGTGAACACATTTATCACCACATCAATCCTATTTATTTGTATTTTTTCATAACATTAAAAACCGTGATGTCATCGCATATGTGATAATCATCAAGATTTAAATCTTAATATAGATGATATTTATAAAATTTTATGTTAATTTAAAAATTATTTAATATGTCATTGATAGGGTAAATATGTTTTTAGTACGTGGGCCGAGTTTTGTTTTTAGTCCTTGTAAATGTTTTTTTCTTTTACGTCCTCACAAACGTAATTTTTTTTAAATTGGTCGTTGCTGTTAAATATTGTGTTAACTTTAATGGTTCTTCCTCTTTTTTTTTCTCTCCTCCTTCTATATCATACTTTTTTTTAAGCTAACAACTTTTTGTATAGGTATAAAGTTAGAGAAACTAAATAAACGCTTCTCATATAGTCACAGCTCTAGAAAATGATCTCAAATTAAACCACACCTGAAATAGGATAATGGATAGTAAAAAGAGGAAGAGAATGAGAAGAAAGAGAAGAAGGAAAGAAGGAGTAATAGTAGTAACGACAATGATGCATTTTTAAAAAAAAAATTATTTATAAAAGATGTAATAAAAAAATATTTATGGGAACTAAAAATAAAACCTGAATTAATAATAATTAACAGAGATGTATTTAAAAAAAATTATATTTATAAAGACGTAAAAATAAAAATATTTACAATAACTAAAAATAAAATTCAATTCATTTACACGGAATAAAAACATATATATTTTACACATGATTTATATATAATATATATGTAATAAGAATCATTTAATTATATTTTTATTATTATTTAAATGTTATAAGATTTGACGTAAAATTCAGCGAACCTGATAAGTATCATGGTTTTTACACCAAACAATTTCAGCTATAAATCGCTCGTTGAGCTGCGAGGAAAAAGAGATGAGATGATAAAGTTTCTAGTGCTACATGACTGTCATGAATTATGTGCGATTACTTTCTCCATTAAAATTCCATCAAGACACGCTATTTCCAAATCTTTATCCACTGACCGTTAACATAAATAAAACTCATCCAGGAATTTTCTTCACATATGTGAAAAGAAATTTAAAAAAAAAAATTACATGAATCCTCTTATATTTACTTCATAATCAAATAAAAAATAATATTATATAATTCCATCATTTTCTCTGTTTTCAACCATTTTCATCTTTTTATTTTCTATCAAAATAGACGTAGGCTTCGAGTTACTTCTCAAAACGGACACAACATTATTTTTTTTCTATTGTATTTTTAGTGTACATACAATACATTACCATTTCCATAATCCTGATTTAGAAGTGAAGGAGAAGAAGGTAACTTGGTTGAAAGCTCTGTTTCGGATTCGAAGTCTCTTTCATTAGTTAAGTTGAGGATAGACCTGACAAGTCAAGCACCTTGAATATTTGAAACAGAGGAGAGAGGAGGAACCGACACAAGGCTTAGCTTGCAAAATGCTTTTATATGCGAATTTGGACTACGCAAAATACAAAACAACCCCTTGAAATATTTCGTTATCAAGAACTTATTTTTAAAGATATGTATTTTCTTAATATTAAATTTACTGAGTAATAATTAGTAAATGTTAACTTTTGAAAAAGAAAAAGAAACATTTTAATGGAAAAGAGAATTTTATTTTTTATTTATTAAATTTTTTAACTTTAATTTATACATTAATATGGAAAATATTTAATATGTAAATTTAAATAAAATTGATAAGAAATGCAGCATATACAATAAAAATTTATAATTTTTTTATTTTGTAAAATCATGTAATAAATTTGTGTTTAAAAGAATATTATTTTATATTTTTTCTTTTATTCAAAGAGCTTTTATTTATAAATAGTTAAACTTTTTTCACTTTCTATGTTTAATTAATGAAAATAATAATATGATCTCTTAAGATTAAATTCAAGTTTTTTTTTTTATAAATAACATTTGACACTTTCTTTCTTTATTAAATTTTATAATCTTCAAATACCATTAAGAATAATATATTTTATAAAACTATATATTATTATTTCTTGATTTTTATTTAATTAAAAAAATTTATTTTATATTTTTTTTTCATTCTCCTATGCAATATAGCAAAAAATGGTTATTGCTACCCAAAAGCAATGAATCATTTCGTAGTTATATTCTGCAGCAGCTGTTTCCTGGCTATTCCTAGCTAACGTTGCTGCAAAGTCAGCACCACAAAAAGAGATCCATACACTAAAATACACGTGGGCATTTAGAATGATAAATAATTAAATATGGATCGGCATCAGCAATATCTTTCCCGTGGTGGCGAGTGGTGGATGCGTGGGGACCAGGTTCCATCACAGGAACACACAAACACCAATACCATGAAGCCACGCCTTGGCACGTGTTCTTAAATGTTTTCCAGTTTTTTTTCCTACTAAAACCGCTGCCACCTTTACACCATATAAGAATTACTCTACACTCTTGTTAGAGGAAAGAAATAAAATAGAGTAATTGGGAAGCGATGAAAAAAATGAAATAGATATCATTTGTAGGATTTTTGGTATAAGAAAAATGAGTTTAAAATAAAAGAAAAATAATAATGAATAGTTATTTAATTAATTGAATAAAAAATATAATTTTTTTATCATTTTCCAACCATTTAAATAATCAATTTTTTTATTAAAAAGTTAAATATTATGTGTAAAAATCGATTTTCATGCATAACAATTGATTATCAAGTAAAAAGATTATGACCAAGGAAAATAAAGTGACAAGGGGAACCAACTTCCACTTTTCTCCTCTATCTCTCGGTTAAGTTGAAGATTATGGGTGTAATCAGGTTGGGTTGAGGGTTTGGGTTTGAGGTGACATCAAGTCCGAACTGATAGAACGGTGGCAGGTTGGGTTGGTTCGGGTTTCGTATTTTTTGGGTGAGCAACCCGACCCAAACCAACCCGAATATGTTCATGTTGGGTTTGGTTGGGTCATCGGGTCATGAGTATTTTTCCTTTTTTAAAAAAATATGGAAGATGAATAATGCCCTGCCCAAGTTTGGTATGCCAACCAAAAGTTATTGGGGTCATGATTATGTAAAGTAAAGAAACCTCATTGAAGGGTGAGATACATACCATCAATTTCATGTGAGCAGCAACTATGTCTGAAACCTTTGGTATAACGAGTTCACTTAGTGGCTGAGATGATGTTAGAGAATCTGTTTGTTGAGGGTTTGGTGTTGAGGTTGATGTTGAGTCTCAAAATGTTATTAAGAGGATAATAATGTTTTAAGTCTCGCAACTCCAAAGTTTTAATGAAAAACAAATTTGGCTTTAACGTGAAAGTATAACTTTTGTTGAAGGTATTTGTTCAGTATTTCAGAAGGTGCAGTCTGAAGAAATCATATCATCTGAAGTAGGTGAAACCTTCCTAAGCAAGGAAACCTGCTGAGAGAGTGCTACCGGCTGAAAGCATTGAATCTCCTAAAGTTGTGAGACAACGTACCTTTGCCTATTCGTCTTCAATATTATACTTTCAGAAATTCTCCTTGAAGACTCAAGTCTCTTGTAGCAGTCTCAGATTACTTGTGTCTCTTATTCTTCTGGAAAGTCAAAGAAAGTGCTTTTTGGCATATTTCAAATTTCTCTCTCCAAAAAGGCAAAGTTTGCACAAAAGCACATACGACTCAAAAAAAGTGAAGTATGTGAGCTGACTCTACTACCTGTTACTACTGAGGGTTCAGGCTATGTGTCACAACGGGAGTATTTGCATTAAATGCTATCTCTCAACGAGAAATTGATTGGAGTTCAACGGACGGAAGCTCTTCTCTCTATAAATACCAGACTTCATGAAGAAAGAAACAGAGAGCTGAGAACAGAGAATTCAACTTGCTGAAACGCTGCAGAAATTTCCACTCATCTGTTTCATTATTTGTTCTTTGTACAACAACTTTTATATCCTGAGTCTTACTCAGTTATTTGTACAAGTTTTCCCAGTTCGAGCTCTAAACTTGTGTAGTTTCAGAGTTTGAACATTCATCTTTCAAAACTGTATTTGTTGGGTTAGCCTGAAGAGGCTGTGTTAAAAGAATACTTGGGTTTTCAGCCTGGAGAGGCTGTGTGTTCAAAGAATACTTGGTTGAGCTTGGAGAGGCTTGTCTGTAAAAGAATACTGCTTAAGTTGCCTGGAGAGGCAGTTGAAAACAAAGAATACTCGTTGGGCCTGGAGAGGTGATATGAACCTTAAGGTTCTATTTTGCATGGACCTTAGAAATTTCTGAATAAAACAACACTTTCCTAGGCAAACAATCTTTTTCTTGTCTTTTCAATATTTTTCTTTCAATTCTTTTCTTTTTTTCTTTTTCTATTTTCTTTTCTTTTTCTTTCTTTTGTTTTCGAGCAACAAATAAAATAAGATAGAAGATAACAAGTTCTAACTTTGACAAAAACGAAATTCAACCTTGAATACTTGAAAGATAAGTCACATATAATTCAAGTAGTACGTATAGGAAAATAGGTTTTTGAACAAAATAGAAGAAGTAGGAAAAGTAGAAGGGATAGAAGGTGGACGTCACACTTTCAAGACTTGAAAGATAAGTCCTTGAAGATACACACACAAAGGTAAGGAACCTTTGATAATATTCACTCTTGACTAGCAAGAAACTTAGAGAAACACTCTCAAAGTAAAGGAAATTTTTCTGCATAAACATTCTTAACTTTCTTGCATGCATGAAGCATGTTTTTATAAGGATTACAAGGCACTCAAAGGTCATGCAACCAGCTAGGTTTACACGCCCCAAACAACCCCAAAATACCCCTCATACATATCTCATGCAACCCTAATTACACTACTAGGAATTAAATAAATTAAGCTAATAAAACTCAACCCTAACTAGCTTATTTGGCCGCAAATCCTATGCAGATTCCTTGGCACATGTGGCTGTTTTATTACATGAATTGTAACTACAAAACATGGATTAAATTAGCTCTTGATTCAGCCAATAAGTGGCCGCACAAAACAGCTCATAATTCTTCAAGATTCCCTTCAATTTGTAACCTCCATCTCTTGAATGTGGCCGCAACTTTGAAGACAATGTAACCAGCCATTTACAAGTATCATAAACCCTATTTGATGACACATGAATCAGCCTTGAATAACACATGTTGGCCGCACAAAATAATGGCATATAACTCAGCCATTTACTCATTTGTTGGCCGCAAAATTGAAGGAATATGACTCACCCTTCCATGCAAATGTGGCCGCCCACCTTTGGCTATTTGGGATGGTCTTCATGTAGCTTCAATGAGGTCCAGGTTCATGCACCAGAACATTCTTTCCAACGGCTAAAAGAGACAAGGTATTAATGCAATTCAAGTACATTATAACCATGTTTTGTAACCACTAGAATAGGAAACGTAACCACCAGAAATTAAAACCTTGTGTCTTGTAACTCCCACAAGTTTATTGAAACAAAATAAATCAAATTAAATCAGCAATTTAGGGACTATGTTGGCCGCCCCACATGGCCCTCCTCCATGATAAATGATGGTTCTTCAACTGGTAGTTGCATTAAATGCAACTGTCACTTTATTTAAAGCCATGTCACCATCTTCTTTATTCTTACCCGGTTGGGTTCACATCAAGAGGCCAGGTGTGCAAAGAATACTCGTTGGGCCTGGAGAGGCCAGGTGTGCAAACAATACTTGTAATCTTGCGGGATTAGTGGAAAATCCAGTGGTGGTTTGCCCTGGGACTGGACGTAGCTCACGGTATTAGTGGGTGAACCAGGATAAATCTCTGTTGTTAAGTTCTCTCAACCCTTCACTCTTTACTTTCCGCTGTTATCTGTTTATTTCTAACTAAGGAGGGTTCTGGAAAGTGAGTTTATAATTTGCGCAGCAAAAACAATTTCACTTATCACTCTAATCATTTTAAAAGTCAATTTTACTGGACCTGCTGAAGTATCTCAGCAAGTCACTGAAAACTCATTTTTCAGCAAGTAGTTTGAACGTTGAAAATATCTTTGCTTGTTTAAAAGGTTTTTCCAGAAAATTTGTTAACGATTATAAAACACTATTCAACCCCCCCTTCTAGTGTTTCCTGTGGTCCTAACAATTGAGGCTTTTCCTTTCTTTTGGTTTGTAGAATCTTTGTTGTTAACCTTTTTGTGTTGCAGGTGCTTTCTGTTTAGCTGATTTGTGGCTTGATACAGATGCAGGTGCAGATGAAGTTACTTTCGTAGATGCAGGTGTAGGTGCTTTTTTTGGTGCAGTTGCTTTCTCTTTTGCAAATGTAGATGCAAATGCAGTTGCAGATAGAGGCCCTTTCTTAGATCTAGGAGCATTCTCTTTTCCCTAAAATGTCATAATATCAGTGACGCACATTAGGCTAATCTTTTAGGAAAACCTGTAAATATTCAAAGCATAATAATACCTTGATCTGTTTTTTTTTTTTGTTGATTATCTGAACCTCAAGCCTGCATAGATGCACCTTGGCTAGAAGAGCTCCTAGTCTGGACCTAAAATACCACGAGGTATGAAAACTGTTAAATACACAGAAGTTCAATAGTTTAGCATGTACAAAATAGTTAATACTAGTACCATGTTTGTTTCAGTTTGAGGTTGGGAGGGTGGTTGCTGGGAACCTTGAACTCCAGTAGCTCCATTATCTCGAGTAGCTCCCTCATTAGTAGTTTCAACAACAGGGAGAGGCAATGGACACTTACTATTGTTGTGACCACCCTGCTGACATCTTCCACAAGTGTATTTTGTGTGAGACCTCTTTAGTTTGGTAGGATTGGGATCCTCATCAACCTCCCTCCTTCTTAGCTTTTTTGGCCTCCCAGGACCAGCTTTGAAATTTGGAGGCATACTATCTCTGTGGTTAGTTTTAGGCCACTTGTTCTGTCCGTTTATAGGGGAAATAACCTACCCATAAGTATCCTCATTCTAAGGTCCAAGAATCCTCTTGAGATATTTTCATAATGACAAACTATCAAAATACACTTAATATAATTCTGAATAAATGTATGCTAATGGTTGAAATTGAGTTTATCTAAGAAAGAACGGGAAAAGATAGATATTGCACCATAGGAGAATCGTTTAAGAAGATAGCATCCATCAAAAGATAATAAACAACACCAAACAAACATGTTTAGAAGAAACAGCTTCAGTAAATCACCTTCTAAACCTCACCAAGAAGATATTACACTTGATCAAAAAGATAAAAGAAAGCAAGAAAGTTATTGAGAATATTGAAATAAAGCTGCTATCAGTTTTAAACAGAATAAAGTATATTACCAGTAAGCTTCAGAAGAAAGGAATTCTGTCAGCAAGCCCAGAAGATGGAAACTGATAGAATAATCCTCAATTTAAGTTTTTCTGGACATACAGACACCATATGCTAAAATTGCATAATTGCCCAGTGCTCTGGCATGTCTCAAAATTTACTCGAGAAGAAAGAAGCTCAAACAGAGAAGAATTCCTGACTCTAGAAGATATGCTCTCTAAAAGATATGGCCAGTCAAAACTGAAGAAAGAGAAAAGTTGCCACATGAAAGTGACAGCTCTTACTTGACTAGATAGAAGCTTATCCTCTTCCCTAAGGCACTCTAACGGCTAGTTGAGCCAACTTTGCCTATAAAAGGAAGCCTTCTCTTCATTCCAAGACACACAGCACCATAAGAAGCATAATGCGCATTAAAATTGTCATTTGTACCTTTTGGAGAAATTCCACTTTCTGAAAATCTTTTAGTTTTGTTCTCAAACAGTTAGGAAAGTGAGAAAGAGTTTGTGTAGGCTCATTGTAATTCTGTTGTGCCATTCAAATATTGGTTGAGCCTTTAATTTGTAATGTTCCACTCATTTCTTTGTTTGTAACTCTCAAGACTAATTTGTTATTAGTTCTTCTTGAGAGACTATGTAAAGTCTGTAGAGAATAGGTGTGACCTTCTGTTGTAGATTTCTTGTTAAAAACATATTAAAGTAAGGCTGCAGAAGAATACTGACTGTGGAAGCCTGCAGAAGCTGCAAAAGAATACTGGGTAGAGTCTGAAGAGGCTGCAGAAGAATACTAGTGGTGTGGAGCACCCAAGAAGCTGTTGTATCAAGGTTGATATAGTGAAAAATCCAACCAAAAGTAGGGACTGGACGTAGCCTCAAGGTTTAGAGGTGAACCAGTATAAATACTGTATGCACACTTCTTCTCTCCTTACTCTCTTTACTTTGAAGGCTTCTTTTAAGATTTGTTTATCATCATATCCGCATTAAACAATTTTCAAAGCTATCTAATACTTAAGTGAGACTTTGAGAAAGTTTCTCAAAAGAGAAACTATATTTTCTACATACTACATAACCACACAATACTATTACTTGTTTGTTTTAAATCTTCTAATATAAGCCAAGTAATCTACTTGAGCAGAATATATATTAGAAGAAAGTGCAGAATTTTTAAACGATCACAATCTAACCCCTACTTGTAATTGCAATATTTACTTCAATTGGTATGAAAACTTGCCTCTAGGGTTGAACACACTAAACAGTGTGAGAGGAAAAAGATCAACAAGGGAAGATGGTGAACCATGGAGCTCGAATGTTCATCCCAGAAGGATCCTCCACAAATAGACCTTATGTTTTTTATGGAAAGGATTACTACTACTAGAAAGATAGAATGAACCTATTCGTTGAATCTCAACATATTGATCTTCGGGATATTATTGAAAAAGGAAGCTTCATTCCTACTTCTAAAAGAACCAGAATATTAGCTCAACCAAAGGAAGGAGAACCTGTCCAAATAATAGAAGAAGAGCCAACACAACTCAAACCAAAAGAAGCCTGGACCTCAGAAGAAAAACAAAAATATCTTCTGAACTCCAAAGCTAAGTTCTATATTCTATGTGCTCTCAGTAGAGGAGAATATGATAAAGTAGCTGGATGTGCTACTGCCAAAGAAATATGGGACACTCTCAAAATAGCACATGAAGGAACAGATCAAGTGAAAGAATCAAAAATAAATATTTTGATTCATCAATATGAAATGTTTAATGCATGAACATGAATCAATTGATGAAATGTTCAGCAGATTCACAATCATTTTAAATGACTTAAAGTCTCTTGGAAAAAGCTATACTAACCAAGAGTAAGTCAGAAAAATACTTAGAAGTCTTCCAAAAATTTGGAGACCTAAAGTAACAGGTATTCAAGAAGCAAAAGATCTTGTTGTCTTGAAATTAGATGAACTTCTTGGATCTCTAAAAGTTCATGAGTAAGAACTCATGGATGAAATACTACCAAAAAGAGGCAAAACAATTGCAATAAAGGCTAGCACATCAAAAAGGGCCAGCACCAATATAAACTCTTTAGAAGATAAAGAACAAGAGTATGAAGAGGAAGAATTCACCTCTGGAAATGATGATGAACTTCCTTTCATTTCCAAAAGAATTCAGAGGATGCTAAGAAGAAAAGGAAAAGGAAGAAGAAACTTTACACATAGAAAAAAAGGCCAGAAACCTGAAGGAGGAAAATCTCAAATAATATGCTTTGAATGCAACAAACCTAGACACATGAAAGCTGACTGTCCACAACTAAAAAAGGAGGCCATAAATTTTCTACAGAAGAAGAAAGTCATGATGGCCACCTGGGATGATGCAGAAAGCTCATCAGAAGATGATCCAGAAGAAGAAAAATCAAACGTATGCCTCATGGCAGGAAAAGAAGAATATGAGGAACAAGCAAAAACTTCCAAGAAGAAAAGGCAATGGTTCTTGGACAGTGGTTTCTCAAGACATATGACTGAGGAAAAAAGCAAATTTATCCAACTACACAAAGTATAAGGTGGCACAGTCACCTTTGGTGACAACAACAAAGCTCAGATCAAGGAATAGGCAAGGTAGGTATAACTAACTCTGCCCAAATTAATAATATTTATTATGTGAAAGGTTTAAAACATAATCTTCTTAGCATAAGTCAGCTATGTGACAATGGCTATGGAGTTATGTTTCAATCAATATTATGTGTGATAAGAGAGTCATCCACTAAGAAGATCCTATTCTCTGGAACTAGGGACAAAAATCTTTACGGCAGGGGCCATGTTAGGCTATTTCATGTTTTGGAGGAACGAAAAAACAAAAAACAATTTTGAGAGACCAAAAACAAATCGGGTGTATTTTACAGGGACAAAAAACATATTTAACCTTAATTTAAAATCGATGGATTTGGTCCCTCAAAAAGTGAAAATACCCCTTTTTAGTCCTTATCGATAAAAATTTATAGCAAAATCCATAGGAAAATTTGCCAAAAACTGTATGATAAGGACAAAATTGTGTAATTTCAGTTTTTGAGAAACCAATCCAGTTTTAAATTATAGGGACTAAAACCAAAATTTGACTATATTACATGGATTAAAAATATATTTACCCCAAATACTTATGATCACAAATGACTCAAAAGTTAACTTTGAATGTAATGAAAAGAGTGAAAAAAAAAGAAAAAAAAATCATTATTGTGAAAAGTTTGTAAATTCATAAGGTATTATTTTTATGTAAATAACATTGTTCACAATAATAGCTATAAAAAATATATTAAAATTAGAGTTGTATAGTTTTTGACACCATAATTTAAAATTTTAATGTATTTTTCTTCTTTATTTATATAATTAAGCATATTGTATAACATTGTTTTTTATGCACCGAGAAAAGAGGAAAAAATAAAACCAATACCAAAAATCAAGATTTAAGAAAAGCTAAATCTGGTATCGTAAGGAAACCGATTTTCCTCCATAGTGTTGTTTGTTGTGGAACATATATTGTAGTTAAAAAAACTTTTGAGAAATTGTATTTGTACGACCAATAATGTGTTTGATTACTTGTTTGCACTCATTACAAAACACATCTTATGAGAAATAACAACTCCTTACGTTCATGGAAACATGCATTCAACCGTTTTTGGAACGTGAATCCAAACAGGCAACAAGTTATATAACAATCCCATAGAATAATGAGAGATGGAGAGAAAAGAGAGTGTGGGGAGATGTGATAGAGAGATAGAAAAAAGTGTGTTATGAGTTATTGTATATATTGATTGTATGAAGGTGGTGTTTGTTGTGAAAATTTTCAAATAAGGTTTCGAAAATTCTCTTGATTCTGAAAGTACAATTTGGGACTAGAATTTGAATCCTCTAAAGATTCTTTTTAAGAAATAGGTTTACACAGAAATTGTATTCAACAAGTAGTAGAAAATTGAATTACTCTCTATTCATAGAAATGAATTCTAAGAGTAAAATGAATACTAAAATAGAATTCTTAAGAAAGAAAAAGATTGAATACTGGAAAAGAAATTTGAAGTGAATGCAATAAAGAAAATTGAAACTGAAATGCAGAAAACTAGAATGGGAAGATAAACAAAAAAGAAAGAAAAATGCAGAAACTTAAATGCCAAAAGTAAACAAAGAGAAAAGAAAAGTGCAGAAATGTATATTGCATTAATAAAAAGATGGATGGATACACATACTTGATCTCCTTATTAACCTTTTAGTCACTTACATGTTGGACGTTCGGTGTTTTTAGAGATGTTTAGTATAATGAGATCCAACCCTTATTACATCAAAATTTTTCCTATATATAGACTTCTATTCTAATGGCTAATTAACAAGATTTTGGCACGTCTACAAGCCTATTTGAAGTGTCAAATTTCTAAGTATGACACGTATATAAAGACAACAACGATTATTTAATTCTAAGTAACTGTCTTCTTGAGATCTTGACATGTGTCTTCAAATGATAACTCCCAATAACTGTTTAATTTGAAATCTGATCAGTCTTCGAATAGCCTTTCAATATCAGATAAGTCTTCGAATTCCTTTCAGGCTTCTGACTTAATGAATTCTTCTAAGTTATCTGAACCTTCTTTCTCTCTCAAACTAGTCTTCGATTTCTATCTGAATTTCGAACCACATCTGGGAACTTAATCAAACTTTGACAAATTAACTTCTTGTATTTCCACGTGCTGCATTTCTGATTGGTCAATTTAAAGGTGGATTTGACCACCGACCACACGTGGGTTTGACCTCTAACGTGATTGGACAATTCTGTATGCACATTAATTCCATCGTCCAACTCTTTCACTATAAATAGGCCTTGGCTTTTACGTTCTTTCTCATTCCATTTCCTTTTCACCATGAAGAAGCTTCTTCCTTTGGCTACTACGTTCGACCTAATCTTCAATGACTTCATTTTTTATAAGGTCGACGAGGTAGGTAAAACTATGAGCTTTTTCAATCCTTATTAAGGATTTCTTTGGGTCGAACGTATTAGCCAAATTTTATTGTTTTTCGTCTTCACTCCATCTTTCTCACTTTTAAATTTTATCAACGGGCTGCTCAATCATGCCAGCATAATGCCACTGTCCTGGTGGTTCAATCAAAGCATGCGAAAGAGGAGGAGGAAGAAGAGGGAAGAAGAGGGTCAAATGAAGGAAGGGAAGGAAGGAGTCAAGTTTCTTCCAAAAATTAAAATAGTCTTTTACTTCATTTATTTCTGTATCTCTTTTTGTATCTCATTCGAATTTCTTATGTAATTCGAAGGATTTTCTTGTATAAATAAAAGACTTGCATTTATGTCTCATGCCTTCAGAGTTGATTTATATTCAATAAACGAATTTATCTAGAATTCTCTCTTCTTGCTATCAAATAGCATTTTGAATTCGAATACATATCTAATATAAACGCTACTGTTTGTTTCGATACATATCCAGAGATCAACATCTCTATCTTTGAATTCGAAATAATATAAGCTCTTCAAATTTTTCTAAGTTAACTTGAATCTCGATCAATAATAGCTCTTTCAAATCTCTGTTCATATGTCTTTGAATTCAAAGATATTGATCTATCATAACTTAATAAAATTTTGAGCTTCAACCCAACAGGTGGTCATTATTATACATCCTTGAGTACAAGGATGTAAGTTACAACCGTGGGTCTCCTTTGTAATTTGATTTACACGCGGCCCTTTTTTAGCAAAAGTGAATTTTCATAATTTGTTATTTGGTCCTAGCTAACACTTTTAATAGCACCCTATTCTTTGTAACCTAATCCATTAAACTCTCGATAACAGTGTGAGGGCGCGGAGGCCGAAGTGCATATCTCAGTGGAAGTACAACACCGTTTTGTTGCAATGATTGATCTTTGTGGTTTTTTTGCTTATGGAGGTTGAGGTAACACGGGCAATATGTCGTTCGTTTATTTCTTGTGGGTAATTGGGGTGCCTTTGATTTAAAATTAGGTGTTTATGATGTAGGATTTTTTTTGGGTAAAACCTAACATTTTTCTTCTCTGGTTGAGATGAACATTTTAACTCCAATGACGAACAAAAATGCACAAAGAAAAAAAACCTAAACAAATTCTGCAACTCCGCTACTTGCGCAACCTACCGTTGCCTAAACACGACCACCGTTTTCCTCTCATCGTTCACAAAATCTGTCTTCTAATAATCAACAATAATCCTTTTTTTCAATCTTTTAACAATTACCTTTAGTATTTCCTCTTCAACTACACAATCAACTCAATCAAAAGTCTGCTCTTACTTTAGATTCAACGTAGTCCGCTTCTCCATATTTGGTGTCCCCCAGTGCTCCATGAAATAAGGTGGAACTCAGATGCTACTCATTACACAGTTCCCACATTCGAACAAATACACTACACCTATGTCTCATATTCTCTCAATCATCAATCACAAAGATCATATGCTTTCAACGAACAAATATCACAATCACGAAACAGAATAAATAAACAAAAGATTGAAGATAAGTTCGACTTCCTCTGTGCCCTGCATAATGGTTTATTCCCCTGCATATTCCATCTTACCCATTCTACTTGCTCCCTTCGACGTTCCTTCTCACCCATTCTACTTACTTGAATTTCTAAACAAATAAAGGACCAATCAACAATTATCTTATTTAACTACTTAAAATGATAGCACGCTGAGTGAAATACAATCTTTACCGTTGAAATTTTTTAATATAAATCGAACAACTGAAATTGCTCCCTAAGTTATGGTCGTAACTTACATCCGTCAAAGAAATGGTGTATAATAAATTGTACCTTGTATGAATAATATGTCTCAAAACTTTTTGGTGGAGTCAAATATGCACTCCCATCCAAATGAGTTCTAGTATTTCATGCTAGTTCTAAGCTATGCAAAATAATCAATAACTTGACATGTATATTATTTGTCATTCCTACAAAAACCTATAAAATCTTTGACCAGTTGTTATCTTGCATATGGACAAGCCCTTTATGAATCCTACAAGATCAAGGTTACCTAATGAACTACCATAAATGTTTGGAACAATATAATTTGGGGAAAAGTGAGGTTGAGACCAACTTACCTAATATCCACTTTGATTTCCAGGGAGATTGGATCTAGGCACACCCAATGGAATCGACCAATCCACCAAATAGACCGTGTAACATCCTATTTTCTTAATCAAGGAAAAATGCTCATTAGAAATACTCCTCAATATTGAAACTGATTCGTGACATTATAATATCGCTTCAAATAATTCATATAAAAAATCAATACTTCAACTAAGCTTACATAAACCAACGTTTTACATAAGGCATAACCAAGAATACATAATTCAAAGAAATTACTAAAACCAATTAGCAGAAGTCTAAGCTAAAGCAACATGATAAAACCGAACTTGATCAAAAGTACAAGTGTTCCATAAAGTTTCAGTAACTAAAAATCTAATGATAATAAAATAGGTTACTAGAATCATCTCTTGGCCCAGAAAGATCTCTCAAGCCAGAATCGTACTAGACATCCTGCATATCTAAAAATAATACTTTTTATAATGAGACTAATGTTCCAGTGAGTATAACCACTAGGATAAACATACAAATGACGTGCAACAATCATGATACAAATTCAAAGGCAATTCACATGATGATCATAACAATAACATGAGACATGAAGTGGAACATGAATCTTCTCACTTGACAAGAGCCAGGACTTGAGCCAATAGTCACAACAAGGAGCATTCCATTTGCGGTCATATAGACCTCGCCATTTAATTATGATCGATTATCATCAAATAACATGAATTGAGAAATATATTTATTTTATTTTATATTAAAATCATTATATAGTTTCCCCTTATATCATTTTTCTCTTTTATTAATTAATTTCTTTCTTATTATTCTCATGAGTTTTAAGGTTAATATAAGAGTATAATAATTGAAAAAATAATTAATTGTATCTTCAACTTTAAAAGTGACAAATAAAAAGAAAAAAAAAATCTTCTTAGAATTGTGACAACTAAAAAATAAACAAAGGTAGTTTTATTTTTTTATCCTAACAATGGAAAGGGGGATCCTTACCTACAATGACCAACCCAACTCAATCCAAACCCCCAACCCAACCAAATTCAATCCCAACCCAATCCAATCCAATCAAATCCATATCAACCCAACCCAACCATGTCCAGTTTGGTCCAATCTCAACTCAATCCAACCCAATCCAGCCTAGTCCAATCCAAACCAGACCAGACCAAACCCAACTCAACCCAATCCAACCCCAACCCAGTTCAGTCCATTCCAACCCAAGCCAGTCCAATCCATTCAAGGGAATTGATTTTTGCACACATTTATTTTAATTATACACATCTCATTCTTTTTTATTTTCTAAAATACCCCTTCTTAAATAAAAAAGAATGGGGTGTGCAAGATTAATAAATGGTAGCAGTAAAAGTAATTCCCAGCAACAGATATAAGAACATTGTGCATCTTCTTCCTCCTGCAAGCATAAACCTTAAATCTCAAGAAAAAAAAAAAAACCTAAGTACTAAACCACCCTTCTCTTCCTAAGTACTAAATGCTTACGAAACAAAACCTTGAATCTCACTAACCCATCTCTTCCTTTTTCAATTCCACCTGAATAGCAACAAACACCCAAAAAAAAAATAAATTAACAAACAAACAACACCTTAAATCACATTGAAACGTGAAATTAAAATCTCTCTTCTTCTTCTTTTGTTTTCACCTTAGATTAGAAAGGATCTTTATTCTTTGTGTGTTACACACAGTGGCCTATTCCATAGCACAGGGCATCTGGGTTGGTTTCTTTTTTGAAGCCCCATTCAACTTTTGATGTAAATACTCATAACAATGACTGGGTCTGGAGCAATTGAGGGAAAAGCTTGCACCTTTGTTTGATGCTAAAAAAGGCTTTTCATCAAGTTCGACCTTGAAATGGTGAGTGCGTTGTGTATGTGCAGTGGCCCGTTCTTTTTTACTAGGAAAAGGGTATTTTGGGAAGAAAAAAAGAAGGATGTGTAGGATTAAAAAGAAATTGATATGTAAAAATGGATTCTCTCCATTCAAGCTTAATCCGAAACCAGACCCTTCACTTTTCCCAACCATTCATTTTTACTATTCCCACCCCCCACAAATTTTTCCTCCCATACTAACCAACCTCTCCCTTCCCTCTCCCACCCCACCCCTTATACCGTTCCTTCCTTGCCCCCTTCTCACCCTTCCCCCTCCATTTTCCTCTTTCTTCCCCGCCCCTATCGCCCCCTTCTCCACCATCCCTCTTCCCTCATTCCCCTGCCCCTTCCCCTTGCCCACCCCCTTCTCTCCCCTCTCCCTTTATCCCCCTTTCCCCACCGCCTCTTCTCCCCCTTCCCTTTCCCCCCTTTCCCTACCCCTTCTCCCCCTCCCTCTTTCCCCCATTCCCCTCCCCTTCCCCTGCTCCATTTCTACACGCCGTAAAAATTTACTTGCCGGAACGTGGCTGTCCGTACGTTTTTTTTTTAAGAAAAATGACTTATGGACACAACTGTCTACAAACTAATTCCGGACAACTGTGTCCGTAAGTCATTTTTTTACGGATTGTCCGGGAATTGTTTCGGACACTTGTGTTCGTAAGCTAATGTTTTTTAAGAAAAAATGCTTACGGACACCGTTATCCAGGATTAGTTCCCGGACAACGTTATCCGTAAATCAATAATTGAGGGGCAGTTTGGGATTTTGTAATTTTTCAAAAACTAAAAGGGGTGAGAATAGCAAAAACTCTGATGGAAAAAGCAAAGGCCTCCAAACCACTCTACTCCAACCCAACCCAACTCAATCCAAAACCTCAATCCAATCCCCAACTCAGTCCAATTCATTTCAATCCAATCCAATCCAAACCCTAACCTAAGTCAACCCAACATATTCCAATTCAACCTAGTAATTTTCAAATATAGTGTATAATATTAATTAATATTTCATTCATCAATAATATAACAATCAAATTCAAAATGCTTAAAATTTATTTTGAACCTCAACAACCGGTTTAAAATTTAAATTAGTAAATAAAAATATATTTTATAGTTGTGTAATCATGTGATTCAAAATTAAAAATTGAAATCAAATAAAAAATAATTTTAAATCCACGTAAGACAAGATCAGCATACCCTAAAAAATGGAAAGACTTGATAGATAGAGAGAAGGAGAATGATGAAAATCCTGGTAGAAAGTTATATATATAGTAGATGATGCATTACAAGTACTTGGTAGTAGCACATGCACGCCCCACTTGGAAGAGCAATTCTTACATTGATTTGGTTTAATGTTACAAGGTTTTGTGTCTTAACGTTATATAGGTCGCTGTTAATATTCATTTAAACTATCAATGGAGACAATATAACTTAATCCAACTAAATTTGAAATAGATTAAAACTTCCCGTGCATTACACGAGTTCGATACTAGTTTAAATACAAGCAAAATGAACCCTAGAATCTAGATTTGGATTTTCCAAGCTGCTAAGTTACAATTCAATGGCTTGAAGATTTGTTAGCTAACTCAGCTCTCATTTTTGTTTTTGTTAATCTTTTATATATGCAACTATATGATCTTTCTATCTTTGCTCAAGTTGGACTGAAGAAGAAGCTAAATGCAACATCTGGCTTTCCCATTTATTTTGCACATAGCATCTATCTTCATTGTCTCAGCGGAATGTTGCACTACGATTTCCAGAAGCTGGAAATGCCTGACGTCTTCTACCTTGCGGCAATTGTGTAGTCAAATCACTTGGTTGCCCTTGTCCTATTGTTGAACGCTTCTTCTTGCCACCTGAGTCCTCCATTTCCATTTGACCGTCACAACTCCGGGAAGATGCACCCTTTGTATTTTCTCCAAACTTAACATGTTTCCTTGCTGCCTCATAATCAAATGGCTTCAGCTGCAATAAGCCACTGGGTTGTTCAGTTTTCTTGGGCTGTCTGGTTTTGTTATTTTGATTGTTTGACTGAAAGCACTTTTGAAGGTTGGATGACAATTCCGAAAGAGACATTGGCTCATCTTCATCCTCTTTTCCCGAAGTTGACACACTAGAACTTTTATCCCTGTGTTCATTGGGGTTTTCTAGGTTATTCTGCTCCATATCCTCTGCACTAGTATCAGAGTCTAGCATTATAATCTCATCTAGAGTGGAGGTGGAAGCTGGATCAGAAACAGGTTTCTGTGGATCTGACATTTCAGATGCTACACTAGGGGTTTCTACTACAGGCTTTGTCTTCTCACTGCTACCCAAAAATGAATGGAAAGGAAGATTGACTGAGGATCTAATCTGCTCTAGCTTGATCTCTTCCTTGCCCTAAGAAATCCCCAAAAAGCAGCATAGAAATAAGTAGAGATAGAATGACAGCCAAATAGTGAAAAGCAAGTAACAGGTTACATCCTGTACGTAACAGACATCCTTTGAGGAGTTTATGAGGAAAACACACCTTATCAGGACCAAACTTCCTCTTTGAAGCTGAATTCCCCAACAGGGCCCCAAAAGCACCAGCAGGCTTTTTCAGCACCTGAACAGTTGCTCCATTTCCCTATCAACAAATTAGCAAAAATTAGAATGATGCTCCTCATTAGGAGGCCATACATAGAAATAACATTGAAACATGTAAAAAATGTGCAACCTTCAATGTAGATAGTGCACCGACATTTGCATCCCTATTCTGCTCTGATATAGTGAGATTGTCCCTTGGGAGGTCAGATGTGAGACTATCGGACTTAATTTTTATTTGTACATCTGTATCTTGATGCTGAAAAGATTCCTGTTTAAGTTCAAAAGAATGAATGGTTACTCCTCAAGAGATATTAATACAGGTGCCATTTTCAATTCCTATACTTCATATGCATTTACAACCTTTGGATTTTGTGTATGGAGTAATGGATCTTCAGTTCCATCTGTAACAGGTACTACATCTGATGCCTGTATAGTGATTGACATACAATTTAATCAACAAACAAATGTTAGAAATTAAAACCGAATAAAATTAAAATATTAACCCACTCAGCTGTTTGAGCACTGAAGCCTTAATTCCCATGAAATCAGGAGTAGAAAATTTAAAAAGATTATATGATTAGTTAATTAGAATTCTCAAGCTAGCTCAATTATCATTTTAACCTAATTTTTACAAAGAGGGCATTCATAACAAATCTATGGATTCAAATGATAAGGGAAGCCATTTATCTTATCTTCAAAGACAGTATAGGAAACTTGTTGTGAAACTAAATTACCTCACCGCCACTGGAGCCATTTATTATTGTTGGTAAACCCAAAAAAAATAAAATCCTAATATAAATTTCCTTAAGCTATATATATTATCAAAGATAAAATCTAAAAATAAGGAAAGATATCAATATCCTAAATAACATAATTATCATCAAATTCATAGATTATAATAATGCAAATAATCCTAGTATATTCTGCATCCCCAGTATTTGATTTGGATTGAATATATAAATGGATGGGTGTTAGTGCTTGGTACTTAATAGTTAATACACAACTCTTAAATAATGAGATCCAATATTATTATTAAATATTAAGTGGTTTCTTCTCTTCTCTTCTACCAAATCCCAAAAATTTCAGTATTTAAGCATATAGTGCACAGTGTTATTCATTTAACATATTAACACAAAACAGGGTTCCCTTTCTAAAATCATTCTCTCTAAAATTATATTCAACACATATGAAGTCTCAATATAGGCCTAAGCATACATCTCACAAAAGTAACACATAACAATATAAAAGCTAGTGCAAAATTGCAAACTGATACCAACACTTTTTCTGTCAAATTGCAAACAAATTGAACAAATAATTGTAAAACTAGTGCAAATACAAAACAAGAAACTCTCGCATTAATAACATGTGAAATTGTGAATGTTAGTCGTCAATCGTCATACTAATCAATTGATCATAATGCCAACTTTGTCAAAGACCAACTATAAGTACAGGATAGTGCAGGCATAAAACAGAGGCTAACTGCTGCCCAATCACACCAGAAATGACAATTGTTAAATACATTACTTACAGTGGCAGCATGCCCTTCTTTCAATTGTTGAGCAGCTTCTTCAAAAGCAGCAGCATTCTGAATAGAATTCCTGATGATGTTGACAACAGTATCAAGATTGTGTTCAACATATGGGTGCTTTGACTTCACCAACCGCCGTAGCTTGGTTGTAGTGACAGGCATCTGCTTAGCTTTTAAACGAGTACAACAAAGTAAGTTGACATGTGCCATACAGCTAAACTGCTAACATTAAGAGGTTTGCACAAGTTTCATTTACCGATTTCAATAACAGATTTATTTGGCAATACATATCCAGTACTCTCATCCTCTGCACGAGCAACAATGTCCCGCCATTGACACAGCCCCTGTATATGTTGAAACATGAGAATAAGGAAATCCAAAGTGGATGCGTGCCCGTTTGGTTTACAGTTGAGTAGAATTAATTTTAGAAATGAATGGTTGAGATAGATTATGCACGCTTTACGAAGTACTTTGGACGGAAGTGATTTAAAATCAATTCTGCAGAATTGATTCTGAATGGTTTAAAATTTAAACCAAACGGGCACGCAATATATAATGTGTCATATTCTGTTATTTTATAATTTGGACATTTCTTTATTATAAAATACTGATATTGTATCTGGTTCTTTCAGAGTTGGGTGCTATTTTTCATTGTTTCAGACAAATGTCAAAAAACTTATACCACAGAAATAAATCTGATAGCAGATAGGACAAGTATGCTTCAGAGGCCATTATAGTTTCTCACCAAAACCAAACAGTTTCATGATAGAACCAGTATGCTTCACTTAGCAAGATAGCTTTTCTAAAAGTGCCTACTGGCAATTAAGATTATAACAAAGTAATTAGAAACGACAGTAATGAAGGTGAGAAATGGCAGAATAGTCACAACTGAGATTTTGACAATGAAGGTGATGGTCACAGTGATGCTATAGGGACAAAACTTCCATTTCATAACATAAAGAAATACCAAGAGATTAATCGACAAAATTCCATGAAGGAATCAGTTTACCACATTTGTGCAAAATTGAGATTCATAAGGAAATCATTGCTTCCCAGATTTCTAATTTGAATTCTTTAAATACAGAATTCTAGATTATGATCACAGAATTCACCAAAATACTTAAAACACCCAAGTACCAAAACTTAATTTACAGGGTTTCTTAGTGGAAACCATTTTCTATAGGCACTGCAAAAATGGTGTTGGACAAAAAAACCAAACAAGCAATTGTTCCCTATGTAAGTAATTCAAGATTGGTGCTACAAATAATAAATTAAAGAGCAACTTACTGAAACAATGGCAAGCTGTTGAGCATTAAGACCAGCCCCTTGCAGCCTGCACAGAAACAGTTATAGGGTTCTGATTTACATCTCTTGGCACACATTATATGCAAAAGCAGAACTAAAATACATACTCTCTTTACATAGAAGAGACCAAAAAGGTAATCAATAAAACACAGCTTCAAAAACTTGAGAATTATATACAATGCTAAATTAATGAAATAATGACAATTGAAAAGGTAACAAACCCATATATATGAAGGTAGGAGTGTTCTGTCAGAAGTTCTTTCTCATATAGCTGCATGCAGACATCATAACTGCGCTTGTAGACCTGATGGTGAAAGGAAATTCCAGTCAATAAGACCAAAAATAAAAGCTCATTGAGCCAACCTCACAATCATGTTGTATCGCAATTTGATTAAAGACTTAGAATCAAAATATTGTCCAAAAACACAAAATCTGTAAGGAAAGGAAAAGGTCAAACAGGTCTAGTCAACTGTATCATGATTTCTTGCATCATGCATAAAAGTTCAAACAATTAAGACAAAATAGTCCAAGGGAACAAAGGAGCGACATATGGTTTGTGAAAAGGATCAATAGATCACATGTTCATCTAGTTAGTTTGTAATCAACTTCGCGTCCCAGAAATAACATATGATTGAAGCAACTAAAAACTACTATTGTGTGCATGTTTGGATTAGCCTATTTTGGGAGAGAAATATTTTTTTTGGAAGTATTCTGAGGGATAGCTTTCGGGGGAAAAAGTATTCCCCTGATAAAAGCTTTCTCAAACACAAACTGTACCACAATGAATAAACATAAAAGAAAATGTAGCAAAGCTGATAAACAGAAATGTTACCTTCTTCGCTAAATTAGTAAATGTATTAATGTACAGAACTTGAAGATATTAAAATTACTAGACCTTAGAGAAAAGAAGTTCATTCAAGGTCATGGATACATGACCACTAATAAATTCCTGAACTCTATAGAAAGCATGCAAGGCTGATGCTCAACCAAATTAATTTTGATAATTGATGGTAAACATAATGCAATCTGGCATAAATTTCCTGAAGGGTAGTAAATAGTTACCTCTACCAGAGGAGGATCAGAACTTTCGGACTCCTTTGACAAGGAAAATAACTTAATCCGCATTGAGTCATATATGTACAACAGATAGTGTGTATCTTCTCTGGCATATCTATCATCAGAAAAAGAGTTCATTAGATTTTAGTAATTAGTTTGCCCATGACAGTATACCAGTAACTATCAAGCTAAACCAAGCCAAGAGATTATGCTAGTTATTCTTTCATTTTTTTTGGCCGCGGGGGGGCTTAGCACGGTAAGATTTGTCATAACAGAATAAATCAGCAATGGTTGTGACAATTTCAATTTCCTTCTTATACTGCAGGTTTAATTCTGCAAAGTATCCTTTCAAAGATGTGCCATAGGTCAAATAGAAACAGTAGAGGAAAGGGAGAAGAATATAGGGCGAAGAATTAAGGGGGGAAACTAAAGATAGAAGAGATGGAATAGATGAAAGGGAAATCTGAGACAACTGGCTAGTAATCTCAATTCCAAAACAAAAGGTGAGAATCAAAGTAAATAACAAAACCTTAAAATAGTGAAAGTCTTGTATGATTCTTTTGATAATGGTCAAGTACTGTATTTGGTGCAAAGCAACAATCCAGTGAGTCAAAACATTGAAGGGTTCTGGACCGTATGCACATTCTGATGGGGGGAATATATGAAATTTCAAAAATCATCTAAATAATCTGAAGGGTGGTAGTAAAACAAGGGGGGAAGGGACGTAATGGTTTGTTAACCATAGTGGCCACAATTTTGAAACTTAAGCCTATATGATCAAGAAGAAGGGAAGGTTCTTCTTAAAATATATACCAAATTCTTTAGTCTCAGCTTCTCAGGTCATTAGCAGATAAGCCCTACCTAAATACAAGGGAAATGGCAAACAATCTAACCTAGGACAGCCAGATTTTATACATTGCTAGTTTACTGAAAATTTCCAAGAGCTGGATTGTTCATTACTTTAGCTCACCCCCTGTGTATATTTTTTTACACTAAGGCAAATTTAAAATCCAGCAGTACAGGAACCAGAAGAATAGAAAACATGGAAAGGACCAAAGGAAGAGCCAAGGGAAGATCAAATGTGAAGTTCAAGCTACACTTTTACCTTAGCATCTCTTCAGGAAGAGGGCGTAATCTCCAATCAGCATTCTGGTATCTGCAAGGAGTTAATATATAAACATTACAGAATGTAGGTAAGAAAAAAGGGAAAAATCATGCCAGAGGCAATAGTAAAGCAACTGATCTCAGACAATGGAAGGGGAGCTAATTTGAAAAGTTAAACTGAAAAAATAAAGACAACATACTCTTTGTTTGCAGTAACCTCACAAAAATGATGCAGAAGGTACTCCAAACTATTTCTCTCCATTTTTAATACCTTTGAAGCCTAAGCAATGTAGTCAAAATAGGTTAGTCTTGCATGATAGAGAGAGAGGACTACAGTAATAAAATTGCTAACATAGGATCAATGAACCCAGATCATGGCAAGGAGAATCAAAAGGAATAAGAACTGCAAGAGCATTGTCTCTCAATTTTTTTCATGTTGCAGAATAAACCAATATATTTTGAACACATTAATAGCTAAACACTGAAATCCTACATGTGCAGGCAGCATCAACCAATCAAAGAAAAACTTTTACATAAAAAAAAAATACCAACCATATATCTGATCCAACAATTTTCTTTCCATGAAAAGTAATAAGAGAAGTAATGTCAGTATTGAATAGTTAGAGCTTTTTAAGCAAACCTGGCCAGTGTCAAACAAATTACAAATGTAAATGCCAAAGTCTCGTTGAAGCCACACAATATCTCGATCTGCACCATGCATGACCTAATTAAACATAAATATGGTCAACAAAATGAGGCATATATTGAATTAAGAGGAAAAACAATCATGCACAACTAACCTTCCTCTTGGCAGGGTCCTTGAAGACTTCCCTTAGATAAGGCCCAATATGAATGCGAAGTTTCAACGTATCAACAATGAAGTCTTCAGTCCTTGTTGAGATTTGCATCAAGCAAGTCAAACCTTGGAAAGAACGATACTGATTATGTTCCAAATCAACCTACATATTTCAAGTCAAGATAAAAATAAAATTCAGAAAAAAAGGAGGAGACAGGGGATGTGATTACAGAAAGGGTAGAATATTAGTCCAACAATCAAATGTAATAAAAACAGACAGCATCCATAGGCAAATGAAAAATTGAAGAACTATATCCTCCAAAGAACTGAAAGAAAAGAAACATGAATCATGATAATGATTTACTAAAAATTATCCTCACAATTAGCAGAAAAACACCCTAACACCAACACAGATTATGATCACAAGAAACACAAATATAAACAAAAATGCAGCAATCTTATTTTTTATACATGTTAAGCATAACTCCATCAGTCTTCCTTAACCTGAATAACCCACTGGTCAAGAGTAGAACATTAGAAAAAAGGAAAAATGACAGTATATTTTTATCAATGATAAATGGATAAATGGATAACTCTCCTAAAATTTTAAGCTATTGCACGGAGGCTCATGAATGACTTTATTATACATTTAACAACTTTCATGCATGACACAAGCCAATAAACTAAGAAGGCAGAAGCTTAAGAGCCCTTTCATTTTGCTTTTTCAAAGAAAAAAGTGTTTTTTAATTAAAAAACATGTTTAAAAAAATTTATAATAATTAGACAATTAAAAAAAAGATAAGAAAAAACCTAAAAAATAAACAATTTTAGTACTTTTCTCAATTGCACTCCTTTTCATCTATCCAAGTGCATCTTAAGACACTTAATATAGAATATGTACACATTCTAAAAATGAAATGAGTCAGTTGAAAATATAACAAATACATGTTCTTTATCAAGCCATATTAATCAATGTCCAAAACTCAAAAAGATGCCATGCATTTCAGTAACAGTTAAGGAAACAATCAATGCTGAAATCTCATCCTTAATCCGCTTCCTACATTTATACACAAGCAGACCCTGTAGTAACAAGGGAAGATGCACAAAGTAAATAACTAAATTTAATACGAAGACTTTAAAACAAAGAATGACAGCACAGTCCATCATCCAATTTACACTTGATCTCCTAAACATGAAATTTATAAGAGAATCTGAAAGTTTGTTGTACTTAGGCAAAAGATTTGAAATATTCTTAGAATTTTCTTTCTCTAATCTGAAAAGGGGATAAATAAGAGGTAAGATACCTAACTGCCAAAAAATGAACAAGGATTTGTGCAATTATACAGACTAATAACTAAATATACTAAGATAATTTTGCTTTTTGTCATGTATCATTGCAGTTTTCCATATCACTGAAAAGAGTCTGGTAGTGTAATTGGAAAAGAGAGAAATTTCTGAGTAAAACTTCAAGAATAATGCTCATATTTTACCGCAAATTCATTGACGGAACGCAGCTTAGCAGCCAACTCCTTCAAATCTTTGACTTCCTCCACAAGCTTGAAAGGGGTGCTTTCTATTGAGGGAGGCTTCTCTGGCACAACATCTCCAAGGTCTTTATCAACAAAATCCAAAACAGAAAGCTTTTCCTGGGATAATAAATTAGTACCTGATTAATACGGCCAAATAGAGAAGATAACAAAATAGAAAGAACCCAACTTAACACAGAACAAAAGATAATCAAAATTATGAAAGGTTTCCACAAGCATACACAGATGTAGATTACTAACACAAAACAAGATCAGGCAATCAATAGTTATTTCTACCAAGATTTAAATGCCAAAAAAGCAGGGTGTAGAAGATAATGCAAAACAAGAACATGCAAGCAAAAGTTATTTTTACCAAGATTTAAATGGCAAAAAAGCATACACTTTCAAATGGATTTAGTCCATTATGCATCAAAGGACTTTCAATCAGGCTCATAAAATCTACAACCCTAGATTAATGCAATATTACTAGGATGAAAGGGTATCAACATGATAAGAAAAATATCATTCCACCCAATAAAATACTTCCAAGTACACCATCCCAACATATAAATACAGCCCGCATGATTGCTCTGGAGGATACTAAAAAGCAAAGCCATGCTACTTCAATTTTTATCTCCTCTTAATTGAAAAGGCCATGCTAATATTAGAATCAGGAGGGAAGGGGCACTTGAGTTTAACTACTGCCATGCTAACATCATAACTACTGCTACTGCCTATAAAGTCTAGATATTCTAGTGATCAATCAATACAGAATTCAAATAAAAACTTACAAAACCAAAACAATATGAACAAAGCCAGTGAGTGAACTAACCAGTGGATGAATAAACCTCTGACCATCTTCACTCCTCTGCAACCAAACATGCTCAAAAGGTGTGTTGCCATTATTAACCAGTATGTTATACTCATCCTGTGGCCTCCTAATCGTCGGTATATGAAATGGCACCTTTGGCTTTGGCCCCATCGTCTTCTTATCCTTCGTTGCTACCTTAACACCCTCTGCCGGTGCCAAACTCGTTGAATCCATCGTCACTTTCTCTCTTCCCACTTTCTTCTTCCTCCTACTAACCAACTCAAACCCATCTTCCACCATCGAAGATTGCGCGGGACGCCCCGTCTCCTCCTCCTCTTCCCGAACCTTCCGGAACTCGTCGGCGGACACGTCAAACCGCTCCAAAACGTCATCGTTCACGTTCACCAGCCAGTCATAGGCGTCGTCAATGTCAGCGGGGAAGGCCATGTTCGCGGCGGCGCCAATGGCTTCGAGCATCGACTGTGATTCCCTCGTGATTTGCTCGACGGGGACCTTGAATTCCTCGAAGTTGCGGTAAAAAAAGAAGTCCTTCTCGGAAGGGATGCACCGCGAGGAAGCGGCGAGCTTGGCCACCGAGGAGGAGAGAGGGCCCGCCGTAAGGGACTGCAATGTTTGAGCCTTCGTGGCGGCGGTGTGAGGTTGATCATGATCGACGTTCATGGCGTTGTGGATCGTGATCGACGATCGATTGAGAATGTTGAGGATTTTTGAAGTGTTCGGATTAGGGTTTAGGAATTTGAAAGCGCCACTCACTGTTGCCGTTTTGCTTTTATGAGTTTTATTTTTATCTTTATTTTTTGGTCGAATTTTTTTTTTATCTGAACCTACAAAAGAAAAAGCAATTAGAAATATTTCAGAATTACCGCTCCCGCTCTCCTAAGATTAATAGTGTTCTAATATACGTTCATGTCATGTATAATGAATGAAATTGCACGTGATAATAAGTGTGTCTGCAATTTTGACCTTCATTAAAAACCACATTTATATACAATATTAATAATAATCCATACCGTAAAAAAATAATAATTTATACTATTGATAAAGGGATATGAGAATATAAGTTAGGGGTGGGAATAGTCCGAGCTGAGCTAGGTTTTTTAAGGTCTGAGTCTCGCCTGCACATTAAATTCATGACATGAGTCTGACATATTTATTTGATATAGGTTTTATTTAATGGCCTAAGTCTGACCTATTTAAAGCTTGATTTGGCCTGAAAGTTTGCTTAAAAGTTATTTTATAGTAAGGTGCTTGAATATATCATAAGCATGTATTTGAATAGACTTATAAGCTCAAATGTTTTATGGAAGACAACAAACTTATATATTTACACAAGCTAATAAGTATATAGTTCTAAGGTAATATAATAAAAAATTTTATAATAATAAAAATAATATATAAAATATTAGTATTTCATTTATATTTGGTTAAATAGGTTAGTCTGATAGGATCAAAAGACTTTTTCAATGGTATGAGTCTGACCTATTTTGTTATATAGGCTTTTGAAAAAGTCTTGGTCTGATCTATTTAATAAATTGGTCTGACCTGGCCTAGGCCTGATGTAGGTCGGGTTGTAGGTCCTTGACGAGTGGCCCAGCCTATTCCCACCCTTAATAATAGTTATTTCGGTGTCCATTTTTCATATTTCAATTATACCCCCATTTAAAAAAAGTCAAATTAGGGGTGGCAATGGGTACCCTCTGGGCAGGGTATCACAGTGCTCGTCCCTGTACCCGCGTTTTCAAAAAAAAAAAAAAGTCTGTGCACGTGCCCATACCCGCGTGGGCAGTAACTTTAGTGTCCGTCCCAATACCTGCTGGGCACCTATATGCTCGTACCCGCGCTCGTTACCCGCACTTTTATTAAGTAAAAATTTAACAACTTACCAAATAAATATTAATTTAAGAAAACTATATCTCAATTGAAAAAGTTACTCGAAGATCGTCCAAACATAATTTTTAAATATCAGTGATACAACAATTTAATTACATTGAAAAACAATATGTTAATGTTCTAAAACACAACAAATGATCTAAAGTTCAAATTTTTATTAAATATTACAATATACTTTCACGTCACACTATTTTATAAACTTGGATATCATGTGTTAGAATTCTTCAAGATCTGTAAAAATAATTGATTATTAACACTAATTAGTCATATATTATAAAGTAAAAAAACACAAATAGATAGTTATAAAAATACACTTTTAATTTGTAATATATTTTATATATCAATTTTTAAAATATGCATAAATATATTAGATATTTTAATAAAATTAATAGATCCATATATATAATTATATATGGTATTTTTTATTAAATAATTATATATATATAAGTGCGGGTATGGGGCGGGTTGGGCATCAAAGTGCTCCCGCGCTCGTCCCCATGAAAAAATGTGGGCTTTTGCCTGTGCCCACGCCCATACCCGTTTTGCGGGTTTTTACCCTGCTCATTGTGGGTAATTTTTGCGGGTACCCATAGGGTTTGGACTCAATTGTCATCCCTAAGTCAAATCAAAATATGGTGGTTATGATTCAATTTAAAAAATAACAAAGTATTTCACTTCAATAATCACCCGCACAATATTCATATTATATAGTATTGTTTTATTTTTCTTAATATTTTTTTATAAAAAAATAAAGAAAAATGTGGACATACTGGTATGATAGTATTTGTCTTTCCACTAGTAATAATAAACTACTTTCTCTATGTTTATGAATGTACGAGTTGCAGAGCCCGAAACTTAAATACATGTCCAGAGATGAAACATTATACTCTAAAAACAAATAGGACCTATCGAGTGAGAAAGGTGTCCTTATATAAGAGTGAGGGGTATCAATATCAACCACTAAATTAATTTAAATGACTGAGATTAAAACGTTTAGTTTAAGTGTGTCATGTGACTCTCTTCCCCTTCTTCTTGTCTTCTCCTCCAAACTAAATGAAGGTGCTTCACTGGCTCAATGAAGACATTGAACCACCTTTTCAAAGCCGTCTGGATTGCTCACGACTCACCCTTAGTCGAACCAAATTCTCTTGCCACATCACTCAAATCACACACCCCCATCACATAAATCATGTCATTGTAAATCTAGCAATCACTTGTCGCAAGTCACCATCACCTCCTTAGTCGCTTCGTGTCGCTGCTCCACCTCAATAGACCACCATGGTGTGCAGTTGGGGCAGTCATTCGTGACTTCAATAAGAGCTTTTCCAGACAATATCTACTTCATGGGGGAAAATCAAGATGTAAGTAACAATGTATTGTTGATTAAAGATAAATCTAATGCAACTAAAACCCAATTATAATAGCAAATGTCTTTGCCATTCATAAATATAAGCTTTATGAATTCTCGAAGTGGTTGTAGCTAGAACATACCCTCATGAAAGAGGTTCTCAATGAAATGTGAGAAACATCTGCAAATATGCATATTAAATCAAACTGAACATATAGAGTAGTACTCCACATCGATTCCAAAATTGGGGTTGAAGTCGTTGAGTAAGGAGTAAGGTTTTTGCTCTTTTTTTGCTGTGCCTTACAAGGATTCTAACTCGAATACTCGTGAAACTATGAACTAAAATAGAAAACCAAAACCCAAACAATTCAAACAGCCCATTAGAAACCATTAAACTAGCAAATTGGTCACTAACTTATTCAAGGTCATACAGTTTAGTCTCTGAAAAAGTAAAAATCCCAGAAGAATCCCCAACTTCTTGCTCCGTCATGCTTTATAGTCCAAATTGGAGTTTTCTGTTAATCCCTGGATGACGTGTCACATTAGGTGACACTGTGGACTCAATACAGCGCTGTTTTTAGCCGATAAGGAGGTTGTAAGGTCTCGGCTGGCTAGGAAGGCTGGAAGGTTGGTCAGACAAGAAGTTGAAAGGTCGATCGGCCAGGAAGGCTGGGAGGTTGGTTGGTCGGCCTTCCAACCTCCTTGTTGGCTCACCTTCCAGCATTCTTGTCTGGCCGGCCTTCCAACCTTCTTGTCCAGTCGACCTTCCAGCCTTCCTGGTCTGATATATATGACACATTCTAATTGGTTGTCACTTCATTATTGATGAAGGCGATCTAATTTAAATTTACCAAATCTTTTACTCGATCTGATAAACTTAGGTCAAAACTCTCTCAAGCCCATTAAGTTACATGTGATTGCTATCCACACCACCCATTTTTCAAAATACCGTTCATAAGATATTTTAAACTTTTTACTATCGGAAATTGACTTTTCAGAATAGAATTTTCCAAAGTTGCATTTTCATATAAAAGTTTCAATTATTAAAGAAACTTCTTAGAAACGAAAAAAACTTTAATTTTTAAACACAAATAACAAAAAGAAAGAAGAAAGAAGGACATTGGGAGATGAGATCGGGGGTAGAGGAGGCAGGGGTGGGGTGGGGTGGGGTGGAGTGGAGAAGAGAAGGTGTGTGGGTGGGGGAACCGTAGGGTGGAGAGGGGAGATGGACTAGGGATAGGGTAGTTTGGGAAAGGTGTTGTGAAAAAGGGAGGGTGTGAATAGCTAAAAGTGTGCTATAAGCAATTCCATGCACTAGTCTACGAAAGGGGTTGCTTTTAGCACCCCTTTTTGCTATTCACGCCTCTCCCCATCCCTTCTTTCCTAAACTACCCCCACCACTTACCCACTATCCCACCCCATGGACCATCCTCACCCCCTTCCCACCCCAACCCCCACTCCCTTTTCCTTCTCCTCTTCCCCACGCCCTCCCCTTTCCTTCTCCCACTGTCCCAACCCTTATCTCGTGCTGCACTTTTTCTTTTTAGTTTTTGGTCTTTTTCTTTTAGTTCTTGGGCTTAAGACGGAATTTTTCCGTCTCTAAGTAAAGAAAAAATTTTAAACAAATTCTACACTTCCAGAAATAAATTTCGGAAGCTTCCGGAAGTAAGTTTTCATAAGTTTCCAGAAGTGAATTTTCGGAAGTTTCCGGAAGTTTACTTTCGAAAAGTTAGGGAATGTTTGGTTTGCATTCCATTTCCTGTTTTCATTTTCCGTTTCCTGTTTTCTGAAATTTTACAAAGAAAAAACTGGAAATGCTGGAAACAAAAAATTGCTCTTTCTAGTATTTCCAGTTTTTTCTTTGTAAAATTTCAGAAATCAAAAAACAGAATAAAACAGGAAATGCAAACAAAAAATGAAAAAGTAAACCAAATAGGCCATTATACTTCCGAAATTTAATATTTGAAAGTTAAATTTTTTAAAAAATTTATTTCGGAAGTATTTTTATCATTTATCTGCCTATTGTGAATACCCAATTTTATCCGGGTTAAAATTAGCTTCCTTTTAATTTCAATTTCAATTGAATTTAATAAAATCTCAAAACAAAAATTTTCAAAAAAATATATAAATCTGAAAATAGTTGTAAAGCTAAAAAAATAAATATTCTAGAAATTCAAAAATAAATTCGATATTTAGAAAAGAAAAAATCTAAAAAAATATTTTTTTTCTCTTTCCTTTCTTTCAATTCAGAAATAAAAAAATCCGAAATATAAAAAAATATAAAAATTCATAATAATAATAATAATGATAATAAGTCTAAAAATAATTTTAAAATTCAAATTGAAATCAGAAAAATCTGAAAAAAAAATAAGAAAAAGAGAAGAAAAAAAAACGTATAGCTTTGACCAGGTAGTTACTAACTGGGATAGGGATAAGGCTGTTGAAGTGGAGCAAAAGGAGGAGAAATGGGGAGTGGTTTCCTGATATAATGGATGAGGTAGTTACCTCTCAGCTAGGTATAAAATGGATCAGACTACACTATCACGGGAGGAGGGTTACTGACCGGAAAAAAGAGAACAATCAGAGATTGTTGAGAATCAGAGTATACAGAGTTGAAAAACAGAAGAAATTGAGAACAGAAAAGGGTCAAAGTAAGAGCTGATACACACAAGACTCAGGTTGAGAAGAAAGTCAATGTGAAAGCAGATCAATAAGGGAGAAATCGGAATATTCGATTCAGGAAGAATAAAAAACAAGAGTTTAGAAAGAAGAAAAAAGATCCAAGTAAGTATGAATCTTAATCTTTTGTAGTTACCTCCTTGATTGAAGCATGATCATGATATGATTGTATAGCTTATTTGAGTCACTGTGCGATCGATTCTTTACACAAGATTGTTTTTTCGGGTATAATGCAAATCTTAAGAAAAGTCTAGAAAATATTCAATGCAGTCCCTATTTACATTATGTAATTCAAACAAACTAGAGCTAATTCAAACAAACTAAAGCAAAGAAAGAAGAGGTAACAACAGAATCCCAGCTAATCTAAATTGAACCACCCATCACCATAGCGTCCAATTCACGTTCACAATCAGACAATCGCAATACTTCCCTCTCCATAATCCAATTACCTGAAAAAGGAGTGAGGGTGAGTAGCAGAGCAAGAGAGGAGGAGAGAACGGAGAAATCAAACCACCACTAACCCTCACCGTTGTGCCGCGAACCACCACTTCCAGCCACCGCGGCTTGCGGTCGTGCCTCCTTTGGTCTCCGTCGTCTACTGCTGGACCGCCGCCGGAGAGACACCCTCTGTCACAGCGGCTAAACGGCGCCCCACCGCCGTCAGCTATTCCCACCGTCGCCAGCTATTCAGCCACCGCCGTCAACGCACGGCGCGCAGCCACCACCGCACAGGTCCGCCGCGTTCGGGTGGCCTGCTCTCTCAGGCCGCACTTCCCCCCTCTCTATCTTCCTTCTTCTTCCCCGCTTCTCTCTCTGGGGTTTAACCATTTTTTTACTGTTGTGTGTGTGCATTTGAGGGGGCGTGAAGAGTTTTGAGAACTCTGATCCCCTCACTTTTCTTTTCTTTTCTTTTTAAATGTGTTGGTCAATTTTATTTTATTAGATTGTCTAATTTTTAATTGAGTCTTTAATTTTAAAAAAACTTTCAAATAATTTAGATTTGCTGTAAATATTTGGGTGATTTAAATTGTGTAAATATTTGTTTTAATAAATTTCGGATGATTCCATAAATCTCATGTGCTTTTATAAAGATGTTAATCATGTTTAATACTAAATAAAATTCTCGTAATAAAATTTAAAATGGATGCAATAATTTGGTGATATTATCGAATAGCATTTCTATCGTTAGTATTATCCAAATTATATAGGACTATGGAGTATAGCCATTTGCTAACAAGACAGTCCTAGCATATTGTAAATTATTTCTAAAAATAAAAAAGTAATTTTAATAAAAATAAAATGTTAACGAGTAGCATTTCTACCGTTAACGGGACTATGGAGTATAACAATTTGTTAACAAAATAGTCCACACACTTGTAAATAGTAAAAAATATATTTTTCAAAATAAACAAACTAGTATTTCTAGCAATAACGTTATATCTAAAAAATAAAAGAATTTAAAATAAAAACTCAATTGATAATAAATTTTGCTTCAAAAATAAAAATCATTCAATGATCAAATGATGTTAAATGAATAACAATTCTATCATTTAATATTATTTGAATCAGGAGGGTTCATTGTATAGCCATTTGCTAACAGCAACCCTTTAAGAGTGCATTCTTTTTAAAATCAATTCTTTCAAAAATAAAACAAATATAAAATTCTTTTCAAAATCCAAACTCTCAATCAATCAACAAATCAATCTTTCAGAACTACGTGGCTTTGATTTCCCCATTGCAGCTGGGGATACGTAGGAGCGGGAACCGGCCCCGTCAAGCCCAAATAAATATTTTTCTAAATTTTCCCATAATCTAAAAAATAAAAAATGAAAATAAATTTGTAAATAAATAAAACAAAAAGATTTCTTTTAAAAAGTGGTAAAATAAATATTTTTCAAAAGTTAATAAATTTGCACAATTAATTAGAGGTAACCGTCTTAGGACGGATGTCGTAGGGTGCTAATACCTTCCCTACACATAATCGACTCCCGAATCCAAATCTGGTTTCAAAGGCCATTTTTTCTAAAAGGTTTTTTCCGATATTTTTCCCTCAAAAATAAATATTGGTGGCGACTCCATTAAAACGATTTTTCGCCGTCTCGTCGTGACCCCGGTTCCGACAGATGGTGACTCCACTGGGGAAATTTTGAGAGTCAAGCCTAACATGATTAATTGTGCAAATTTGTTAACTTTTGTCTTTATTTTTTCCCCTCTTGTTTTTTTTCTCTTCATTTTCATTTTGCTTTTTGTATATGTTATTATGAATATTCTTATTCATGTTTTGTAAATATTTTCTTGTACATTATCTTGTATGTCTGTAATATATTCTGCTTCAACCTTAGGGTAGAAGACTTTATCTCTGTATATACTTGTGTTTTGTTTGATTTATTTCAGATGGGGGATAGTCTTTAGGACTATAGGTGGATATGCTCCTCACACACACTTCACGGTCACTTACCTCACACACATTTTGGGCTCTATACCCGAGCCTGTGCGAACCAAGGATTAGGAGATGTTTTAACAATTGTCAATTGAGGGGCTTTTTGCTCACTTGGCAATGGTTGATTCATCACTCAGATTGTTACCGGTTTCATCGGTTAGCCATAATTGAGATGGGTTCCTTCATACTTGTGGCTAATTTATGGACCGAGTCCTTTTCTATGTGATTAGGGCAATTTGGGAATCGTTACCCATAGAAGTCTAGACCCTTCCTTGAAAATTGTGCACATTAAATGAGCTTAGTGGCCACCAAAGTTAGAGTCATGACCTTGGGGATACCTTGCCATAGGGTTTTACCTAACTTAGGACACATGGGGAGCGTACTTCTTCCTTTCTCCTTCACCTTTAATGAACACTTAGCAATAAGCATCATGCATGCATGGAAAAAAAATAAAAATAAAAATAAGAGATAAAAAAAATATAATAAAAATAAAAATGAAAAAATCATCTTGCACCTTAAGCATCATCTTGCACCACATACTTTCAATAAAAAAAATCTTTTCTTAAGCATCATCTTGCATCACATCCTTTTAATAAAAATAAAATGAAAAATAAAAAAAATCTTATCTTAAGCGTCATCTTATGTTTTTAATAAAAATCATGCATTGCATCCTAGGCCATAACACCATGCATTTTCTTTATCATTTTTTTTCTCTCTTTCTAATTAATGTTCTTTCTTTTACTCTTTTTAAGACTTGAATCTTGTGGTGGGAAATTTCAATAGAGCTCAATGGAGGAGGTTCAAGTTAACACTAGCCAAGCAATAGAGTGTAATGCAACAGAACCAAGAAGGAACATCAGAATTGTAGTGGTTGGAAATGAGTTTGAGAAGATTGATGAGCTTAGCAGATTGATGAGCAAAGAAGATAAGGATGCCTTCAACAGAAGATACGGGCGGATTTTAGACCTTTTGGCCATCAGGGTAAAGATAAAATCATTGAGTGCCTTGGCGCAATTTTGGAATACTGATCTCAGATGCTTCGAGCTACCAAACCTCGATATGGTACCAACTATTGAAGAGTACGACTTGATGGTAAGGTTGCCGGTCAAGGAAAAAGATGTGGTATACCAATATAAAGGGCGATACGTTGATGAAAAGAAGATAGCCAAACTCATAGGCTTGCTCCCCAACCAGCTGAAGTTTGGAAAGAGGGGATCAATACTGGGGCTAAGGAGAACCTTTTTGGAAGACCATCTAAAAGTATTAGCTGAGCAAGGGCACTGGAAACATTTCAAGATAACGTTGGCATTGACCATCTATGGATTGATTCTCTTTCCCTTTACATCAGATATGGTAGATCAGGCCGCCATGGATGTTTTCTTTCAGTTTGAAGAGAATGGAGCCAACCCCATCCCGGCTATCCTTGCCGATACTTTCCTTTCTATGATGGTATGCCATCAAAAGAAAGGAGGGTCTTTGAGATGTTGTTCCCACATGTTATATGTTTGGATCATGACTCATCTATATGCACGACACACGATGGGCCCATCCCCTGATCCTCTGAGGGATTTTGACAGTGTTCCAACGAAGGATTTTGATGCAAGAGGGTGGAATGAAGAATTCTCTCATACTAAAGACAACCAGATCACATGGGTGTGTCCGTGATATCACTTTGAAGGTGTCATATTCAGTTGCGGGAATTTCCCAAACATTCCATTGATGGGACCCAGGGGTTGTGTGGCCTACACGCCATCTATTGTTCTCAGAAAACTCAAATGCACACAAATCAAGTCTGTAGAAGAGCCTTTGGGAGGAGCGAGCTTCCTATATGGTACAGATGACGTCGGCTTGCTAATTGAAGAGATAAAATCTGCTTGGGGAGATATCAAATAGAAAGGGGAGAAAGAATTAGGGAAAACCCGTGTAATTGCTTCTCCAGAATACAAAGAGTGGAGGAAGGCAAGAGGAGTCCCACCACCTACCCCAATGGAAGCCGTACACAACGAGGCCTCACCTGCAACACTTAGTCAAATCATCACAACCATGACCTCTGAGGCAGAAAGGATGAAGGCACAAATGACATTCATGGAAGAAAAAAGCAGATGCTGCAGACCTGCGAATAACAATCCTAGAGGCACAATGTCGAAAGAAAGACAAAGAGATAAAAGATTTGTAGAATGATTGTGAAAAGGCTCGTGCAGATGCAGATCAGGCGAGAAATGCAAAAAGGCCAAGAAAGGGAAAAGAAGAAAAAGAAGATAGCACCTCAGCTGAAATGAAGAAGATGCAAGATCATTTAGAGCTAATGGAAAAGGAGGTGGCCAAATATCTAGAAGAAAAAAAGGAATTAGAAAATAAAAACGCAGAGAAAGAGAAAAAGCTACAGAAAGCTTATCTCGAAGCAAAAAGCAATGAAAATCTAGCCAGAGACTACTCCAATGCACTGATGAGGGCAGGTCGGAAATTAGAGCATGCTAAGAAGCTGAAGGTAGAGCAAGACCAATTGCAATCTCAAGTGGAGAAACTAAAGCGTGTGGAAGAAGAGAAGAATGGATGGGAGCTACTAGCCGGATACCAGCAAAACAGGAAAAAGGAATGGATAAGAACATGTGAAGACATGGCTGACTGTGTACAGACTCAAGCAACAAATCTGGCAAACCATGTTCATGATGCAATTGAAGAGGTCAACTCAAATCCAGAAATCAAACTGCCTTGGAAGACTTTCAGACTCATGAAGTTTTGTCAAGATGTAGTTAGGAGTTTGGTCCGCCAGTGACCCGTGATGTAATTAATTATGTTTCTCTGGATTAGTGGTTGTTTATGCTTGTTATTGAATAAAGTGAAGAACCCTATCTTGTTCTACTACATTGTGAAGCGATTCAATTAAACTGTTGCGCGTTGCATTGCTGGTGTTAAAGACATCTTTAAATGAGGGGCATATACCCCCATTCGTTGATTGTCAACCATTTTTAATCTAAGAGAGATATACCTCTAGCTTTAAAATTGGGGGAACCTCTCGACCATTGAGCACTCAAAAATTTCTCCACAACCGATAACAAAGTTTTGTAAAAAATTTGTATTCTGAAAAGGTTTTGTTTACAGGAAAAATTATTAACCAACCAAGCAAGGTGTATCCCCGGCATCCCTATAGGACCCGGTATTAAGTCAGGATGATGGAAGATCTCACAGATCTCACACTGGAAAATGAAGAGCTGAAAAAGGAGATCAAGCAAATGAGGGTGGAGATGGACAAAATGTGTGAGTCCATGCGAATAATGGAAAAGCAGAACGCAAAGGGACCTCTACAGTGAAGCAAATGACTCAGATGTTCGAAGCAATGCAAAAGAGTGCAGAAAAAAAGGTCTATGATGGATACTACTGAAACAGCAGCTACACCTGATTATCCACCTGGTTTTACCCAAGGGTTGATGCCCGTAACAGTGCACTTGAACAAGCCCGTACAACAAGTAGATCCTCCAGAAGTCCAATGGCCTCTGTATGGCCTTCCCCCCAACTATACACCACCAATTGCCAATAAGGCATCGGATCAAACTGCTAAACCACAAGGATCAGATGCGAAGGTAGCGGATTCTCAAATCACCCCACCACAGGGTTCGGCAACAAATGTTGTGGGAGTTACAACTACATCCAGTGCACAACAAGTCTTTAATTCTGTGACTCCAAGTTCTCAAGAGAAGGGTTCAACTGCAGCAGTCCTTGGAGTTACACCTGCACAGAACGTACAATGGTTTCCTTGGCAGCAAGCCACCAATTTTGGCATGCCGAATCAGTCTATGGTCTTTAGTGCTGCTACGGGTGAAGGAAAAAGTATAGAGGAAACACAATTGCGACTGTTGGAAGAAAGGCTAAAGGTGGTGGAAGGCAATAATTATGACATCGGAGATGCAACAGATCTATGCTTAGTACCAGATGTGGTCATCCCACCAAAATTCAAAATGCCAGACTTGACAAATATAAGGGCACTACCTGCCCAAAAAGTCATTTGACCATGTATTGCAGAAAGATGGCCTCTTATGCCCATGATGATAAGCTACTCATCCATTGTTTCCAAGATAGCTTGACTGGAGCTGCATTGAGTTGGTATGTGCACCTGGAGCGAGCTCGTGTTCGGTGTTGGAAAGACTTGGATGATGCTTTCCTTAAGCAATATAGATACAATATGGAAGTGGCGCCGGATAGATTGCAGCTACAAGCAATGTCCAAGAAGAATGATGAGACCTTCAAGGAATACGCCCAGAGGTGGCGTGAATTGGCAGCACAAGTGCAACCCCCTTTGTCTGATAGGGAAGTGGTGACCTTGTTCATCAATACTCTACGAGCTCCTTACTATGATAGGATGATTGGAAGCATGACATCGAGCTTCTCAGACCTTGTGATTATAGGAGAAAGGGTAGAAAATGGTTTGAAAAGTGGGAAGATCGCCAGTGATACCCCTACAATGAATAATTCAAAGAAACCTGCATCTGGGCCACAAAGAAAAAGAGAGGGGGAGACAAATGTTGTAACCCACCAACCCTTTGGCGGGCCTAATTATAGACCCCTCACTTTCAACAAACCTTTCATGCCCCTTTACCTTACCCACAGGTCACAACCATCGCACAATCTCCCATTCGTCCATTTACACCTGTTACCCCTCAAGCCCCTATAAGACCTCCCCAGCAAGGCCGACCATGGAACCCAAGCCCTAATCTTAACCAACCAAGACCAGAAAATAACCAAGACAGAAGACAAGTCCAGTTTGATCCCATCCCCATGTCTTATACCGAATTACTTCCTATCTTGATCCAAAACTCATTGGTGGTGCCTTACCCGATGAAACCTATGGAGCCTCCATTTCCTAGGGGATATAACCCTAATGCTAAATGTGACTATCATAAGGGAGCCATTAGCCACTCCACGGAAAATTGCAGGGCGCTAAGTTCAAAGTGCAAGAATTGGTTAATGCTGGATGGCTAAACTTCAAGGAAGATAACCCTAATGTGGGCAAGAATCCGCTGCAAGACATGGGGGGCCATCGGTGAATGCAGGTTGAAGAGGAAGAACAATGTATGAGGAGGAGAGTGGAGGAGGTGAAAACCCCGTTGAGGGTTATTTTCAAGGAGTTGTGCAAAGCAGGTTGGGTTAATGGGAACATCGTTGGTGATGGCATGTGTGGACTGCACTCCGATACAGATCACACCATAGAAGACTGTGAAGAGTTCAACGAATGCTACAGGACATGATGGACAGAAAGTTGGTGCAAATAGGCTGTGGTGGAAATATAGTTGATGTATCTGTAATCGACTATTCAGCCTCAACTCCCCCAAAACCCTTGGTCGTCCACTATACCAGGGATGCAGCAGTTAGAACCACCAATAGACCAATACCCATCACCATCCAAGTACCTACATCATTTCCCTACAAGGATAATAAGGCAGTACCATGGAGATATGATGTGGAAGTTCTCGTTGGAGACCGACAGGTAGGGGAAACTAATGTGGACACCCCTAAGTGACAAATATTGCGGGAGTTGGCGGAATGACTCGGAGTGGCCGTATCTATACACCTGAAGAGTTCAGAACCACTTAATCAAGTGAGGTCATAAAGGAGAAGAGAAAGGAAATGAGGTGACCAGTCAGAAGGAAATCACTGAGGAAACAAAGAAGGAAGTGCTGAAGCAGACTGTCTCCGATGAAGAAGCTTGTAAGTTCTTGAAACTTATCAAGCAAAGTGAATACAGGGTGATCGACCAATTAAATCGAACCCCCGCCAGGATATCCTTGTTGTCTCTGATGATGCATTCGGAACCACATAGGAAGATCTTGTTGAATATACTGAAAGAAGCTCATGTGGTCCACAACATTTCTACCGAGCAACTTGGGGGTATTATTGGTAACATTACTGCCAATAATCATCTCACATTTACAGAGGAGGAAATGCCAGCAGGTGGGGCAGATCACAATAAAGCCCTTCATATCTCAGTGAAGTATATGGACTGCATCTTGGCAAGGGTTTTGATTGATAATAGGTCTTCGTTTGAATGTGATGCCAAAGGAAACACTTGCAAAGCTACCATCTAATGGGTCGCAAATGAAACCAAGTTCCATGGTGGTTAGAGCTTTCGATGGCTCCCGGAGAGAAGTGATAGGGGAAATCAGTCTACCTCTCCAAATTGGCCCTGTAACCTTTGACGTAGTATTTCAAGTAATGGACATCACACCAGCTTATAGTTGCCTCTTGGGAAGACCTTGGATCCACAGTGCAAAAGTCGTAACCTCCACCTTGCACCAGAAATTGAAGTTTATTGTTGATAACAAGTTGATCATCATTTCTGCTGAGGATGATTTGCTTATCAGCAAACCTTCCTCCACCCCCTACATCGAAGCTGCTGAAGAGGCTCTTGAGACTTCATTCCAAGCTCTCGAGATTGCCCATGCAACCTATGAGAAGTCTATTGCCGAATCCCAGCCATCAGATGCTTTAATGATGGTTTCGAGAGTCATGTTGGAGAGCGGGGTATCAGTACGGACGAGGGCTAGGAATGTACGAGCAGGGGGTGAGCCAGCTGCCCGATTTTGTGGGAAAGCAAGAACAAATTTGGCTTGGGTTACAAACCCTCAAATGCTGATGTGAAGATGTTTGTTGAAGAAAAGGAGGAAAAGAGGTTGGCCAGGGTAGGAGGAAGAGAGCCCAGAACTGGAGGGGTCCCTATCTGCGACATTAGAGAAAGCTTTATAAGTGCTGGATTGAACATTCAAACCTGATAGCTGCTGCAGAAAGGCATACTCAAAAAGATGTGAACAACAACTGGGTTCGTGTGGGTCCACCAGATGCAAAGCTCCCCAACTGGGAAATTGTTGAGCTACCTGTGATCTTTAACTTCAAGTAATTTTTTGTAATGCTGATCTTATGGCTCTGTCCAAGGCCCTAGGATTTCTTTTCAATAAGGGCTGACAATTGTTCCTTTTCATTTATAATGAATAAAATGCATTTTGAATTTTTCTAGTAAATATCTCTTTCTCCTTTACTTTCCTTCGAGCCTTTGTCTTTTGAATTATTGTTCATTTCATTCCTTTTCTTGCCCAAACAAAAAAAAATGCAGATCTGAAAGTAACACGCTTGAAAGTGATAATGCTTGTACCATATCAGTTAATTTTGATGATCCCATTAATCAAGCAGATGAGGAAAATGATAGTGATTCAGAACTGGACCCTGAGTTGCAAAGGCTGGTTGAACAAGAAACCAAGCAAATCCAACCCCATGAAGAACCAACTGAAGTAATAAATTTGGGACGAAGGAGGAGAAAAAGGAAGTTAAAATTGGCACTTTCATGAAAAGTGAGGAACGCCTCAAGTTGATAAAGTTGTTGCATGATTATCATGACATATTTGCATGGTCATATCAAGACATTCCAGGTCTTGATACATCCATAGTGGAGCATAGACTGCCACTGAAGCCTGAATGTCCACCAGTCAAACAGAAGCTAAGACGGATGAGACCAGAAATGTCTCTAAGAAGCAAGAGAAGAAGTCAAGAAACAGCTCGACGCAAGCTTCCTTGTTGTCGCAAAGTACCAGAATGGGTTGCCAATATAGTGCCAGTACCTAAGAAGGATGGAAGGGTTCGAATGTGTGTTGACTATCGAGATCTAAATAGGGCCAGCCCAAAAGATGATTTTCCATTGCCACATATTGATGTGTTGATAGACAATACGGCCCAACATTCATTCTTTTCTTTCATGGATGGTTTTCTCGGGATACAACCAAATCAGAATGGCTGAAGAGGATCGAGAGAAAACTACATTCATCACTCCCTGGGGCACCTTCTGCTACAAAGTCATGCCTTTCAGGTTGAAAAATGCTGGGGCAACATATCAAAGAGCGATGGTGACTTTGTTCCATGATATGATTCATAAAGAGATTGAAGTTTATGTAGATGACATGATTACAAAGTCAAAGAATGAAGAAGAACATGTAATTCATTTGCAGAAGTTATTTGAGCGGCTCAGAAAGTTCAAGCTCAGACTAAATCCAGCAAAATGCACATTTGGAGTGAAATCTGGTAAACTATTGGGATTCATGGTCAGCGAAAAAGGAATCGAGGTAGACCTTGGCAAGGTGAGAGCAATTCTTGAAATGCCACCACCTTGTACAGAGAAGGAAGTTCGAGGATTCCTGGGAAGGTTAAACTACATCTCTAGATTCATATCCCAGTTGACTGCTACATGCGAGCCAATCTTCAAGTTGCTGCGCAAAAACCAACCCATGAAGTGGAATGAAGACTGTCAAGAAGCTTTTGAGAAAGTCAAACAATATCTGCAAAGTCCCCCAGTTCTAGTGCCACCAGTGTCTGGAAGACCACTCATTATGTATTTGACAATACTTGATGAGTCTATGGGGTGCATGTTAGGTCAACATGATGATTCCGGAAGGAAGGAGCATGCTATTTACTATTTGAGTAAGAAATTCACTGGCTATGAAACAAGATATTCTTTGTTGGAGCGAACCTGCTGTGCATTGGCCTAGGCAGCCCGTCGTCTAAGGGAGTACATGCTAAGTCATACAACTTGGTTGGTATCTAAAATGGATCCGATCAAGTACATTTTTGAAAATCCTGCACTCACCGGGAGGATCGCTCGATGGCAAGTTCTATTATCAGAATATGATATTGTGTATGTGACTTAGAAAGCAATTAAAGGTAGTGCTCTCGCTGATTACCTAGAGCACCAGCCTGTGGATGATTATCAGTCGATGCAGTGTGAATTCCCTAATGAAGACATAATGGCATTATTTGATGAAGAAGAACCATCAAAAGAAGGCAAGTGGACCATGATGTTTGATGGTGCCTCTAATCTGTTGGGGCATGGAGTTGGGGCAATCTTAATTTCCCCAGAAAAACGACACGTCCCAATCACAGCTAGGTTGTGTTTTGACTGCACGAACAATGTGGCAAAATATGAAGCATGCACCCCTCGGAATCCAAGCAGCAATTGAGTCAAGAGTCAAGAATCTTGAAGTATATGGCGACTCAGCCTTGGTGATTCACCAGCTCAGAGGCGAGTGGGAAACTCGAGATGCCAAATTAATTCCTTATCATGCTCACATTAAGGAATTAATAAGCAATTCGATGAAATCACTTTTGATCACATACCCGAGAAGACAATCAGCTAGCAGATGCGTTGGCTACTCTATCATCCATGTTTGCGTTGAGTAATGAAGAAGACATGCCACTCATAAAAATTCAGCATCGTGAACAACCAGCATACTGCCATTCTGTAAAGAAGAATCAGATGGAAAACCTTGGTATCATGATATCAAGGAATATGTCAAAAATAGGGAATACCCTTCAAATGCTTCAGAAATGACAAGAGGACGTTGAGGAGATTGGCAATGAGCTTCTTTCTAAATGGGGACGTGTTATATAGAAAGAACCATGACATGGTACTTCTTAGATGTGTAGATGCAGCTGAAGCGAAGAAAATCATCAGTGAAGTGCATGAAGGATCTTTTGGGACCCACACAAATGGGCATGCTATGGCAAAGAAAATCTTGAGGGCTGGTTATTATTGGCTGACCATGGAAAATGACTGCTTCAATCATGTAAGGAAATGCCACAAATGTCAAACATATGCTGACACAATCAATGCTCCACCAACATCTCTGAATGTCTTGTCATCACCCTGGCCATTCTCAATGTGGGGAATGGATGTCATTGGCCCAATTGAACCAAAGGCGTCTAATGGACATCGCTTCATTCTGGTTGCGATTGACTACTTCACCAAGTGGGTAGAAGCCTCCTCATATGCCCATGTGACACGCAGTGTGGTAGTAAAGTTCATCAAAAGAGAGTTGATATATCGCTACGGTCTACCCAGTAAACTCATCACAGACAATGCGACCAATTTGAATAACAAGATGATGACAGAGTTGTGTGAAGACTTCAAGATTCAGCATCATAATTCTTCCCATATCGCCCAAAGATGAACGGAGCAGTTGAAGCAGCAAACAAAAACATCAAGAAGATCATCCAGAAAATGGTTATGACATATAGAGACTGGCATGAAAATGCTTCCATTCGCTTTGCATGGATACCATACTTCTGTTCGTACTTCAACTGGGGCAACGCCATTTTCATTGGTGTATGGGATGGAAGCAGTCCTTCCTATTGAAGTTGAGATCCCCTCCTTAAGAGTATTGATGGAAATTGAGTTGGAAGAAGCGGAGTGGGTAAAAGCCTCGTTTCGATCAATTGAACCTCATTAAAGAGAAAAGACTGAATGCAATATGTCATGGCCAGTTATACCAGAAAAGATTAAAAAGAGCATTTGGGAAGAAAGTGCGCCCGCGGGAATTTCAAGAAGGTGATTTGGTGCTCAAGAAGATCCTACCAGTCCAGAAGGATCACCTCGGTAAATGGTCCGCCCAACTACGAAGGTCCCTACATAGTAAAGAAGGCTTTCTCTGGAAGAGCCCTGATCCTCGCAAATATGGATGGCAGAGATCTCCAATATCCCGTAAATTCCGATGCTGTGAAGAAATATTATGCTTAAAAAAAAATAGAGAGAGAGAGAGTGAGAGAGAGAGAAAAAAGGGAGAGCTCGCTAGGTTGAAAATCCGAAAGGACGACCTAGGCAAAAGCTAGAGCGACCCGTTGAGTTGAAAACTCGCAGAGCAACTCAGGCAAAAGTTAGGGTCATGTGAAAGTGGTGTTGAGATCATCAACCGGGGCAAATGATATGTGGAGACCATTCATTGAGGCAAATGATGTACCAAGGTTATCAGTGGCACGCAGAATTACAGATCAGGGTCTACACTGGGGCAAATTCCTTCTTCTCAGAAGCTTATTAGTGGGGAGTCAAAGTTTACAACTTGTGGTACTTGCATTATCATCGGAAAGCGTTGATTCAAGTGTCCAATACCTTCACCAGTCTAACCCTTTTACTTTTTGTTGAGTTTGTGTACATAGCACTTTTGTCCTTAAACAATAACCATTCTTGTAAATATTATCTCTTTCTTAAATAAATATTTCCCTTTCATTTACTGGTCAATTTCTCTTGCATTTTATAATCATAATTGAAAAGGAATTAGTGTTAACATACAAATTTCAAGCATTACAATTACTTTAATGGTTAAGGATCACAATGAACTAACAAATTCCTCAGTGAAGATTTTAAGGATGGAATCGCTTGCCTCATAGCAGCAGCTTCAGAATAGTTCTCACTCACATCCAGATACTTGATCATCCAAAAAGGAAAAAGCAAGTCATAAATGGATCACTCATCTGCCTGACTCAGGATTCCTGATGCTGTAGGGACGGGGATACCCAAATTAAAAAAAAAAGAGAAAAGAAAAAGAAAAAAAGAAAAATCATCGCTCAGGTAATCTTGCATCATAACATTTTATCATTCATGCATTACATGACATTGCATGTCTTGGACTTTTTAAGTCCGCAACTCTTTCAGTCTCAAAGCCAGACGGCAACCCCTTTCATCCAACCAGACCTACTCGGCACCCAAAGTCCGAGACCAACTTCGGCACCCATTTCAGTCAAAAGTCCGAGACCAACTTCGGCACCTTTCAGTCAAAGCCAGACCACTTCGGCACCCAAATCGAGACCACTTCGGCACCTTTCAGTCAAAAGTCCGAGACCAACTTCGGCACCCATTTCAGTCAAAAGTCCGAGACCAACTTCGGCACCCATTTCAGTCAAAAGTCCGAGACCAACTTCGGCACCCATTTCAGTCAAAGTCCGAGACCAACTTCGGCACCCATTTCAGTCAAAAGTCCGAGACCAACTTCGGCACCCATTTCAGTCAAAAGTCCGAGACCAACTTCGGCACCCATTTCAGTCAAAAGCCCGAGACCAACTTCGGCACCCATTTCAGTCAAAAGTCCGAGACCAACTTCGGCACCCATTTCAGTCAAAAGTCTGAGACCAACTTCAGCACCCATTTCAGTCAAAAGCCCAGACCTACTCGGCACCCATTTCAGTCAAAAGCCCGAGACCAACTTCACACCCATTTCAGTCAAAAGCCCGAGACCAACTTGGCACCCCTTTTTCTTTTCCGGTCTCAAAGCCCGGTATCGGTCCGGTATGCTGTCGTATTTTCAGTCAAGAATTTAACATATGTTTTTGGAATCTTCTTTTCATCATCACTTTGGGTATTTCAGTCCATGGTGTTGATTTTTCTTTAAGGTCCTTGCACCTCATGTCAGCCCTCAGATAAAATTGATTCACTTCTTTACCTATTTTTATTACCATAATCTAAAAAACATTGTTATTTAGATTATTTAATAAGAAATATGTAAAGAGGGGCAACTGTGAATACCCAATTTTATCCGGGCTAAAATTAGCTTCCTTTTAATTTCAAATTTCAGTTGAATTTAATAAATCTCAAAATAAAAATTTTCAAAAAAATATATAAATCTGAAAATAGTTGTAAAGCTAAAAAAATAATATTCTAGAATTCAAAATAAATTGATATTTAGAAAAGAAAAATCTAAAAAAATATTTTTTTTTTTCTTTCCTTTCTTTCAATTCAGAAAATAAAAAAATCCAAAATATAAAAAAATAAAAAAATAATAAAAATTTAAAATAATAATAATAATGATAATAAGTCTAAAAATAATTTTAAATTCAAATTGAAATCAGAAAAATCTGAAAAAAAAAGATAAGAAAAGAGAAGAAAAAAAACGTATAGCTTGATCAGGTAGTTACTAAGTGGGATAGGAAAAGGCTGTTGAAGTGGAGCAAAAGGAGAGAAATGGGGAGTGGTTTCCTGATATAATGGATGAGGTAGTTACCTCTCAGCTAGGTATAAAAGGATCAGACTACACTATCACGGGGAGGAGGGTTACTGACCGGAAAAAAGAGAACAATCAGAGATTGCTGAGAATCAGAGTATACAGAGTTGAAAAACAAAGAAAAATTGAGAACAAAAAAGGGTCAAAGTAAGAGCTGATACACACAAGACTCAGGTTGAGAAGAAGTCAGTGTGAAAGCAGATCAATAAGGGAGAAATCGGAATATTCGATTCAGGAAGAATCAAAAACAAGAGTTTAGAAGAAGAAAAGAGATCCAAGTAAGTATGAATCTTAATCTTTTGTAGTTACCTCCTTGATTGAAGCATGATCATGATATGATTGTATAACTTATTTGAGTCACTGTGCGATCGATTCTTTACACAAGTTTGTTTTTGCGGGTATAATGCAAATCTTAAGAAAAAGTCTAGAAAATATTCAATGCAGTCCCTATTACATTATGTAATTCAAACAAACTAAAGCTAATTCAAACAAACTAAAGCAAAGAAAAGAAAGGTCAACAGAATCCCAGCTAATCTAAATTGAACCACCCATCACCATAGGTCCAATTCACGTTCACAATCATACAATCGCAATACTTCCCTCTCCATAATCCAATTACCTGAAAAGGAGTGGAGGGTGAGTAGCAGAGCAAGAGGAGGAGAGAACGGAGAAATCAAACCACCACTAACCCTCACCGCTGTGCCGCAACCACCACTTCCAACCACCGCGACTTGCGGTCGTGCCTCCTTTGGTCTCCGTCGTCTACTGC